>BSBK01002474.1:0-600000 GCA_027943335.1 Chamaecyparis obtusa
TTTTATTTTAATCAAGCTCTTCCTAGGGGGAAATACCCTTTATATTGCCAAAATAGAACTTACATATGAGATAGGAGATATCTCTCCAATTACAAAACAAGCTAAGCTACCCAGCTCAATGATACAGATAACCAATCCCTTTACCAATGGAGATCAGCCTAGCTGCTACTTCTGCTGGAAAGAGTTTGTCATTATCCTGATAGAAGGCCTCAAATTTGCTCATATCATACTCCTTCATGATGCACGTCTTGTACAATGCCTAGGCCTTCTTCATGAGCTTCTTCTTCCCTTCTGCTTCAAGAGAAAAATGGCCCAGCATACAACCATCAAAAAGATTGATGTCTATCGAATCCATAGCATTAGCCACCTCCAAGTATATCTCCTCTACAACCATTCTGTGAATCATGTCATTAACAGTCAATAGGTTGCCCAGGACTTTGATGATGGGCTAAAATAGATCCACTACGAGCCTCCCATCATGTATGTGACCTCCTAAATAGTATTTGACCCCCAGTAAGACTATCATGGTGACCTTCTCCTATTCATTGGCATGTTTGAATATTCAGTTCAACTGCTCTTCTAGCGTCTCCACCAATAATTCCTCCTACTTGCAATGGCATTTAATTCCCATGAAACTCACCATTTTTTCTATTGTGATATTGGTGAAGTCATAGTTCCTTTTAACGTGCTCAGATATGTCCTACCTCTGTTCTGGTTCTGCAGAATCTATAAAGCGGATACAAAGGACTAAACGTGAGTGGTTGAGGGGCATGTGACTAGTACTGAGACATTGATCCCTATGTTTGACTACCACCTCCCTCCTGCTGAGCCATCAAAACCTGCCTATGCTATCCAATCCCTATTCTCGAGAGTGAGGCTATGTCAGCCGAAATTTTCCTACAGCCCTATTAGGATTTGATCAGCCTGATTTGAATTGATCCCCAGGTTAGCCAAGTGGTCTACAGATCTATTCCCTTCCCGGAAAATGTGTTGAATGCAAAAATTGTTCAAGGTTTTTAATGCCTCTTTAATCCTCAACAGCCAGCTAGCTAATCTCCAACTAGTGAACTCAGCTTTAGCCACACCATTGAGTATGACTTGTGACTCCCCCTCTATTACTAATTTGTCTATGCCATTATTTGAATACCATCCTAACCCTGCCTCTAGAGTCGATATCTCAGCCACATTGTTGGTAGTAACACCCACATTCTGAGAAATTCCTTGCAGCATTTTGCCTTGATCATCTCTAATAATAGCTCCTAAACCACTTCTTCCTAGATTCCCTCTACTAGCACCATCAAAGTTTAACTTCTTCCATCCAATCGGCAGAGCCTTCCAAACTGTGTTTCTCCTTTGATCCTTCTTTATTTTGATCATCGTGTTCCCTATGCTATTTAAACTGCCAGTTTCTTTCCATGTCAAGGTCCATCTCGACTGAAAGTGAGTGCAGGCCAAGAGTTCTAGAATTGATTACTTCCTCAATGGCTGCTTCAATCATATGTTTTATCTCATTTACTACCAAACTTTCCTCCTTGAAGATCCTTTGATTCTGCTCCTTCCATATATGCCACACCAGCATCGATGGGCTCACTATCCAAAGAATTCCCCATTTAGATTTCACTCTATCTGTGAGCCACGAGGAGAGAAAATCTAATAAAGTGACATTTCTGATTGAAAACCACTACAGCCTATCTAGAAGCCATTTCCAGCATTCACATGCAAAAGGGCACCAAAATAATAAGTGATCTATCATCTCCTCTTCCTTCTTGCAAAGAATGCACCAGTTGGGACCAGCAATACCAATTGATTTCAGTTTGCTACCAGTCAAGATCCTGTTAGGAATGAATGTTGAATATATCCTATGGGGGAGTATTCATAGGCATTCTATAGCAATTTTTGTTGCATTCATGATTGTCATTGTCATTGATGTCAACACAATGATCTACTGGAGATTAGTAGAGAAGCAGACAGTGTTTGAGTTAGCGCACTTGGGATATTGAAGATGAAGCTATGCGGAGGTTGAGGACTTACTATATGATGTTCTATGATGTTGTGGTTAAGAGCACAGATGAAAATTCATTTATTCATGACAGTTATGAGGAAATCAGTGGAAGCAGTATTTAGAGGCAGTGTTCCTGAGTAGCGGTTTGTGGAAATCAGATGATATCTCCTAATCGGGATGGAATATGATCATGCATAGTTATGAGGTAGTTAAAGACATGATGTTAGTGATGTGGATGTGAGTGCAAGATCTGAGGTTGCATGAGTGAATAATTATCTTAATTGGAAGCTGACAGTTTTGTGTAATTTTTATGTAACGTGTGGAAACTTTTATTTTGATAATTTGTATGCTGACTCATTGTAATTACTTGAGTGTGGTATAAAGGAAGGAATTTTTTCCTTATTGTATGGAAGTGTATAATTGAATGAATAAATTGTGAAAGAGAATTTTTTGAAAGAGGATATGTGAAGTATAGAGATCTGATATTGAGATCTGAAGAAGTAGTTGGTTCGGTTGGCACAATCAGAGAAGGATTATTGAATTGTTGAGATCGGTAATCTTTTGGTATTATTCTATTGAGTAATACAAAGATCAATTGGATAGTGAGTTCAGTTATCTTACCCTGAAGCTATTTGGGCAGTGGGTCCTTTTGTCTTCCATAACTCCCTAACAAAGTTAGAATCTTTTAGCAGGGATTCAAAGTCTCCTAACAGGACTCATATGTACTAAATGTATTTCATAAGACTCCTAACAGAGTCCATCCTCTCATAAGGAACTTTCATATTAGTGCATCTTTTGTGGGCATCATTCCCACCGGGGTTTACTCTTTGATCAAGAGGTTCCCTAGTCAACATATGTTGTGTCATTATGTTATTTATGCATGTATATCTTTCTATGGTTGTTGATTACATTTCTTACATGGTTAAAATCTATTAAGGTTGATAAAAATTTTTATTTAACTGATAAATGATTCACCCCCCCCCCCTCTCAGTTATCTTGGTGGACTTTACTTTCTAATAGATCCTACCGTGCAAAGCTACCCAGAGAAAAGCCCCTGCCTTTGGTAACAGCCCTTTACCCCCAACAAAGCTTGGATGGCCAATATGAGTCGATATGCCTTTTCCTTAGTAGTTCATAGCCAAGATTGGCCTTGTATTCACTGGATTTGGAAGCATACTAGATTAAAAAGTCTTCGGTTGATGAACAAAGCACAATTCTACTTGAAAGCATAGTTTTTAATGTGATAGAATTAGTCAAAGAGGCTACTCCTATAATCCTCCAACTGGCCCTCGAAGAGGACAGGAACTCAAACAACATGTAGTCCACAACCCATTGGCCCTCCGTGGCTTCCATGTAATTTACCCAATCTTTGTCTGAGAAGGAATCAATAGGCGATTCCCCATTCCATGAGTCCCTCCAAAATCTCACCCTTCCACCCATTTCCAATCATCCACATAAGGTGCTCTGAAAGAATCTTATGGCTCTCCCATATATGTCTCCAAAAATGTAATCCGCTAGGGGCATTGGCTACCATCAAGATTTTGTCTGGTTCCCATGAGTCTAGACACTTTGCCACCATGATCTGACACCACAGTTTCTCTGGTGACTTGTACAATCTCCATGCCAATTTGGCACCCAATGCTTGATTCTGCAAACTCATTTTTCAAAGTCCTACTCCTCCATCCTATTTCACCAAATAGGTAGTATCCCAACTGATAATTGGAATCTTCTTCTCTTCTTTATAACCCTCCCAAAGAAATTTTTAAATATACTTCAAGGCCGCCAAAAGCTCTGCTAGGGAGTTTATAAACTGACAAATAATAAATTGGTATGGCTGATAACACAGATTTTACCATGAGAATCTGCCCTGCCTGAGATAGCCATTTATTCTTCCACGATGAGGCTTTCCCCCGACATTTGTTTATGATCTCCTCCCAAAATCTTTTTTCCACCCATCCTACATATAAAGGTACCCCCTAAATAGATAATCAAGAATGTACCTTGCTCAAAGCCCAAAGTGGCTGAGATAATTGACCTCCTTCTGCGACTGGTATTGAGAAAGAACACCCTCGATTTGTGTTTGTTCATACTTTGGCCCAAATCTCTTTCATAAATTTCTATCATGTCCTTGATGATCTTAGCCTCCTTTATGGTGGCCTCCCCGAATAGAATTGCATCATCAGTGAATTGGGAGTGAGAAAAAAGCTCCAACTTGTTGTGAATAGAAATCCCTCTCCATCTACCAAGGGTAGTTTGTTTCCTGATAAATCTTCCTAGAACTTATGCCATCAACACAAATAAAAATGGAGACAGGGGATCACCTTGTCTTAACCCATTAGTAGCTTGGAAAAAACCACAGACCGCTCCATTCACAAATATGGAGAAATGAACAGAAGACATACAGTAAGAAATACATTTTATCCAGTCTTGATCAAACCGAAATCTATAAAGTACTTTCCATAGGAAGGGCCAATGAACTCTATCATATGATTTTCTGACATCAAGCTTAACTATCATACCTTATTTTTTTGTAGTATGTAACTATGAATTAACTCACCCATCAGGAGAATGCTATCCACAATTTTGCAACCCGGAATGAAACCATGTTGTTCTACTGAGACAATCCTGTTAAGAAGTTGTTTCAGTCTGTTAACCATGGCTTTAGACAATATTTTGTATAAAGCATTGCACAACGAGATTGGACAAAAATCAATTTTTCAGAAATGCTGGGATTTTATGGGCTCAGACATTCTCAATGTGGTGGAAGCATTTAGGCGAAAGGGGCAGTTTGTGAAGGAATTGAACATATAAATATATATATATATATATCAAAATTTAAATTTAAATTATTTTTACTCGATTAGATACATGTGTAAGTTTTAAATAAATTCAAATTCAAATTAATATATACCATAGCAGTATGTAATGCTCTCCTGATCTCGCTCAAGTCTGAATCATTTAAAGACACATCTAAGGGATTGATTTGCTCATCTATAAGAAAGGTGGTAAAAGGTCAATGAGATGAATGTGAGGAAGGGGCCTGGGTAGGGGAGTTGCATCCTCATAAATTGCAGTCTAATGAGGAACTATAGGTGGTGCAAGAATATCCCCTTATCTTTGTACACTCTGAGAACCTGATCCAATAGATGGTCGCAAAAGAATGTGGGTGACATATGATGATACCTCCCTAAGAGGAATCAAAGTGACTACCTGTAAATCTTGATACGCACAAAGAAGATCACTATATAAATATTCTCCCATATGACACAAAAGCTCCACCTCTGATAAAGTTGCAACCTCAAGGGGAGATGGTATGTCGGTTGTTTGGTATGGATCATTACTGGATGATGCATACCATGCAGATGTAGAAATGGTAGTATGGAAGAATGTAACATGCATATCCCATAGCAATCAAATGACATCTCATGAACCTATTTTGTGATACTCGCGAGACTAGAAAACACATCCCTCCTAGTATCATCTAGTACCCTCTCTCCTACAGCTACCATTTCCAAACCTTTTGGCATATTTGATAATTGTCCCCTCCCCTTCCTAGAATGAACTAGAAAATTTATGTAATCTTCCTCATAATGCAAATGAAATTTTGCAAATAATTTTTTTCATAAATATAGTGGAATCTCATCCTTCTTGGGCCACCTATGATGAGAAGCCAACCAGCGAGGATATATAAATGGTGCAAAAAGATCATTTGTGCACCTAGTAACCATATAACCTATAACATGAGCCATGTATGTGTAATGTGGAAACATGCTCTTCAGCATAGCAGTGGGGACCTCAAAGTCAATTTGTTTGTACTTCACAGCACCAGTAATGTTGTGAGAAAGAGAAGTGTAGAAAGTATCAATGCTAATGCTATCATAAGGGTTGTATAATTCAACTATTTGAATCATACAAACCAACTTGTGTATGATACTATTCACCATATCCCTATTAGGAAGGGTGGTGGATGTCTCACTGGTATGATCAAGAACCTTGATCATGTGAGTCAATCTAGTAATGATTGAAACAAATAGTTGCTCTTTGTCATCTCGAGAAGAGGTAGATCTATGTGTAGAATGGGCACTAGTACCCCCTGTACATTAGCCTCTCTTGAAGATGTAGATGTTGCCCCACTATGGGATGCCATGTATGATTGATAAAATGTATGTGAAAGTATGTAGACAGGTATATATAAATCTCTGCACATGCATACACATATGTACAATGTTAAATTAAAAAGAAATCTAATTTAAAGAATATACATTATGATCATCTACTTTGTGAAAAATATATATGAACAATTTATGTACATTTAAGAAACGTGACAAAAAAATGAATGATATTTGAAGTATGATTAACTAGGTTAACTAATTTTGACTACCTATTAACTAGGTTAACTAGGTTTGAAGTATGGTTAACTTGATTAACTAATTTTGACTAGGTTAACTAACGTTAACTAGGTTTGAAGTATGGTTAACTAGGAACTATGTATAGTTATGTTTTAATGTAATATTTTCCTAATAATTTTCTATTATTTCAAATGATCTTGTTTGTTACATTTTACATGTGTTGTTGTAATTTTATCCTCATATTTTTCTAATGCTTTCAAAAAAAATTAAAATGAAATCTAGTTTAAAGCAATCTAAAGTTGCATGTACATTACATGATCGTCTACTACATGTGAAAAATATATACATGAACAAAATTTATATGTACATTTAATCTAAACATGACAAAAAAATGAATGATATTTAAAATTTAAGCATATTTATACATGTGTGTACATACACAAACCACATTTATACAACTCATCAATAAAATATAAATACATGGTTAGTTACTCTAGGTTAACTAGGTTTGAAGTATGGTTAACTAGGTTAACTAAATTTTACTAGGTTAAGTAGGTTTGAAGTATGGTTAAAATTATGTTAACTAAGTTTGACTAGGTTAACTAGGTTAACTATATTTTACTAGGCTAAGTAGGTTTGAAGTATGGTTAAAATTAGGTTAAACTAACTAAGTTTGAGTAGGTTAACTAGGAACTAACTAGGTTTGTTCAAGTATGGTTAACTAGGTTAACCAAGTTTGACTAGGTTAAGTAAGTTTAGAGTATGGTTAACTATGGTTAAATGTAAGTTTGACTAGGTTTGAAGTATGGTTAACCTAGTTAGCATAGAACTAAGTTAAGAAAGATTATTTGAAGTTTTATATATAGGAAATATTATTTGAAATTTGGTATTGAATGTTCAAATGTTTTTCTAATGTCTGTTGGTGATGATAAGTTAGTATGTTGTATATCTAGAAGGTGGCAAGTATGAGAAGGTGATATATGCAAGAAAGAGTATCTAAAGTCCTTATGGGAGATTTTTCTACATGTGACAACTTGATTAGTTGTGGTTTCATTATTTTCATGTATGGTCTATGAATGTTTCACTATCCTACTTTTACCTGTCTATAGAGGTTCAAAGGTTGAAGTTATTTTTTTTTAGTTTATTGGTAGTGAAGCTAGATGTCAAAATGAGTTAGGATTAGTCTAGAGAATGCTTTGTATTGATGTTTCTAGGTGTGTAGTTTGATGGACATGTTTATAATCTTTTTCTAGTAGTCCAGTTTAGATATTTAATGTTTGTTAGCTCCACAAGTGAAGTTATCTAGCTTTGTATCTAACATTATTATGTGTGTTGGTCTCTAGTAAACTCAATTTATTTTAGTGATTTTATTCATGAATTATTGGATTTTATAAATCTTTAGAGAATGAGTTCAGAGGTTGTTATGGATCTTTCCATGGTGTATTGGAATTTTTATTGAGTTATGAGCTTTGGAGAATTTTTTGGGTTAATTGGGTAACATCTTCTTGTTCTTTGCTACATGTTACATTTGGTACTGACTTTGGAGAATGTTTTGGTGTGTGGTTTGATTAAATAATTTATGAAATATGTGTTATGATGTATGTGGGTCCCCTTTATCTCCTAGAGTGGATTGGATTGAGTGTAAGTGTTCGTGGTGACTAATTTTGTGTAAATGATGCTTACCTCTATCATTGACGACCTAGTTATGTTAGAATGATCAAGTTGATATACATAGAAATGTGATGGTTTCCTTGAAGTGTGGATTGAATTTTAATTCAATGTGATGCAAATGTAAAAAAGAAGATGTGTGAGTGTGTGGGTTTGACAAATTTATTACAATGGTTGATCAATATATATTACATCTTTTCAATTCATCATATCCTTATGCCTACTAGAAGAAAGCAGATCTTTTGGTAGCTTGCACAAACCTATATATTTCATTGACGAAGTGATCTTTAGTGGTTTTAAAATTATTGTATCTTGTTGTACAGTTATTTTAGTCCGGAAGTCCTTTTCAAGGGTAATATGATCATTGGCCTAAGGCCTAAATAATTTGAATATGTTATTCATATAGTGAGATTGTTTCTCATTGTGGTTTTTCCAATATTGGGTTTTCTACATAAAAATCCAATGTTCATGTGTATGTATTATCATTTCATTATCTTTAATTGATGATTAATTGGATAAATACAATTGATAAGTGTGTAGAAAAAAATTAAGATCTAGTCAAGACTCATTCCCCCCTCTTAATCTGGAGTTGTGCTCAAAAAATAGGTAGTAACTGGTGCTCTTACCCTACAAAATGTTTTGGTCACAAAAAGTATGTAATGAAAACAATTTTTAGAAGATATAATAAATTTCTATAATAAACTATTTGTAAGGTTTTAGCATGAACATTTAGGATCACACTCCATGATCCATCATCAAGATGAAGAGAGCCAAAGAAAACATAATGGATGGGTAGTTGGAGACCTAGAGTATAATAAGAGAATAAAGTGGAGAGATAAATAAGGTAAGGTATATGGTTTGAGAGACTAAGAGGAATAATGAAACAAAAAATAAAAAGAATAAATAAATTGAGTAATAGGAAAAAGAAATAATGTACTAATAGAAAATAAAAGAGAAAGGAAAAATAAAACACAAAAGGGAAAAGATAACATGAAATAAAGAAGTGGAAAAGGATAAGTAAATAAAATAAAAGAAGTAAATGAATATGAAGAGGGACAATTATTAATAAGAGAGAAATATTCAATAAATAAGAGAAAATGACTTAAGAGATTAGTAAGGAAAAAGGATAGCTAAAAACCTTAAAAATTCAAAAAAAACTAAACATATATACATTAAAAGGGAAGATAATGAATATAGGAATTGAAAAGACTATAAAATTAAAAAATATATGTAAAATAAGGGAGAGGAAAAGGCAAGAAAAGGATGATGAGAAGGATAGAAGAAATATTGAAGAAAGGATACAACAAGAAGAAAAAGAGGAAGAAGGGACCAAGAAAAGAGAACAATAGAAAAAACACAAGAGGAGAATGAAGAAGAGAAGGTAATAAAATAAGAAAAATCAAAGAAACATTTACTCTTAAAGAGAAATAAGAATATGAGTGATAGAGAAGGACTAGGAGAGAGGAAAAAAATAAGACAAGGAAGAGGAGGCTAGGGTGGAGGAGCATTGAGAAGGGGAGAAAAAATTGGAAATCCATTAGGGAGGGAGTGGGAGAGAAGAATGAACAAGAAACTAGGAGGAATAAGATTAATTGAGGTTGGATAAAAGAGGATGCCATAAAACACTAAGACTCCAACCATCATTGAAATTGAAGTTGGTAGGGTAACTATATATTTTGATTGCCTACATGAGTTTTGTTTTGAAAAATTTGTCTTCTTTGAACAAGACTTGGGTGTTCTCGAGCAAAATATAGTTTATGGTAGAGGAGTTGTCAACTAGGGATAATTT
This sequence comes from Chamaecyparis obtusa, assembly GCA_027943335.1. NCBI lineage: Eukaryota > Viridiplantae > Streptophyta > Pinopsida > Cupressales > Cupressaceae > Chamaecyparis > Chamaecyparis obtusa. The sequence goes on from BSBK01002474.1 coordinate 9,809, forward strand.
GAGGGTCATTTCATGATTGATGTTTTCTCATATATAATATGTCAATCAATACAAATCAATAAAGGTGGAATCATAACATCGTATGGCTCTCATGAATGAGTAATACAACATTATCCCTCTTCACAAAAATACATAGTAACAAAGGTCAAATCAAATCAATATAAGTATCCTAAGCCATCCTCAATAGCATCACCTCAGTCATAGGTTAGTCTATAATAGAACATCATTAGCATAAATCATAATCATCATAGATCATAATTGTAAGGAAACCATAAGAAATGATCATATCTAATCAATGACATCAAATAGCATTAGTACTCCTAGTCCAACCTCAATGATATCACCTAAAATATAAGTTAGAACATCAAAATATACCATTGGAATATATCATAATCAATATGATAGTAACAATAGTAACATGTCATCTTCATAGAACATAGCTCTAAGGGAATCATAAGCAATTCACCTAACAACATTCATAAGTCCACCAAATAGAAATCATTAATAGAATGATCATATCCTAAAATTTAAAGTCATCATAAATAGTCCACCATAATAGATGAGTAAAATACTTCTGTGTACACACACCTATTAAAGTATCACACCCACATAAGTAGATTGGAAAATATGAAAGAATATTACAACATCAAATATACTTACCCCAATGGTATCTAAGTTTAAGTTCAATGTCATAATACTTGTTTGTGTGTTAAAAAATATCTATGGTAAATAATTAAATTGATTAAACTAGTACCACTTTAGTTCATAGAAGTTGAGTATGTGAACCAATATAAGCTAATAAAGGCTGAAATTAAATGTATTGAAATCAAAATAAAAAAGATAAGGGTTGTGTATTTTATAATTAAGATTTTATATTGTATGACATTATAAATAAGACTCAAAAATGGATTATAAGATTTACAATTAGATGAAAAAGTAGAGATGACGTATTTCTTATAAATAAGAAGTAGAGGATATAATCATGACAAAAATCATATCTAGTAGCATAATCTTGTCCAAATTTCTATTATTTTATTTAAAATAAAAATAGCTCTTTAATAGCTACAACAATAAGTTATCTATTTATATATGAAATAAAGAACATTTTGGAGATGCAAATAAACATTTAGAACTTGTTATGTACTAGTTAAAAATTGTGATTTCCTTACAAACAAATTATGAGACAAAATTAATAGAAAAAAAAAAAAAAAAATCATAAAACTAACATGTTAATACTAACATGAACAAAAATATTATCATAATACAAAAAAATGTAAACATATCATTTATAAAATAACATAAAATATTTTTATATATGCATACCCTAAACATCTATGCGAAAACTCTTTTGACTTTGAAATATTTGAAAAAATAAACATATATACAAATTACTCAATACAAATTACTCAACTCTAAAACAAACTTCTTAAAAAGATAAATAGTATGTCAAAACATTGTTAAAATTAAAAGATGTGTACTTACTCCTCTTCAAATAGAGATGATATAAATTGAAATCAGCCTAATTTCTTTCCAAATATGCCACAAGTACCACATCACTAATATAAAACTCTTAGATGATAGTATATTTTGTAAACTTGAATTTCAGGCATGCATATGCATATATTTTTTGAAAAAAAAAAAATTGACCTGTCAAAGCATGAAAAAGATGCAGTTCCTTCTATTGCGTAGTCTTTTCAACCTTCCTTTACCTGCAAATGGTCATTCAAAATCTGTATAACTCGTGGAAGCCATTGTCTCTCAACACCCCTACACACTCATTTGAAAGACTATTCATATGTAACAAGACAAAACATGAATGTGACTAATTATATTATATAAAATTTGTCTGGCCATACAATTATTCATGCTTCATGCAGAGTCATTGACAATTCAATAATGTTCCGTGAATACATTGAGTTTCCGCTATTTGATGAGTTGTAGCTTAGTACAAAGCAGACTGTGAGAAGATAGTTTGATGTGAAAGAAATTTGTAAAATGTCATTACTCATTAGCTGTGTGAGTGCATCACAGCAAAATCTCTGCCACAAAGTCTGTGTGTATTTTACAAAGCAGCGGCCATGAGTTTCTCCTGTGATTGTGGGAATAGCACGTAAGTATTGAAACAAATTCTGACTGTTTCTGCCACCTTTTCTATATCAAAAAAATAAAACTGTAATTACAACTAAAGAGCGCACAATATAATGTGATCAGAGTCAAAATTTCAGAATATAAAAAGACTACTCAGTAATGACTAGTAGTAGCGACATAGCAAATACAAATTTTCATTCATCATGGAAAAAGCAGTGTCAAGGTTAGCTTAATTAGCAAGTTTGTTCATAGTTTGTTGAATATTATTATTAATATTTATATTAATTTCGAAGTTGGTCTTGTTTGGATGAAACTTGTATTATAGAGAGGAGCATTTAAATTGGAAAGAGTATTTGTTTCCCATTAGGTCAAGTCATTTTAATTCCTCTTCAATTTTTGAGGTCTTTATGGATGTTAGTTATCTATTGAACAAGATCTTTTTTAATGTTAAGATTTCTTATTTAAAGAAAATTGTTAGAGTAAAATTATTGTATTTCTATTTTATAAGGATGTATGCAGAAATAATATAAATATTTTAATTTTTAAAATATATTTAATAGTAATATATTTATAAGTTTTGATTATCATAAATATAGACAATGTAAGTTCAAATAAAATATTTTTTGGGATCTTTTGTCAAGAAAAATTGCAAGGAAAAGTAAAAGAGTAAATCAAATCTTAAGAATATGAAAATAGAGTCAAAAAGATTGTAAGGAGAAGTAAAAGAGTAAATCAAATTTTAAGAACATGAAAATAGAGTCAAAAGATTTATTTGAATGACTTCTTTTATTATAAAAGGGGCATGGGGTGGGGGAATTTGAAGAAAATGTAGGTAGTTGTTAATAGGTATTTTATTGTGTAAAAGTTTTCAAATAGGCAGTTATGCCGCATAGTCATTATTGGACTTCCTAGGGAAAAATATAATGACAATAGATATGATGTGTAATGACAAAGAATGTCATATAAAATACAATAATGTGAGTATGGACATATATCATATAAGATAGTAATGAGTAGCACTTCATATGATAGCATAATCCATAAGTGTGAAGATGCACAGGTAAAATCTTCAAAATTCAAGCATAGAACAATGGTCGTACATATAGGTGATAAAAAAAGAGAAGGATTGGTGATGATACAAATTGTAAATAAATTGAATCTATAGTTAGAATATCCTAAAGTAATAAATATCTAAAACTATAATACCATTAAAAAATGAGAAATATTACTTCTAACACAGGGTCTATACCCTATGAAGAAATATAGAATCCTGTAGTAAATATCTAAGAAGAAATTATCTAATGTTAAAAATGATTCAAAATCATGTGATCAAAAAACTCATTGATGTACCAAAACTTGCAAGAAAGTGTCAAAATGAATGTATATTGTACCAAAAATATCATTATGACACAAATTGATCTAAATCCTAATATTAACCTATGAAAATTTTAGAATATGGATAAGAGACTCTAGACTAGCATGTAAATGTACATTTAAGAGGAGAAAAACAACTTACAATTAATTATATTGCATAAAAGAAGGAATGTAAATATTGTTTGTAATAACTACTAGTATGAACTTGTCTACCTATATCTTATAGAGGACATCAACTAGACCAATAAAAATATGTTGATAGATGTAAAAGAAAAATAGATCACTTTACATGTGATGGTGTTGAGTTTTAATCCCATATGGTTGGGAAAAATATGTGTAATTGCAAGTAGGAGTTTGACATGTATGGTTTTGAATTGAATGCATTCAAGTATTAGCATATGCTCCAATGTGTGAGACCAAAATAAATGGGTAAGCAAAAATATGCACAAATATGCATAAGAGTTGTGCTTTGAACTTTATTTCAAAGATGTGTAGGGATTGTGCGTTGAATAGTGCACAAAAACGTCATGTGAAAAGGTTGGAAACAAGGTAATTTGTCCCATTTTCTTTGCATAAGCGTAACATTCAAAATTCACATTTTTTAAACAAAAATTTGAGAATTTAAGTCCATGATGTAAACTAATTAATTGTGGCATTTTATGCAAATTCGAGTTGTAATTATTTCAAAAAATAAAGAATTAATTTTCCCTTTTGTATTTTTTCAATCATTGTATATTTCTAATATGAGGTTTTATTGAGTCATATTTTTCATAACTTTCACTACAAATAAAACTTTCAATCATTTCTAGATATTCAATTATTGACCCTAATACCTAATGTATAATTTGTTTGTACGAAAATTTTATTTATTATTAATTTTTGAATTGGTACTAACCAAAATTTTAAACCCAAATTCTACTATATTACATAATTATTGTACCCCCCCCCCCCCCCACACACACACACACACACACACACATATCAAAATTATATTATTTTATAATTGAATCAACCTGACACTAGTCTCAAGAGCAAGGTATTATTTGAGATTTTTCTAACAAAGTTTAATATTTTTCATGTCTGGAACAAAGGTCATTACCTTTTTTGCAGTGGCTTGCATCATTATAAAATCAAGCAAATATATGATTTTAAAAAGTAGAATACTTAAGCTTTCAATCACATGTGGATTGTATGCATTTGTTTTTATTCCTATCGATAAATTGAGGATCAAAAAAATCCTCTCTTGGCTAAGACTTGGTAAATTAGTTTTGATTATGTACATCTTGAGGGAATCCTAGTCCCTCAAGTGCAAGGTGTATTATTCATTATTCCAACAAAATTTTAAAGAAATATATTATGATGGATAAGGTTCCCTAGAGGAATATGTCATTTCCTATTGCCTTAAATATCACAACAAAATGGTGGAATCTAAATCACCAAATTGGGGGTTTGATCAATCCTAAGGTACAATTGTTATGATTAATTACCAAGGTGGCAAGACCCAAAACTTGTGTAACACTGTAAATGTGAAGAAAACCTTACTCAAACTTAAAGGTATAGAGTATGTTGTATTCGCAACAATAATATTTTTATTATTTCATTATCAACTACCAACTCTTATATTAAATGCAATTTCTTTCTTCTCCATCAAATCTATAGTAGTTGTGTGGAGTAATTCTAGAGTGATTTATCAAAATGGAGATGTTGAGGTTAGCTTCCATAGTGTTAAAATGGATTTTATCTTGATGAAATCTTATTTGTTAGGATTTATAAAGTCTTCTCTTTTAAAGAAAAAGATGTAAGGGAATTTTTGAAGAAATCCTTATGTATTATGTTATTAAGGATACAACATGGCATCATATTTATTTTGATATTTATGCAATCCCTAATAAGAAATATCTTCATGATTACTAGGGATAGGAAGTTAATAAAATATCTAATAAATTATAGACATCTAGGAAAATGTAAGGATGGGACTAGACAACACATGATAGACAAACAAAATCATGTCAAAGTTACCTCATTTTCATGTACGGGTTACATTTTTTATGGGTTGGTTGCATGTATTCATATGGTGAGGTCAAGCTCATATATTTATCTAGTCAAGCATGAGGGTGGTTCCTTTTATTTAGAGTTGCAATGTTGAGATGCACATAATTTATACTTGATGATGTATGTACTGATTCACATTTAGTAAATGATTATTTTCATTCTAATTCCACTTTAAATTACATCTTCTCTTATTTTGCCAAGAAAGAATCAATCTAATATTACTCTAACTTCTACAAAGACCAATAATTGAGGGGATGTAAATGTTACTACTAAGGCTATTTGGATTTACTACATCATTGTTAAGTTTATTTTAGTATCTAGTGTGGATGACCATATATATTCTATATGATAACTATAGTATCATTGAAACCCCACAATTTATCTAGAATGTCATCAATTGAACAAGCACATCAATATCCACATGTACTAAAAGATTTGAGAGATCATCCATAAAAAAATGTTGAATTCACCAAGAGATTCACATTTATACAATATCCATGGGTAAAAGTACAAACCTGTGTCACACTTTTACAAAGGAAAAAGTCAACAACACTCAGAATTTTCAACTTTAACGACATTAAAGTAGCATTTATGTTTAGAATTTGAAGATGGTGTAAATTGATGAAATGTGTAAAAGTGGATGAAGTTTATGCCTATAATTTTTTTTTTAATTTTGAAAAAGAATAGACATAGTTTTTTAATTTTTTAAGTCCATTTTTTAATTGCTGAAAAATGCTAAAAACTAAGGTCTTGAACCATTCCCACCAAAAAAGCATATGCAAATAATATTTTTTTCCTTTGATTTCAAAATATCTTATAGATGACATGTATAGCTAGTGCAAAAAAGAAGAAAAATTGGCTTCTAATGTATATTTTCTTTGCTATAACTACTCAAAGTCGAACTTATCTGAAATTGATAGTTTTCATCTCCCACCAAATTTCCCCTATCAAATATACAATATTTAGAAAATAAATTACACATTATTGAAGAGGAATCTCTTCTCTAGTGTTAAATATAAAATTTAAATTTTTCTGATATGATTTACTATTTTTTTTCTATTTTTAAAGCAGCTTCTTCTCAAATGTTAAAATACCTACTTGCAGTATTTTGAAATTATAATATATTAGATCTAATAAAAATACCATAAAACTTATATGATGATAATCTTGACTCTAAAATCTAAAAAAGGGTATTTTTATATTTTTTTTTAAATATCATTAAAAAGAGTAGGAGTTATTGAAACATCGATTTTTTGAAATAATTTTATTTCTTTGGTAAAATTGGTATAAAACATGAATTTAATAGATATTTCTAATTGAAAAAGTTCAAGAACTTATCTAACTTAGCTAGAATGAATCTAGATAGACCATATGTTTGGAATAAATTAGTTTTTAGATAGAAATACTCAAATTTAGCTGTGTTGATAAGTTAAGCTTGAAACATGACACAGTTTTGTGCTTTTACCCCCATGAAAAAACAAATAATTCTTGTCTAAAATGATTAAGTAAAAATAGTATAATATCAATACTCATATAGATGTGTGAATGAAATGTGTTTATTCTTTTAATACATGTAGGGAAAGGAAGAATAAGGGAGGTAGGAACAAAATATTTACCACCTCTCCAAAAGTGGTGACATGTACATGGGAACACTTGGGATAGGTGTGAGAACACATTGGGTGCACTCATGAAGGGAGAAAAAAAAAGGGGGAGGGGAAGTATTTAAGTGAACTTAAGAACTAATGTGAATAGGAAACGACGTAAATATGAATTAGTTGGGTAAAAAAAAATCATACTAACATATGGGTCATTAATATCCAATACTACTCTTGACCATAAAGCAAATAGCTAACATAAATTCACCAACTCTCAAATATACTCTTTCCTCTCTCTATTATGGTGGATGGATTTCCTATAGGATTTTATCCTTAAATCTACTTATTTAAGGGGTTCTTTTTTATATGGTTACCTAATATGGATACATATTGTTAGGGTTATCAAACTATCTATACCCAACTAATATTTCCTTATGGGTGGGTGTTGGTACATTAATTTATGTTTCTATTTAGTTTATTAATCTATTAAACATATTGTGCACCTAAGATAGGATACTATTTATTAGCTAGGTGTTCATTTATGTGGGGTGCATTAATGTTATGTGACTTGTAAATTTTCCTAGTTTGGTTGAGATATTGTGCACATTTAAAGTTGTGTCTCATTTATCCCTAATCACATGTACATTCACACATCTTGGTTGATTATCCTCTATACCCACCAATTAACTCTATCTTGTACATATATTAATATTGCATATTTCAATCCATTGATTTTCTAATCTATTGTACTCTTATATAGTTTATTGATGTTGGGTGGCTTCCCAAACCAAATCTCACATAGTGGGATTTTTTATTTAGATAGAGGAGAAACCAACCTGCCTTCCATGATATTATTCAAACCACTTAGGTTGTTGAATGAGATTTGTGGAGACAAAAATAATAATTTTCAATACATAATGAAGCAATGATTTGATGTTTTTAGTGTAGATAATTTATGATATTTTCTAATATTACTCGATGAACATTAATGGCATAAAATAATTTATAAATATGTGATTGAATATGCACTCCTTGAACTATTTGAAATTTGATTTGATTGAGCTCAATATTAATGAATCTTGTAAATTTAACCTCAAGTTTGGGAAATTTAAATTTTCATTTGGCTTGCTTAGAAGTTATACATACTCCATAGCCCAAGGATAGGGTTGTGATATGTGAAAAACCTAGGTTGACAAGGGAGCTAGGGGATCATGTTGGTCATGAATAAGAAAATCAAAATGGTGTTTTTGGGTAATATTTTTAGGAAAGGAGTCAATTTATGTGAAAACAAGTGAAGTTGAGAACTACAATTTATGTACTTTGAATAATACCCAAATTGCCGGTGCAAAATAAAGATGTAAAAGTGTAGGGTATGCACTATTATCCCTTATCTTTTTTCTACCACTTTTTGGTGCTTGTGATCCTACATAAATCATGCATGTTGAAGTAAACTATGCAAGAAATAAAATAGTAGGAATGTTAAGATGTAGTATTGGATGATGCCTTACAATCCTTGTGTACTCATAGAAGTGACATCATTCATACCTACACACTAAATTCATAATTTTTACTTTCAATATATTGTTTAGGTCTTAAAAAATATAATTCTATAAATATTGCATATATAATGAATATAGAATTAGATAATGTGCAAAGTGTTGTTAATTATATGGCATGGTGTATAAAACATTATGGGTTTGTGATTGAGATTTCTCTCACAAGTATATACATGTGGTATGAGGTGTGAAAAGGGATGGTGATGCATGAGGTAATTGTGTTTTTGTGACTAAATTAACCCACATAATGCATGTAATATTGATGGATCATAAAAAAATAAGTGTGAAACTTAATCATGATGTATAAGGAAATCATGGTGTGATAGATTATGAATGAATTTATCTTGCCTTTTGAATTCATAAAAACCTTTGAGGAGCTTGCTAAGTTAGGGTTGTTCTCTCATTTACCAAACCCCCTAGTAGACCATTTTATTGTTTGTGAATGAATAGAAAAGATAGCTCAAACAACAATGTGATATTCATGTATGCGACTAAGTATGTAAATATTGATGTGGTAGTGAATTCTCAACTATACTCATTGAATAATGGTGCAAGTAGTAAGTGAGAGCTACATATATCCTTTGATTTCAAATGAATAAAAATAAATTAGAGGTTTTCCTTCTATACAACACCCCATACTACAATTCAATATATTGGCACGCAATGACTAGTTGGAGGGGGATGAAACAAGGACAATTTAAATTTTAAATTTTAAAAAGATATATAGGGTGCAAAATAAAATTAGGTTTAGTTTTATGTCATGAGATTAAACTAAATAAGTAGATGGATAAATCTTTATTAGAATGAGTTCCTAAGGATGTGTGGAAGCAAAATGTAACCAGACTCAAAAAATATGCTAACTCTTAGTGAAAAAAGACACCATTTGTATGATAGTCATTGCAAAAAGGGTAACTCGATTAAAGTGAGTATGGAACAGATTAATATAATAATTTCATTATATAGTAATCAAATAATAACTAAGATAATCATACCATTAAAGGGTTGAACAATTATCATTTTCTTAAACCATCTAAATAATTATGGTTAATTTTTAAAAAGTGTTTTTAACTCTTTCAACATTATTAAAAAAATAGATAAATAATAACTACTTTTAATTTAAGTAGAAGATATTTTTCACCACTAGTCAAATTGTGGTATTATTATCATGATTCAATTTTGTAATTTTTTAGTCAAACTCATTGACCAATGTATCATGAGTAATGGTTCACAAGAACCCATCTCTCATGATAAGAATGGTCTAGTTAGAACTCATTGCATCTAGGTGATGCTCACAGAGGTGAAGCATTGGGCCTTCTCATGAGGTCAACCATCTCAGTACTACTTCAATTCAAACACACTTAACTATAAAGTTTCCTCCAAGGTTAAGGCACAACAATTGTTGAAAGTTTTGCAAATGGGAAAGCAAGCGAAGTGGGCTTAAATTGGGAGGAAACTCCATAATTAAGTGGGCTTGAGTTGGAGTAGTACTGGGATGGGTGACCTCTTGGGAAGGCCCAATGCTTCACCTCATTCATTCTCATGAGAGATGAGTTCTTATGAACCACTAGACTCATGACAAATGCGTCAATGAGTTCGACTCGAAAACTACATAATTGGATACTAATAGCAATACCATAATGTTTAATAACTTAGAAGGTACAATTAATAATAATCAATTAGAAAGAAAAAAAAATTGAATTGGAAAAAACTTCTTGTCAAGAATATTTAAAGAATGGTGACATACACAAAATGTACAACTTATCTCACTATAATTACTTTACTACAATAGAAATTAACATGTTCACTAATTATAACATGAATCAATAATTTGCACACTATAATTATCTTGTTATAAGAGAAACTAATGACTTGTTCATTATACTAATGATAGTAGGTTTCCACAATCCATGATCTTACTACTACACTTTTTAGTAAGATTGTATGTAAGTTTTTAGCATCAACGTTTCGGTTTTTACTCAATGATCCATCATTAGAATAAAAGAATCTAAAAATGTCAAAAGATGATGTTCATTATAATTATAATTACAAATGATGTCAAAAGATGATTGTGTTCATTATAATTACCTTGAAATTAATAACTCTTACACTATGTTGCCTTGTTATATTGCAAACTAATAACTTGTTACTTATAATTATGTCCGTATGACAGAAACTAATAACTGTTTTTCTATAATAACCTTTGCATGGCATAAACGAATATCCCGTTCACTATGATTACCTTGCTACAACAGAAACTAATACCTCTTTCGCTATAATTATCTTGCTATTACATAAATTAATTTCCTATTCGCTATAATTACTATGCTACCACAAAAAGTAAGAGCTCTTTCACTATAATTACCTTGTTATGACAGAAACTAATATCTCTTTCACTTACAGAAACTAATAATACTTGGTTCATTCATTCACGTCCCTATCGCATGTCCTCAGTTTTTCTGTTTAAAGCCATAAAGCTCAAAAACATCCAAAGATTCTTAATTTGTGATGTGCGTCCTAATGTAATTTATGTCGTTTCAACCAATAGTCCATTCAAATATTTTTATTAAAAACTAGTGATGAGAGTTTTTCCTTTCTGCAACATATGTAAGAAAGAATACTGACAAACACCAATATATATCTCCACATGAACATACCATACGTCACTTACCAAAATAATTTGAATGATTAATGAAAGTGCAGAGAAAGAGAAAGAGAAAGAGAATGGAATATATATATATATATATAGTCCTGGAGATTTTGATTAAGACTTCTTTTGTTTGGAAGAATATAGAGTGTTGCCCTACCATCACAGTATGGCCCACCATGCATACTGATAATTGAGGGAATCCCTATCGCCTGAACATAAAGCTTATTTCCTGGATTTGCTGGTACTCAAATGATAACGTCATAGTAGATCTATAGAAGATTGTGATTGTATTATTATTTTTTAATTTTTCTTCCCTATATTATGACGCTGTTTCAAAAATTCTTACACGATCAATTATATGTGAAATCTCTAAAAAGATAGTTGATATGAAAGAAATGAATTTTTTTTTCAACTGTATTTCTGAGAAGATGGTTGATGTGAAACTTTTTCTTTCTATTGTATTTCTGAGAAGATGGTTGATATGAAAGAAATCTTTTTAGCTGTCACAATGTAAAACATTGTGATGACATCTTACGTGCTTCAGAAACTGTTGAAGAACAGTCGACTAATGTATTAAACAGGTTACAGATTTGCGGGATATATTATTTGACAAAAGCCATATGTTCAGGCTTGTCTGTTTCCACCAACCTTACCTCACAGCATCCCCATAACAGTATTTGATGTATAGGACAAATACGATGATCAAGAGCCATTTCTTCTTTTTCTTTCTTGTTTTGGCATCTTGGTTTGTTATAATCATGTTGATATTTCCTATTTCGCACATTTAAATTTATAAGGTATGATTATAAATGTGTTGTTATTTTCTATCGTGCACATTTCAGTTTTAGAGTATTGGGTATTTCTAATTTTTAAAAATATATATAATATTATGGACGATATAAATATATAATATTATAGAACCAAACCCTATACATTGAACTTCCTACCAAAGAATCCCATTCCTTTGCGTAGCAAAAACAGCTTCATAGGCTGTTTGGTTGGAAAAGGAGAACCTGCAGCAAACAGCTAGTTGTGGAGCCCCCCAAATTCATTCATCTCTGCGCTCATTCTGAATACTTTCCAGATGTCTACCATTAATCAGAGACAGTACGGCTCCCAATCTGGGATATGACTGCAAGAAGATTGGTATGGATCGACCATACGGTTCTATAAGGATACTTCTGTACAGCTAGGAATCTTGAGCTTTAGAGGGTATAACACATCCCCAAATCACTCTGATCTCCTGCGAGCATAGTCATCCCCTTACGGTCAGAACGTACCCTGCACATAGCAATACGATGCTCCTCCAATTTCATAGTGCCCTTCCCAAAGACCGACAGACAAGACCAATATCAACTCTAAGTCTCCATCGGCGAAAATCTGTTCCAAACTGAAAGACCTAGCCATAGCTCGCACCTACCGATCTGAAGCATGACAGTTCTGACCGCTTGCCATGTTCTTGTATAAATAGTTTTTGATGAATTAACTAAATAGATATTAAAATGCAATGATTTTATTAAAAAAAATCTTCGCAAATTCATAGAAATAAATTAAATTAAATTAAATAAAAATTAAGTTCTAGATTTCATGTTGATTTAACTTTCATTGATTTATAATTGTAGTGGGGGCTGAGCAACCTTAGCAGAAACAATGTTTAATTCAACAACGTTGGGAGTTTTCTAAGTGAATATTTTATCTTTTGGTTAAACCCATGTTTTTTATTTAATAGCTTTCAAACAATGATTGAAAACATGACAAGAGATCCTAATATACCTTGCTAATTTAGATCTTATGCTCTTTTAATGATGGATTGTATAATGAAGCTCTCCTATTATATCTTAGACGATGGATAATGATTTGTGGTTTGTCATTTTTACAAAGTGCATTAGCACACAAATTAACAAATTCACACACAAGTCAACAAATAATTGCTAGTTGGCAAGGAATTAACTTTCACCTACATTTTGGTTGACATGGATATCTCCACACCACTGGTGGGGGATGTGGTGCTCATGGTTCGGGACAAGCCTTAGACTCAATCATTGGATTATGAGGGCCTCCCCTTTTGGTATCGGTGATGCTTCTATACTAGCCATCAGAATACAAACTGTTCTCTTTTGCATTGTAAAGGTGTTGTCACTTGGTGGAAGGATGCAAATGATGATCATTTGACCATCCAAGCTTTTGATTCTCTCTGATTCTACCTCTGAGGATTCCTCATTGGCTAATAATGAGGATGAAGCTCTTGTTGCAAATTTGGGTGATGTTCCTACTGCAAATCTAGGGGATGCCCCTACTATAGACCATGAGAATACCACTCCTACCCCTGCTGGTATGGCCCCTTCTGGCCATGAAGACCATTCTTTGTCTTTTGCTCCAAGCTTCAGCTAACAATATATAGCTTTCTCAACAATTTGGTCATTATGCTGACAATTTTTCAAGTGGAGTTTCATTAGTTGCTCCCCCTTGTGGTGGGGATCCTAAGGACAACATTGTCTAGACAGTTGTCCAATAGCACAAGAAAAATAGTTCTTTAAACTCACATTCTTCTCCAAAAGTGGTCAGTGAGCTTCCCTCCCACTCTTGAGGAGGGTTACTAGCCTTTATGCTAGTGTGTTGTTTATTTTTTATTTTGACAGCACCTATACTATTTGTGTGCTATTAATAAGCCATTGATAGCTTCTACTAGTAAAAGCTAGCACCCTTGTTTATGTGTTGTTGTTCTCTTCGACAACTGTGGATTGTAGTTGTCTAAAGGTTAGCCCCCTTGTTAGGTTGTTGATTATAATCAAAAATTAGGCCTAATTTAGATTTCACATTTAAAAGTTTAGGGGTCAAATTTATTCCTATACATTAGACTCAAAATAAGAAACAAGTAATCTATGAACTAAGTCGAAACTTTAGAATTGCAAGAAAGTCAAGTCAAGCTCAAGTTATTTGCCAACTTTTGCACAAAAGCATGTCATTTGTACCCTATTCATTACATTAGGGATGGATAGGTCAAAATGAGTACAAATGGATGAAGGAAGGAATAAGGTATGCATTTTTCATCATTATACTTTACCCCCACTTTGATTTGCATATAAAATAGCATGAAGATACATGCAAAAATAAACAAGTAGTCAACATGAAAGAAAATATTCATAAAATCATATAAAGAATATATACATATTCAATTAAGGATGATTATTATACCTCAAAATCCACTAGAATAAAAATTTTGAATGATTATCATTTAACAAAATTATGAAATTGGTATTGATCAATAGTGTTTTTTTTTGGATTATGGAAAATAGGTTTTGAAGGGATCTAAAACCCTTTACAGAAAGACTCAAAGGATAGTCAAAGACAGCCCACAAAATGGAACGGATCAAGACCAAAATGATGGTTTTTACAACAGGTTCCCACAACCCAGAACAAACAAAGCTCGAGTTGAGCTCCGAGCAAGCCCAACCAAAAGAAAGCCCCCAGATTTAGGATTTTCCTTTGGCACCCTTCTGATGGGACCGAATGGTCATATCAAAAGACAGTAAAGAACACTTGGAATGTTTACCTTTGACCTTGAACCAACCTTCTTCAACCTTAGCAGCAGTATTATGCCAATCCAACAAATCCAAAATAGTAGAAACAGACCCCCTAGAGGGGGCAGCCATCTAAGAACCAAAGCCATAGAGAGGGACAACTCCAGTAGAAGAACCAGCTGTTACAAGTAGTAGTTGTTGTTGCACCAAAAGGTCGACTTGTTAATGCTTGATGCACCCACTAGACTTATAGAAGACACAGGAGGCGGTTAAGCCATGGCATGAACCCTGTGAGGGACATTGGCCCATTGCCAACAATCCCCCTTCTAGCGTCACTCGTCGTGGCCTGCATGGATTTGAACCTGTGACCAAGCTCTGATACCACTTGTTACAAGTAGTAGTTGTCGTTGCACCAAAAGATCGACCTATTAATGCCCAATACAACCACTAGACTTATAGAAGACATAGGAGGCGGTTAAGCCATGTGACAAACCCTGCGAAGGACGTTGTCCCACTGCCAACACCAGCAGGAGCATACCTAGCACCAACAAAAGGGGGAACCACCACAGATGAAATAAAAGGAACCCGCACACACATAGTCGAGGAAGGAGGATCAACAACACCCACAACTACTTCAGCAACAGGTGCAGAACTAGGAAGAGGAGAAAACACAGGGAAATCCTACCCAACCACTTGTGAAAAGCTTCGAGGTGAGGACACCTTCTCCACCATATAGTGTTGAGAAGAGACACCCTACCACCACAAGGTAGTCCTTTTAAATTTCTTAAGATCATATTGATTTGAAACATGACCAATCTTAAATCATCTTCTGCATCTGAAGGGGAGGCCTTTGTAATCCAAATGTTGTATCCAACTTCTACCATTAGGAGTAGAGATTTTGATCATTGCATGAAGACCATTAGAGATATCCAAATCCACCAAAATGCGGGCATAAGTGGAGTGAAGCATGTCAGAAGATTTCTCATCCACCAAAATAAAATCTCCAAAAGCATCACCCATAGTTTTGAGAAGAGAATCAACCCAAAGATGGAGGGGAAGATTAGGCAAGCTAACCTAGATGGGCAGCTTATTAAAAGATTTAGAAGATGGGGAGAAGTCAGGATGCCAAGGTTTCAGCATCAACATGAAGCGACCATCCCAGCTGAAAAAAAATTCACACAGAATCATTTTTCTATCCACAGCATTTTCAAATTTAGCAACAAAAAAACCCTTAGCCATAGGGAATATGTGGATTGTACCAGTGATAAGGGGCCCCCAATGCTTGGAAATCCAAGAATGTGAATTGGGCAAACAAGACCAGTGACCCTTAAATAGGCAAATCAGGTCATGCGAAGAGAAAACAGAAGCGGCAGCATCAATTTTAGATATTGTCTCCTCCAATTCCATCGTAATATTTTTGGAGACAGGGAAAGCACTACGGATAGCAGTCTTCCCTGAAACTGGTTTAGGCGCGGGCACAGGAGAGCATCTAGCCTTGCTAGCAAGTGTTAAGGCTGTAGCTGAAGGACCTCACACCAAGGCCGCCACAGAAGGCCCGACAATAGGAACCGCAACCACAGGCAAAGCGAGGGGAGCAGCCGCCACTGAAGCCCTGGAGACGGCAGGACTAGAGGCATCGGCAGCAAGAATAGCCTTAGGGAGGCTAGGGCCGTAGAGGCAGAGGCAAAGAGAAAGGAAGCCCTAGAAATGCTTGGAGCAGCGACAGGGGCAGCGGGAGACATTTCAATTTTTGTATTGATCAATAGTGTTACTCAACAACTTCTACAATCAAAAACTAAAGTAAAATGTGATATGTTGAGCATAGTTGCAAGCCATGTGATCCATTAAGCATTATAGGAAACTAGAGGAGCTTATAATAGACCCTAAAATCTATTGGTGCTCTCAAAAAATCTATCTAGTTTTTGAGCTCATAATCAGAATTTTTCCTAAGAGAAGTTTAGTGCTTGAAAAGAACAGTTTAAAAAAGACCTAAGTTCAAATGCATGCAAAGATAGCCCTGTTGATTTTAATGGCATGGTGCTTAGGACAAGTGTTCCTCGCATTTCATTCGGCGTATACAGTTGGTCACAACATTCAGAATTCAGTTTCGACAAGTTTTGAGGGTACCCATTTGGAGGCCAGTGTTCAAATCTGCACTTTGCATCCTATTCGGTTTTTGCCAGAGGGCCTACTTTTGAGGCTTGTATCTGATGCTTGGTCGATGGTCATGACAAAAGGAATGTGGTGTCATATTGTAATCATGACAAAGTGCTAATATAGAAATTTTTAGGCCATGATGAATCTATTTGGGTGATTTGCCAATCTGATTCCATTTGTAGTTTCTAATATTTTAATGAGGATCAGTGGCACAATTTAGTCAGAGGCCCTGTTCGGATGAGTGCATTAAGTGCCCTGTGATTGATCAAGATGTGTTAGTTGTTGCATCATGTTTTGGACATGGGAATGAGTCATCTTGCCAATTTACAGCCCCCCATGTGTCTGTTTGACATGTTTGTCGGGGCCATTCAGTTTGCAGATTGTTAAGTTTCTTCAACAGTGCATAGTTCAATTTTCTGGGTAGCTCACTTCGGGATCTTGCCATTTGCACCTGGTTCGAGACCAAACACAATTGAAGGTTGATCCATAATGTAGACATGAAGGTGATTCTCTGTGATAAGTTTCAGATTATGACGAATCTGATTGATCACTTTGCTCGATCAATTCCAAATGCAATTTTTACGAATCTGATTGTTTTCAATTCAGAATGTTCTAAGTGGCCGACTTTGAAGATTAATTATTGATAATCAGTTGATCGTTTGATGAATCTGATCATAGACTTATTTTCTGTGCGTGAGAGAGAATCTTCGTCCAGGGTTTCAAACCGTGAGGTTTCCATTTGATGTGATTGCAAGGTCAGACAAAAAAGGGTTTTATAATGAAAAAGTGCGGATAGAAAATTCTGTAAAGTAATCATTTTCAGAATTTCGTAGCTTTTTTCCAGATGCTCATCTCCAGTTGAGAATTATTTTGTTGCGATCTTTGTTGATGGCTCTTCTACCAGATTCAGTAGTTTGTCTTCGACTCATCGTTTGATATTTTTCATCCATCTTTTTCGGGGGCGGTCAACAGTGATTTCAGTTTGTGATTTACTGGAAGTTCTGAATGGGTGTTTTTAACTTTTAAAATTTCCTGCCTCGTTCATTGTTTGGTGAATCCCTTTGACAGGGTGATTATTTGCACTACAAGGTTCATGTCCACCAAGTTTCAACATTCAGTGTTATGTTTTGATTGGTCTTCTAATGGCGCGACTGGAGGTGTTTTGTTGAAAATTAATGACTGACGAAGTTTTCAAAATTGAAGTTCTAAAAGGAGTCTAGTTGATCTGATGTGATCCAGTTGTAAGCGCAAGTCTTTTTGAATGGATTCAAGGCCGGTTATTTGTGTTCGAAAAAAATTTAGGTCGAACCCGCTTGGGGTCCAGCCTGTCTTATCATTTGAAGAAAGCCTTGTCAGTACACCAGCATGCCATTTTTTCTTTACACTGTGATCACTCTATATGTACATTGGATTTTGGTCAAACATTGAGTTCAGAATGGATTTACATACGAGGGAAAACATTGTTACAACTATGAGATCATTTGAATGGATAAGTTAAGTTCACAGGATCATTGAAGACACCTTTCTATATGCATCTTTTTTATCGTATCAGGCAACTCATGACTGAATATGAAATTATGAACAATCCAAATCTTTCAGGGAAGAGTTGAGACACTTTCTTCCAAAGAGAAAGTAAGCATGAATAATCATGCATCCCAGCATCTGTTGTCATTATTACATAGAGGAACAAACATAAAAGATTAGAAGTCACCATGGATATAATATCGTGAGGAAAGGCACATCATCCCTTTGGGAGAAATAAGTCATGAGAATTATGGTGATGTACTTGTTTCTCACACTGACGTGTTTAATGGAATTGGAAATGATAAAGGAGCCCCCAAATGACTTATGAGCTACACAATCTCCAAGCCTGGCACACACTTGACAAAAAACTGAGCACCCCATGCGTTGGCTATGAGCATTAAGAGACTTACGTGATCCTTCAAAAGGCAATGTAAGGCTTCAGGCACACAACATTTTCTCCCTTTTGATGTGCTAATTGCGAGCTTTGAATAAAGGCTCTGAGTTTGTAAAATAGGGGAGTGTCTGCAGACCTCCAGACATGCACCAAACAAAAGAACACATCAAAAATTTTGTGATAAGAGCATAAGTGGAGTATGTATTCCCCTTTAAAGGAGTCGGCTTGTGTAATGTCTCTTTCAAACTTCATTGATTCCTTTTAATATGTTGTGCGTGAGACAAGAATAGGCTACCAAAGCCTTCCACCGGCATTAACAAATGTTTCCACCATGCATTAAGTTGTTGCATGAGCCTCCCCCTGACGTTTTGTGTGAGCTAATAGCTGCTTACGTGAGTGTTTTGGGCAGAATGATGGAATGAGAAAGCATGCGTGAGTTTCTATATCTACCTGTGTGAGCCTCCAGAATGTTGAAGCAAGGCAGCCTAACATATTCTCAATTTGGTCAAGACCCCAAACATATTCCCCATTTCATGTATTGTTTGCATTCAAGAGGCGACAAGCATTCAAGCAGCGCGTGCACACCATTTTGAGGAGGAAGACTTTGGGCGGCCTCCATGCGCACACCTTGAAGTATGCAGGGGGCAAACCAGCATGGCATGTGTTAAGGGGTGCCTTGTGCGCCATTCTTAGTAGCTTGAACATGCCTTGGAGGGGCAGATATGCACATTTGTGCTCTCAACTTAGTGTTTCCTCTGCAGACAAGGCTACGTGAGCCCTCAAACACCCAAACAATACCAATAGGAAGGCGCCACAGTGTCTTGAAGGAATTGCGCCAGACATGAGAGCAATTAAATGGTGGACTTAGCATTAAGCTTTTGTCCCACATTCGGTATGTTGAGCTTTCAAAGGTGTTTAAAAGTAAAACCACGCTGGTGAATGGTAAAGAACTGGGAAGAAGGGCCATGTGGAGTGGGTCTTGTCAGACTAAAGTGGGCCCGCCCAGCTGGGCACCATAAATAAATTTTGAAATAAAAACAATTATAAATAAAGAATGAATTATCCCACATTGACCGCACAACGAAGAAATCAAATGTTTATAAAGAAAGCTACACACTCATAATGTCTTAAGTGGATGACCGGTTGGAGGTACCTCATACACACGCGTGGATCAAAGCGACAGTTGGACATTGACTTGGCGGATGCGGGCCCCGCATGACAGGTGAGGTGTATTTTGATGAAATACATAGTGTGTAGATCTGACGCCTCGGGGTGTGTGCTCGAGATCAACGGCGGTCACTATAGCGCCAAGATGAAGTTGTCTGATGGTTATGCTTGCGGATTAGCGAGATGGCAACACTTGTCAGCCTGGTGACGTGGTAGGATGGTACATCAAGACGCCCAGGTGGGTCAATGAACCAATGAGAACGAGACACCTAGCGGAGGATGGTGACAAGGCGATGACGAAGCAGAGGATCGAGCAGTTGGTCGGCCACCTCAAGATGCGTGATGATCTAACGGTAGTCACTAAAGCATGAAGCAAAGATGCTCAGAGTTTAACCATTGTGGAAGAATGACGCGCTGACACGTGTCATCCAATGAGCTGGCGGATAAGGTTGCACATGGGCGCCTGATCAGCGAAATAGGCCAATCATAGAGTGACAAGTGGCAAAGAGGTGTTCACAGGTACAGCTAGGCGATGAGGTGGTCGGTCACTCCAATTAGGTGGTGCCACGTGGCACATGGGGCCCACCTCAAAATTTGAGGTCTGCATAAAGATTTAAATTCAAATTTGTAAGTTGGGACTATATCATAAATTCAAAAATTTAAATAATGGAGGCTGCTCATGGAAAATAATGTTTGAGGGCTATATTTTTATCCAAATATGCAAGTATTATATGTTTTCGGAATTGGCGTGAAACGAGCTTTCCAATGGCGGTGCTAAAAATTAGATTCGACAAAGTTGGTGAGAGCAGTAATGGACTGTGTAATCCGAGATCAAATTTGGGTAAAGATGCAGATATTTTGTAAAGATGTTTCTAGAATGAAATTGTATCAAATTTGTTTGAAATTTTTTTTTGTAGTCTTAGGGTTGACTGTGTTGCCCTAAAAATGCCCTAAATGGTCCTTAGCTTGTTGCAATCCTATATATGGATTTCCAAGACCATTTACAGAGGCTGGTGGTTTTTTGGTTCACAAGGTCATATCTTGAACCTTCAGTCAAGGAGTAGGACATATTTTGTCCAGTTTGTATCAAAACAGAGTAGAAAGTTACAGATCAGTTGCATATTGTGTCAAGTGGCTTTGAATCTTCAAGCAAGGTGTATGCAGAGGCTTAGGTCTTTATTCTTAATTCAAATTTTTAGTTCCATTTCTCTCCAATCTGTGTTAAGTTTTATGGGTTTTGAATGTTCTGATTCTTTGTATGGAGTTTATCTATGCATGTGTTATTTGTCTTTAGTTCTGGTTGTAATCAAATTAAAATATGCTCTAGATGATACACAAATTCATAAGGTTTGCACAAGGATTTCTATAAGCAGTATGGTTCTGGGTATTTGTGTTTATGACTTGGATCTATGGTGAAGTAATAGTAATCAATCTCTGTATTCTGTAGTGTACTAGATGATTTGCCCAATGGATAAGGCACTAATCTGAAACAAGTAAACTCTATGCTGATATATGTCTGGTTGGGATATGTTGTATTCTGCAAAAGTTAAATCAAATCCTTTCAATCTTTTCAATTTTATGTTTGTGGGTATCAGTTATTTCACCCCAGTGATGGAGAGTCAATGAATAATAGGTTGTTATTTAGTACTTTCTCACTATTATCTGTTGTAAAATCCAGTATTAAGTAAGGAATAGAGTTGTATCTATTGGATCAGGTGTACCCACCTTGGTTTTGCAGAGCCAGAAATGAAGAGGACAGTCGTGTCCCTATAGTTGGTCCAGTTACCTATAGATTTCTCACATTTGGAACTAACCCCTCCTTAATATCAGTCATAGGTATATTGATGTCTCGTGGAGTGTAAAATCCTATCCAGGAACCAACAAAATCTTCATCCAAGACCTTTTCCAATTAAACTAATTATGGTCATGATTATCTATTTGGAAGTACAAAAAGGAAAACACCCTTTACTTCCTTTGTTCTTGAGTCTATTTGGGATGGTCGTCCCACTTTGCTTTCAAAACTAACATCCGGTTTTATGGTTACTTTTGTTTTCCTCAACTTGGATCCATTACCTCCCTTTTCACCATCCTTTTTGGGAGAAGCAAATCCCAATAAAGTCATAGATTCCTTAAGGTTTTTACTATTTATAGTCTTGTCCACTATCTTCTAGTAACCTACCTTGGATTAAATTGATGTATCCCATATCTTCTTTCCTCCTAACTGTTCTTGAACTTTGGCTCCCTCAGTGATCCTTTTGTTTACTTCTTAGTTAATTTGATTTTCCTTCCTACTATTATCCTCTTAGTGAATCTAATACTCCTTTTTTGAAGTCATGCCTCCACTTATGTGTGTGTGTGTGTGTGTGTGTGTGTAACCTTTTTATGGATGAGAATAAATGGTAAGTGTCCAAGAATTTTGAAATAGCTTCACTTAAGAGAGGAGTTGAATTTATGAGTAGAGACAATGGTTGCACCCGATGAGGTATAGGTGACAACTAATTATCATCAATCAAATAATGATAATACAAATGTGGAACTTGATTATGTTTAATCAAGGATTCCACATGTTTGTATTATCTACCTAAGAATAAAATATATTGCCTAAATAAACTTAATAAAATAGGTGCAATAAAATAGTATAGCAACACCACCCTTTAATCTTATGTAAAGTACTCATTTACAAAAGAATCCCCTTAAAAAAGAGGGGGAGGGGAGGTATGTGCACCTAGATGGTCAAGAAAAAAGTGGTTGATCACCAAAAAAAATGAAAAATGAGCTAAACGTCTACATCCTTTTTAAAAATTCAAAATATCATGTACATGTTACGACTCAAAAAATATGAGCATGAGCATGAACACGTATGTGTTACTTGAATTAAAAATGTGTACATGTTATTTGAAATAAAAACATATATGTGCAAGTTAATAAGAACAAAACGCGTACGTGTTTTCTTGAATAAGCATAATGTGTGCGGGTAATGTTAAACAAGAGAAATGCATGTGTTTATCTAAATGAAATCTAGATGAATATATGTTGTGGCTCAAGTTTTCAGTTCCTAAAAATATGAACGTGTTTTGAATGCTAATTAGCTTGTCCTCCCCGTAGTGTTTTTTCATCAAGATATCTACATGAGATATAACATTTAATTATAAGAAAGGAAAAAGACAAAGAGAAAATATAACTATCTTTTCCCTTGCTTTTTCTCTGTATTTTTGCTTTCTTATAATTTAAGTTATATTTTATGTATATTTTGTTAAGATTTTTGAGAATGGTTTCAAATCCTTAGAAGTTATAATGTTGATTCTAGATTTTAGATCTTAAAATTTTTTAGAGTTAATCATATATCAATAATCAACAAGCTCCTATCATCATTCTCTTGATTATCTTTACCTCATGCTCTTTCTCTCCATCAATCTCTAGACCTGTCTATTTCCCTGTCACTCTCCTTCGCCTCCCTCTCTATCTCTCTATCTCACTCTCTCCACTCTCTCCAAGCTATAGATCTTATAAATTCTTAGAATCAATCAAATTTTAGTAACCACTAAGCTCCTATCATAATTTTATCTATTTCTATTGCACTCTTTGTCTCCCTTGATCTCTAAAAATATCTTTCTTCATATCACTCTCCCTTTCCCCCCTCTCTCTATCACTCTTTCCTCTCTCCCCAAGCTCTAAACCCATCACTTTCACCCTTCACTCTTCTTTGTATCTCCCCTCTCTTCTCTACCTACCTCCATACATTCTCTCCTATTTATGTCATGTATGCCTCCCTCTTTCTAACTCTCTCCTTCCCTCTCTTATTATCTCGATCTCCTCCCTGCCTCTAATTCTCTACATATCTCCCCCTCTCTCTTGGTTTCTCTATGTCCTACCCTCCCATGCTCCCTCTCCACTCATATCTCTGACTCTTTCCTCTCTCTCTCTCTCCATCGAGCTTTATACCTATCACTCTCACTCTCTCCCCTCTCTATCTACCTCTCTCTATCTCATTCTCTCCTCCCCCCCCCAATATCTAGACCTATCTTTCTATCTATCTCTCCCACCTTTCACTCTATTATCTCTCTTTCTCTCTCCCTCTCCCTCTATCTACATGTACCTTCCCCTAACTCCCTACCTCTATTTTTCTACATATCTCTTATTCCCTCCCGCTGTCCCCTTCTATCTCCACTTATATATATCTCCCCTCTCCCTTTTCCTATACATACTTCTCCCTCATTCCCTGCCTACCCCTATTTCTCTACATACATCTCCCTCCCACCCTTTCTATTTATACCTACCTCTTTTCCTCTCCATTACTAATCTCACACTTATCTCTATCTACCCTTCATCTCTCAACATACCTCTCCTTCCCTCCATCTGCTTCCTTTTATCTCGCATGTCTATATATCTCTCCCTCCCTCTCCACCTTTCTCTCTCTATCTATATCCCCCTCAACTTATGTATATCTCCCCTCTCCTTCTCTTTCTTACATATATCTCCCTGGAAGACCTTTAGTTCTCTCTTATCTCTTGAGCCCTCCCTTGCAACTTCTATCAATCTCACCTCTCTACACTCTCATTACCTTACCTACATCTCTCTCCACCCATACCTTCTCTCTCTTCCTCTCCTCTTCTTAGAGAGGTGAGAAATTATAGCGAAAAATGTTGAGAGGGGGAGGGAGAGGCGAGGAGGGGAAAGGGAAGATGTAGATAGAGAGAGGTAGCGAGAGGGAGGCTAAGGGCGAGAGCGAAGGTAGGTGCGCAAGGAAGGAGAGAATTATGTATAAAGTTCAAAGAGATAGATATGTGTAAACATTGAAACCGAAAGAGAGGGGAAGGAGGGATGGAGAGGTCTATATAGAGAGAGAGAGAGAGAGAGAGAGAGAGAGAGAGAGAGTGGAGGGAACAAAGATAGTGAGATAGATAGAGGTAGAGAGGGAGGAGAAGGAGAGTGATAGGGAAATAGAAAGGTCTAGAGATTAGTCTAAAACCATTATCAAACATTCTAACAATATATACATAAAATATAACAAGATTTGGTTTATTCCATCTTACGTGCAAGATTTCTAATCCCTTCAAAACCATTTTACCTATCAAAAAAATTATTCATATCAAATTCCAAAAAATAATTCTTAAGCCTTACCATCTCCTCAAAATAATCCTTATTTTTTGAAGATCATTAGATTTCCAGATTTTAAACTTTACGATGCAAATAAGCCTTCTTTTCATAAGATCGTTAGATTTTCACATTCCTTAAACTTTACAATGCAAAAAAATAATAAAGATAACATACATTAGATTTTCTTAAAGATCATTTCACATTCCTTAAACTTTTCACACACATATACTTAACATATTTACAGAGATATATACTTTAAAGATCATTTCACATTCCTTAAACTTTTCACACACATATACTTGACATATTTACATAGATATATACTTACTTTCCAACTAAAGTTTCACTTACATAAATTCTCAATTGAAATATAATACCATTTTGTTATTTGAGTTCTTTTTTGGATTACACAATCGTTATTCATAATACACTAAATTTTTGTAACAAATATAGTATCCCTTTGATTACCATTTAAATTCATACCCAAATATACTATTTTTTCCTTAAAATTTAAGGTCATATCCTCCTCCCTGACACCAGGAACCACATCAAGATGGTTCCGACCTCAAAGGAATGACTAAGATGATTAGTAGCAATGCAATAATAATCATTGGTCAATACAAAATACGTTTAACAAGGGAAATACCCAATAGCTTATCTAAGTTCAATAGTTTAGTGTGCTCGCGATACAAGAGCATTTGAGTATGTCGATAAAGACAGTAATAATTCATGTTTTTTATGTTTTACTTTAATTTTGAATTTTTTTGTTGTTGCTTCTTATTTAGTTGTTTTCTCAATTAATGTAGGAATGGCCCAAATTACTTATATATTTCAAAACATCTATAACTATGCTATACAACATCTGCATTGGTTCAATCCCAGATAAAATTGTTCGAATCAATCTAAATCTGGCTCATCTTCTCCCCTCCAAACATGAGTTGAATGAGCATGTTAGACTTGACATGTACAGGCAGTACATCATCTCGATCTGGACCAACCCTAGTGGGGCTTATGTCCGAGGATAGCTTTTTATGCTAAGCACTTCTTACATCTCCAAGATGGGATCATCGTTCGACCCATATATTTATCACAGCGTTGGTGCCATGCTCTTCGGATCGCATTGGGATCTTTCAAAGTCTGCTCTCACCGCCTGCGAGCGCAGACTGATCATCACATTGACAGAGAGGATCACATTTGCAATTTATGCACATTGTCTGATATTGAGACCGAGGCACATTTCATTTTCCGCTGCCCTATATACTATGAGATCAGAGGGAGATTCTATTGCTTATTTAGAGAATGTGGCTCCTTGACTTCCTCCTTTTGTTACTCTGACCAGATATGTCTGGCACTCTATTTACGAGAGACGGTACGGCTCCGTGACCAACCTAACAATCTATACCTTATGCCATTAGCTTTTTGTTTAAAGCTTCTAAAACCTTTGCACTACATTCATTTTGTGAATATCCAACAATTATAATATTCTATCAGGTGACATCTCTGGACATTTTGTCAAATAGTTGATGTGCCTTGTCTATACTTCCAGGTCAATAAAATTCAACTTAAATGAAAGGGGAAAAAACAAAAAATCATTTCCGATAAATAATTTTTCAAAATCAGCGTGTTAAAAGTATGAGAACACATCTAATTGCTTTCTCACAATTAGATGCAACCGGGATCCTTACCGACAAATAGACTTGCCTTTCACGACCAAATAAAGAACAAAGCTTAAAATACCAAACAAGTAATAATTTTTCAATTTAAATTTCCCCCTTATACCTAGTCAAACAAACATATAATCTCTTTCCCTACATGTATTGGCATGTTGTTACATGTGTTTGCCAAACAAGTCTTTTTTGCATGGAGTGGACAGGTGGAACACAAGGCAAGTTCATTTACCTAGAGAAGAGCTTTAGGCCATTGTACCTAATAGGTAATGTATCGGAGGACCATGCAAAATTTAGTTGTTAACTATGATCTTTGCAGAGTTGGCTGAAAGGTCTCTGCTCTAAACAATTTAAGTTTTATTTTCTAATTTGGTTAGTGTTTTGTTCATGTAGATGTTCTTTTGCATTCACTTTTTGCTTTCAGATTTTTAAATTGCAGAGTCATCCTTTTCAATTCTACTAAATCTTCCGTGAATGAATAATTTAATCCTTATTAATGGCAAACCATAATATAGAATCATAAACTATCATTTTTAAATGCCCTATATTGGCAACGATAAGACGTTTGAACCATTTGTTGCGCGGTTGAAAAGTCAAACATTGCTAGCAGGAAAAGAGTAGTCTCCACGCATTTAAAAGATTTGATAATTAATCCTCTTGATGTTGTGGAGTCTTAGAAGTGAAGTCATTCGTTTACTCAAGGCCGAAATGAGATGGCAGCATGCTTTATTGTCGTCCTACATTCTCAATCCTTCACCGCTTCATCTGAGAGCCTCAATCAATGCAGGTCCCTAGTCAGTATGAAGGCTTATCTACCTTTCGGCCCCTCCTATTCAATGGGCCCTACTATTCTCAAAGGGGTAAGGCCAACTCCTTATTTAACTCTACATATCGCATATTTATTGGCAATCTCAATGGCCCTTCAAATAGATTATTGTGACAACATTATTAGTAAGGGTAGTAACCTATGCATCGTATAATGATAAAAGCGCAACGGCACTATAGTTCCCTCCTGAGTCGTCTGCCTTAGGATAGTAGGGCACGACATCGGAAACGACTGCATCAACGGCTTCATCAATGGCTTAACCATGAAGAGTCGAGAGAGGAGTCAACAGCATAATCGAACTTGTAAGCAACATTATCGACTACAGAATCACTAAGCCGCTGCCCTGTCTCTTCCCACCCACCCTCCTACGGGACCTCCCACCCACAAATTAATCTGTGGTGTCTGAACGTCACGCACCCTGTAAACCGAAACACCAAATGCCATTCAATGAACAATCACAATTCCCAACATCTTACCGCCAATACCACCCTCTTCCCGAACCTTGGATGGTTGGGAGCTCACCAACTCAGATGACCTTCACTCCATTCGTTAAATATGGACGGTTTAGTGATTGGGTTTTCTATTTATACACGCAAATTCATTCTACACTTGGTATCTCACAATTGCCATATGCATGCAAGATTGGACTACTTTCACATGATGAGGATTTTAGTTGGTTTGATTACAAACCTATCTCCTAACAGCTTGCAACTTGCTTGATGGTACGATCGGCAACATATTGTCTTGTCATCGATTTCATTGGCATGTATTCACCTAAATTATAATCTGCTTATATCTTCACAGCGCTGTGAGAGGATGGATCACAACAAACAATGTCACGGATACTCTTGACCGGGTCAAAAAAGGTAAACAGAAAAGAGCGAGGCTCTCACACCGTTGATTGTAAAACTCAGCCTGGCCTCTTTCAAAATGGAAAGAGGCCTACGGCGTAATTAATATTATTCAAGAACTAGCTAAATTTAAAACAAAGGAGATGAATATCACAGGCAATATATAGAAAGGAATTTTACAAGCTTAACACTTTTATATATATATATATATATATATATATATAATTAACCTGAAGCATCAATGTAAATAAGTTAAGCATATTTGAAGGGCAGCAGCCCCTACAAAACGCACCACAAAGACAAAAAAGAAGACACTTTTTTCCTCTGATTTGGAAAAACACCAATTTTTTTGTAATTTTCAACCACAAAATATGCAGATCATGAAGAACAGATGGAAATCTGTTGTGTTTTTCATTATTTGAAATTTGGTCAACCGTGCATTTTGTAGGGAGCTTAGCTGCATCCTATTTAAAGAGAATTTTCTCAAAGAAACTTGTCAAAGATATTGCTGCAGAGGTAGTTAAATATATGGTTTGCCAGAGAACACTGGCTCGCAAAGATGCAATATTTGCAAGTCATTTTTATTAGATCCTAAGTTGAATATTTGGCCGATCATCCACATTCAATGAAAATTAGGCAGTGAACAACAGCCTTGAAATTCGTTTGGGACTTTCAACCAAAAGTAAATCAAATCAATGGGACTTAATATTGTCGCAAGCTAAATTGACCATGGCTATTTGGTTTTATATCCACAATACAGTTTACATTGCTTACTATCCTCTATTTGCTATGCGCTAAAGCATAAAATCCACATCTCAGGAATACAAATTGTACTATTGTGCACTCTTTAAGTTTTTAATTTCTATTTCATCAATTCCTGAATCAGAGATCCTTACACCATGCAATTTAAATGATGGATTCCACACCACATTAAATATTATAATTCACAAGATAAATAACATATTTTCAATCAAATTGAAACAAATGCTAGTTGGAAAAACATCCACATCAGCATTCTACAAATTTAATTTAGTAACAAGGGCTGATGTGAAGGTTAAAAATGTGAAGGTTCAATCACAACAACCTCTTCTTTTACTGAAATAGTGGAAAAGGACAGCTACGTTTTAGAGAAATGTAAAATAAACCATAAAACAAAATCTCCTAAACCTCCAAGTGTAGTTGAGAAAACACATCTGCATTTGGAACATTAGAAAATGCCAGAAAGCTGAGAAAGCCTACCTTCCCTGAATTTACTCACACGTGAACCATATTAAAATGATACTCATTCTATTAAAATGATACTCAGCTCACCAGACTAATAGTACTTTTTCCTCAATTTGAAACAAAATTTTATGTTAAAACATTTCCTACATGGGAGTAAAATTTTGAGGGGTCAAGTACATTCCATAAGCTTACAAAGGTTTAAAAAGCTGGGCAACTGCTAAAGAACATCATAAAATAGTCAAAAAACTAAGGCTTTTTCCTGCATCCACTATTGATCTTGAACCACCCAGAAATTAATTCCATATGACATGTACCTGCTAATCTTTTTAATCAAACAAGCTGAAGCCCATGTCCTGCAAGCATATAAACAAGGCATAAGTTCTAACACAAAAGTGCCACACATACAATAATAAAAAATTAAAAATAAAAACAGACCAATTACAAATAAATTGTTGGTTAACTGATACTATTTACGCCGTAGGCATTTTCTATCTGAAAGGCCTCGACCTGTTTACTGCATCTAACGGTTGCAGCTAACTGAATAGGCAATGACTACCATTGGAAACCTGCTAACCGTCGGATGATGTTGTCTGCCCATCATTTTCACTGTCACTATTTCCCACACGACTTTCGTTGTTTTCATGTTTATCTATTTTCTAGACTGACCTGGTATGCCACGCTGTTATCTTTTTCTTCACCCAGTCGCATTGCGTAGATGGTTTAAACAAATTTGGGGATGTTCAACATACTGAGAGATACCAGAACCATAGAAAATTCAATTGAAATTATGTTACATAACTAAAATAAGCAACTGGGAACGTCTTTTGATACCAAAATTTAGGTTCTTGTACGAATGAAGTCCTGGTAAACACTTATTTTACCTCAAAGACCTATGCTTCTGGCACAATTCTGTTCCTCTGCAATGATGGCACTTTGAAGCCGGTTGCCATAGAACTGAGCCTGTCGTCAGGGTTGAGAAGGGTGTTTACTCCTGCAGAGGAAGGAGTGTCTGGAGAACTCTGGCAGCTCGCTAAAGCACAAGGTAACCAAGAGTGTTTACCTTGAATAGCATAGATGGTTTACCGGGACTTCATTCATACAAGAACCTAAATATTATTCCAGCGTATTATACCTAGCACACGCACTTTTGCATCCTCCGGTCACCTTCAGATCGGCGGGACATTTCTGATCTTCACTTACCCTTGCATGTAGCGAGCTTATCCACCAAACACTGCCCATTGTTTCTCGTTGGTGTCGTTGACAGCTCAAACACAATTTGTGCGCATGTTGAGATAAGTTACTCGCCAAGGTTTTAGTTTGCAGCAGAGGCCAGAGTTTCCCACAAACACTTTGAATTTTCACAATGCAGAAAATCAGTGCAATGAATCCAACAATTCTGGACTAGTGCCTTTGAATGGTAATTTGCCCAAACCTCTTCAGGATGAGCAGGCAAGGCACAATAACAGTGATGTAAAGAAGATGTTTGCAGAAAGGCCTAGGCCATCTCCAAGCCAGAGAATGGCAGAATTGGCTGAGAAAATTGTTCGTGCAAGCAACAACAATGCTAACAAGGCCAATTGGTCTTTAATCCCATCCTTAAATTGGATTGTTGTGAGGTCCCTTGGGAAGTCTCCCCTGTTGGACACTCCAAATTTCACTACCGAATCTTCGGCCCAGAGCATTTCCTCCACTCAGATCTCACAGTCTGATCATAATTCAACCTCTCAAAATAGTGAAATGTCCAAACAAGACCTATCCCTGACTGAGGGTTCAACTAACACATGCAATGATCCAAGTGGTAGCCATGGCTTCTGCAACTCAATTGCACATGTGACTGTTTTCTGTAAATAATTGGCAGCTCCAGAAAGCAGTACTGAAATTGTTGACATCCATAAAAGGAAACAGGCATCAGAGATTTGAGTCATTCAAGGCTCAAAAACAAGCTACTCAAGTTCTTGATGAATGCTCTTGTTTATCCCGATACAGTCCTGCAACTTATGTTGCTAACAAGGCTTGGCCAAAATGGTACAAGCATTGAGGCCTGGCATTGGAAACCTAAGAAATCACCACCAAACTTCTATGACATTTATTATCGTAGTATAAGAGTAAGAGTAGATTCTTACATAAACAGTGTATGGTGGGTTTTTGAAACTAAGGGAAGGAATTCTAGCCTACCCCCGAGTTTGAGTGTTTTGTAGAGCATTGCAGATATAAGCTATGAAAATTCTATTTTCCTAACTATATGCATTTCATCTCTGAAAGAGCTTGAAGTCCAAAATAAACTTGTGTGATATGAAATTTTGCTCAATTTTGTAAAGAAGTAATGAAGAAACAAAAAAATGAGAAGGAGACCATGCCCATACCTGACATATTCCCATCTGAATTCCCAGACTAGTTAACAGGGCTCTCCGCCCCAATCTATCTGCAAGGGCAAGGGATACATGTGTAGATTGCAGATATTTGACAAAGCATGGTCAAATCTGATCTGCTTGGTTTTCAATTGTTTTGATTGTAGATGTTAAGGGTGTTAATATGTTATAGCTTCAGTCGATAATTTTATTGGATATACCATTTGGCAAACGACTGTTATATATTAACGCGTGTTAATATTAACAGCATTATCTTGTGTTAACAAACAGCAACTCAAATAGTCGCCTCTATGCATCGTGAGAGGTCACGGTTTATCAGACGTGACTGCTCACTATTATATATAAAGACTGCAGTTACGGTTTGAAGGGCAATCAATCACAATAGGCCATTGCTCCTTCTATCATATCTGCAGTCATAAGAAGAATAACTTATCAACATTCATATACATATCAATATATTTCCAAAGATCTTAATTCCTAACATTGTATCAGAGCCAAGTTACTTCTACAAAGCCTAAACAGCCTGAAGGAAGATCAGAATTATATTCTCTTAAAATCTTGTAATTTTAAAATGACGAATGGGGAATCAGACCCGAAGACAGACTTGAAGGTGCTTCTGACTATGACTCGTGGAAACTTCGAATGATGTTAGTGCTAAGGAAGAATGAATTGAAAACTGTAATAGAATATCCCACTAAACCTGAAGGAAGTAATGATCAGAGTCAGTGGGAGAAGGATAATATTAAAGCAATGGACTTATTAGTAGACGGAGTGAAGAATCACCTACTACCTATAATTACAAAGTTAGACTCTGCATATGACATGTTTAAAGCCCTGAAGGACATGTTTGAAATTAACAACACAAGCAGAATCCTCACTCTTAAAAATCAACTCTCTAATATTAAAATGAATAAAGGAGAGACCATTACTGCATATTTTATGAGGATAACAGAACTAAGGAATCAACTATCTTCAATTGGTCACACTTATGACAATAAGGAGTTAACTATGATAACTCTAAATGGGCTCCCCATCTCTTGGGAAAATTTTAGACAAGGAGTCAGTGCTCGATCCAAACCTCCTAAATTTGATCGTCTAAAAGCCGACTGCATTCAAGAAGAGTACAATCTTATATCCAGAGGAATCATGAAATCCGTAAATGAAGATACACAAGCTCTAGTCTCAAAATTGAAAAGGAAGAAGACCAAGTTCTCTAACGATAAGCAATTTTTCAAGAAAAAGGATACATCTAACCTACAATGTTATAGATGTGATAACTATGGGCACACCACAGTGAAATGTCCTGACAGACTCAAAAAGGTACAATGTTATAGATGCGACAATTATGGACACACAGCAACAAATTGCCCCGACAGACTTAAAACGCAAGCTTCACTTGCCGAAGTTAGAGATCCAAACTGGAAGTCAGATCTATTCTAAAAGAAATCTCAAGATATCTTATGATTAAG
This sequence comes from Chamaecyparis obtusa, assembly GCA_027943335.1. Taxonomy (NCBI): domain Eukaryota; kingdom Viridiplantae; phylum Streptophyta; class Pinopsida; order Cupressales; family Cupressaceae; genus Chamaecyparis; species Chamaecyparis obtusa. Next base: position 43,387 of record BSBK01002474.1, read on the forward strand.
AGGGAGTTCTGTGATGAAAGAACTCTTCTAAGATAAACTTGATATATTTGTAAATTTTGATTATTAATAATAAATGTTATTTTATGAACCTGTGTAAATCATATGGAGGTGACGACTTCCAATGATCATCACTTGTATTCTTTGATGTTATTGAAAGGTGACGATCTTACAATAACTATCTTTTATCATGATAGACCTCATGTGATGGCTGAAACAGATCATGATAAATGAATTATTACATGGTGGATTGAGTTCCTTAAAATGACCATGATCTCGTACTGTGATAGTCATCATGTGATGCTGAAACAGATCACAGTACTGAAGGTGATAGTCGTCATGTGACGCTGAAACAGATCACCAGTACCTAGCTATTGTGATAGTCGTCATGTGACACTGAAACAGATCACAAATATTGAAGGTGATAGTCGTCGTGTGACGCTGAAACAGATCACCGGTACTTATATTGTGGTAGTCATCATGTGACGCTGAAACAGATCACAATTATTGAAAGTGATATATATCATGTGATGTTGAAACAGATCACAGTTATTATTTAGTTGATATTTGATAGAAGCATATTGTTGTTTTTTATCTTCCCTAGCTAAGAGGGAGTGTTAATATGTTATAGCTTCGGTCGATAATTTTATTGGATATACCATTTGGTAAACGACTGTTATATATTAACGCGTGTTAATATTAACAGCATTATCTTGTGTTAACATATCAATATATTTCCAAAGATCTTAATTCCTAACAAAGGGACTTGTAGATTGAATGAAAGGCATTATTTTACGTTGGTATTGACAAAGCCATGCAAGACACTACTTGAAGATGAAGCCACGCCTACAAAATGACAGTTCTGAGCCTTTTTCTGATTTGGACATTTGTTAAATTTGCAGACATCAACAGAGCAATGTATAGGGATCAGTGACAGTATGCAGTCATCTGCAGGATAGAGTCTAGCAGAATGTGGAATACAAGCTACCTAGAGATTCCCGACCAAAGTTACATCCAATAGGTAAGCCTTGATCTGCTAAACATAATCTTAGTCTTCCAAACTCGAAGTGAGTCTGCATAAAAGGTTTAGACCTGTGGAGAACAGGGATATCCCAGTCAAAATACCCAACACAGGCTAACACAGAAGAGGGGTAATACTAATGGGTGAGATTGCAGGGGAATATGAAACGGTAGTTGTAGGAGCAGGCATTATAGGCAGCTGCACTGCCTATCAAATTGCCAAGAGAGGCAAGTCTGTTCTTCTGCTGGAACAATTCGATTTCCTACACCACAGAGGCTCTTCCCATGGGGAATGCAGAACAATCAGAGAAACTTACCCAGAAGAATACTATACTGCAATGATGGAGGAGGCTTTTTCCCTCTGGGAAGAAGCTTAGCAGGAAATTGGGTACAGAGTTCACATCAAAACCAAGCAGCTAGACATGGGTTCAGTTGAAAACAAGAGCCTTCAATCTGTCATAGGTGTCTGCGAAAAACTAGGGATCGCCCATGAAGTTCTCAATGCAGAGGAAGCTTGCTCAAGATTCAAGGTGATAAATTTGCCTCAGGATTCGATAGCTGTTGTCACAAACAGGGGAGGGATACTGAGAGCCTCTAAGGCAGTTGCAATGTTTCAGTCATTAGCCTTGAACAATGGAGCCACTCTGAGGGACAATGCCCGAGTCATGAAAATTAATATCAGGAGGAAATTGAGGGATGGATCAAATGGGCTTTTTGTCTGCACCAGCAGGGGCTCTGTACTTGGGAGGGAATGCGTGATTGCTGCAGGTGCATGGGCGCAGAAACTTGCTGAATAAATAGCAGAGATTGAGCTGCCTGTTCAACCCATTCATACCATTATTGCATATTGGAAAATCGAGGAGGGTTTAGACAACTTTTTTCCTGAAAAAAGGTTCCCCACATTTGCTTGTTATAATGATCCTTATTTTTATGGGATGCCCTCTCTGGAATACCCTGGGTTGCTCAAGGTTTCAATCCATGGAGGTTATCCATGTGACCCAGACAAGAGGGCTTTGGTCCCTGATTTGGATCTACTTAAAAAGAAGGTAAGCCCTTGGTTAGCTGAGGGTTTTAGAGGGCATATTATGTCAGAGAGCCCTGTTTTGGCAGAGGCGTGCATGTATTCAATGTCTCCAGATGAAGATTTCATCCTTGATTTTTTGCCATTGACAAAGACTTCATTGTCAAGAGAAAAGTCTCCTATCTTGATTGCTTCTGGATTCTCTGGCCATGGATTTAAAATGGGTCCATTGGTGGGACGGATAATGGCTGATCTTGCCCTCAATGGAGAAGCCCATGGGGTACCCTTGCAGTATTTCTCTATTGAATGCTTTGTTCAAAGTCCCAGAGGTAATATCGAGGAGTATGGAGAGCAAGTCTGCCCCCTTATGTGAAATCATATCGGTACCAAATTACAGAGAGGATAGCAATAGAACTGCTTGAATGTCCATTTCATTTCAGATGCCGGTAATGATCTTTCTGGGGTAAAACCTGGTGACATGAAGACTGACAATGTAGGTAATTTCAATATGTCCTCTGGCTACCAATAAATTAAGATCACAGTTCGTCTTTTAGTGTCAAAGCTTGCTTTTGCATAACAGAACTTTTCAGTTTGAAGGATGAATAAAGCTTAAAGGACACAGTATATACTATAGAGTATTTATAATCTATATCTCAAAAACATTCCTGCAACCACAAACAGTGACCAATCATAAACTAAAACGCATATCTTACCAAGGGGGACACTTAAGGTTTTTTTTCTCCCTTATATATTTTACATTTTAGTTTACGATTCCAATAATACAGAGGATAAATATTTTTTATTCAAAATATGGATAAGAAGCATGCAACTTATCTTGGGCATATTAAGAAGGCAGATTTATAACAATAAATTCTAACAGTTTGATTGGGAGAGGAAGATAGAGATATAGATAAATATAGAGTGAGGGAATGGGAGATAAATAGACTGAGGATAGAGATAGATTGAGAGGTAAAGTTAGAAAGAGATACATAGAGAGGAAGAGATAGAAAGAGATATAGATGGTGAGATAGATTGATAGAGAGATAAGAAGGTACATAGAGAAGATGAGAGGTAGAGACAGACAAAGGAACAAATTCTTTGTGGAACTTCCATACCTCTACGGCGTACCCATTGCACACTAAGGTGCGATTGCTAGTATGTAAACTCGTCCACATTATCTGAGTGATTGTGGGCAGGGGAGCAGATAAAGGCACACATTTAGCAAAAGCATTCAACACGGCTATTTTGAGATCTCATTCATAGTTAACTGGAGATATGGGGGTACAGATACTGGTAAAGAGGCACACAGCATTAAAATTGGGTTGTGAGAAAAAGGGATGGACAAGGTATACATATATATATTGAATTTTTCAGGTAACTATGATCTCATTCCATCTCAGCATCAGATTTTATGTTCATATTCTATGATTGTACTTCTGTTTTATTAGAGTTTCATTTGATCTCAACATCAATTTAGTATACCAAAATTCCGAATATGCATTGAATTGCAAGCCCTCTAAAGGTTTTTTGAGGTCAAATGATGTACCAATTTGGTCGTACATTGATGAAGACATGAATGCTACTATGATGACTCTAGTCTCCCATTTCCTAACTTGCAAATTCCAAAATATTTGACCATCCTTCAGACCACAAAATCGGCTAAGAAAGGCTCCCTAAGGGAACTAGAACAATGATTCCATAGAACAGGTTTCTTAGACTAAATCCAGTATCTAGGTCTCAAAACAATATTAGATTTCTCATTAATGGCCCCCAATGTAGCTGCAGCTACACAAGCATGAAAAATTAAAACCATATCCAAAATACCATCTGAAAGTGAGGGGAATTCAAGTGTTCAGAAGAAATGAAGGCTACTACAAATAAAGACCTCTTCAAGAACACTTCAAAAACTTTGAAAACAAAAAAATTGCATACAGGATGCTTGGAATCAAAAAAAAATAGTGAGATAAAAGCCAGAAAGATATATAATCGACAAGCAGGAGCCGCTGCAGTATTTGGGCATCCTAGGAGAAAATGAGTATCAGGTTGGGGGGAAGTGAAGACCCAGAAATGATCCACATGCTTAGCCCAAGTGTGAAATACTTCTTATATGAAGGAGGTTGGAAAAGCATTTAAGGGCCATTAGAACTTTAACCCTCACTCTTAAGAGTTAATTTATTAAACTGCTTCAGAAGCCTCTCAAGGAAAGCACAGCTTTAAATCCAAGTGATAAAAGTAATTGCAAAAATTTTCTTAAACACTGGAATTATAGGTAAGAAAGAAACCAGATAACCTTTGGGATATCTAAAGTGCAAGGATACAGAGAGGGGCGTAAAATTCGCGGCATATGAAAAGCTCAATCCTACTGCAGGGGCAGAACTATGCATTGGATATGGATGAAACATTTGGACCTCTCCAATAGGAGGGATTCTAAAAGTAACAACAATTTTATAAGGAAATGTGGAAGAGATTAAAAAAGAAAATATCAAATGATATGATAAGAAAAGAATATGAATTAATTTATGCACCTTATGGATGGTACAAGCCTAACTCTACCAGAAAATATACCAGAGCTCCATTTCCATCCAATGTACTAAAAATTAGAGATCATTAAGGACTATAATATTTTGCTATTTATGACGTGGAAGTGGAGAAATTAATAATGCTGCAGATGGCCATATAGCCATCTTCTGCGCTTCAAGACAATCAGTACACAAGAATTCTCAAAAAAAGAGAAACCAGAAATAAGGAAGAGATAAAATAAACTAAATTTACAAATGGATCCTTAGAGACACACCCTTTGTAAAGTAATAGACTAGCAAAGATTTCAGTAAGCTTTGAAATTGTATTTAATTATTATGCTTCCCAACTGAATCACTGGTATGAAGTTCAATCAAAAACAATGTGACCCATACAAAACGACCAAGCTGAGTAGCAATACAATGAGTGTATTTTCTTGCAAAATGTGTAACCTACATCTAGTTGGGGTTAAATTCCAATCATCATAAATCCTACTTCCTAGCATATAGTAATTAAGCTAATACAATTCTCAGAGATTCTTATGCCTCAATCAAAAATGTCCTATTTGACATTCAAAATTCCTTTTCTTTTGTCAGTCTTAACACAGTAAAAGCTGTAATATTTTCTAAAAATGTCACTGGGATGGCATCACCAGCATTTACCTCAATTAAGTAGCCACTATCCTGGCCATGGGTGTATTAATATTTTCTAAAAATGTCACTGGGATTACATCACCAGCATTTAACTTAATTAAGTAGCCACTATCCTGGCCATGGTGTATAAAGTCAGTCACTCTGTTGGACTACCACTAATTCAATTCACTTTACTGCAAGCCGATTTATATAGAGAAAACTCTCCATTTCCTACAGCATAGGGGGGACTATTAAGTTGGCTGGGATGATTTCTCCTATAACTAAGTCAACTCAAATTCAGTTCTTCTTAGAATGTGTTAATTTGTTAAGTTGCCAATTCAGTTGCGGGTGTGGCAAAAAAAAATTCCTCAGTTACAGGTATACATATATAGAAGTTCAAACTTGAAAAGTATGAAAAATAACTATAATTATAATTGTAAGAAGAGAGATACTCATTAAACCATAATTGCCACTAAATAAGATTTTTAAATACCTCATAAGATAATATTCATAATTTGCAAAAATGATAATATTCAAGTCTAAAAATGTTGTTACACAATAAAAATTCAAATTACTATCCATATCATCCATGCTCGTCTTCATCAAAAGAGTCAAGGTCAATATTTGATTAAACTTCATTTGAACTACAATCCATGAGGTGAAATGACAAAAATAAGGAAAGGTAGGGAAAAATTAGGCTTGGGGGCATTCTTAATTTTTAAATGTTTTTCCTACACTTGTGAGGCCCTTTACTCCCTTTCCTAGACACCCACGGCACTAGGCATGTCCAAGCGAAACCCTAGGTGAGCCTTGGGCAAAACCCAAACCATACACAACCCCGATTCCAATTCTTCCAATTCCAGCCTCCTTGGGGTGAATCCGGTAACTTAGTTAATTGGTATAGAAAAACCCTCTCCTAAAAAACCAATGTTCCTAAGGGATGTGTTCCCATTCCCAAAAAAACCACCAATTCCAAAGACAGACATTTCTGATATGGTGAGACAGCTACAACACATCCCTCCATCATGCCACCACCAAGAGTAGGACACATCCTCAAAACATCTTTCACAAAGAGGGAGCGTTTCTAAGGCATCCCCTTCATTACATTATTGAGAGGATGTTGGAACATCCTCATGAAACTCAAGAAAACCAGCCACATCTCTTGAACATCCATCACAGCTGACTCTTTTAAAAAAGGTACTTTCAAAAAGAAAAAATGATTTTTTTAATGTGAATCACTAACTTTTATAAAGAAGAAATGTTTTTTTAATGTGAACCAATAACTAACCCTAAACTAAATAAAAACACTCAATAGAAAATGCTATAAGAAAACAGCATAGCCCTCATCATTTAGAGTCTAGACCAATCATATGCTTCAACTTCATTGTTAGTTCTCTAAAGAATATAGATTTGGTTAGAAATATTAAGAAATAGTGAAGATTTGGTGTTGGATAAAAAAATGTGATATATTTAAAAATTATTAAAATAGCATGCACCAAAGATCTGTGTGGTTTGGTTTCAAAAGTCGTAACTACCTCTCAAACTTGTCAGGGTTTCCACCTCCACAACTCCCCTTAGATCTCTTAACAATCGTCATCCCCCAATTTTGAAATCCTGTGTAACTATGGTGCATAAATAGGTCAAGCCGTTAGGGCAGTTAGGTAAATTCCTCCTACAATTAGGTCAACACAAACCCCTTGTAACAATTCACATTTCACTTTGTTGGACTAATTCGAGTTCAATTCCCTCTAAGGACATCTCCTAGGAACACCCTCCATTGGGAAATCGTAAAGAGATGGTAGGCTGCCCCCAAAAGCCCTGTATAGATCCTGACAAACCCCACCCTCCCCCCCAGCCAATCAAACTTCAAAATGGAAAAAGAAAATAAAAACCCTCAACTTTTATCAAGTCTTTCAAAAACCATAAACAACAAGACCTCCTAGAATAAAGACATGCATTGCTTATCTAAATTTGCCTTAGCTTACTGTCATTTCATTTGACGGTTTCCTTACAAACAAGGAGAGAGTTCAACAAATTGAAAGTAGAAGAGACATAAGAAAAATGAAGGACAAAGGGCAAAGACAGAAGAGTGAAAGGCTCAGGAGGACAATATGTAACATATCCATGTGTTATGGTTTTTCTTCCATTCTTATTTGTTCAAACCTTCAACCTTTTTATTAACTTGTGTAAACTTGCAAACCTGCTAAATTTTGATATATAATTGACTTTTGCATGAAAATTTGCCTTCACTGTTTTCGTAAGCAGTCCGCTTTTTTGGGGGGGATGCAATTGAAATTATCATAATTAATGTCTTCTCTTAATGACCTCGATTAGTCAGCCTAAAAGTCCCAACCAAATAATTAACATATGAAAAGTCATCCCCCACCTTTCCCAAAAAAATGGGAAGTTTTTGCCGACCCAAGAATCCCCTTGCCACATTCCCCCAACCCCCGCCAAAAACTCAATGGAACGGTACTTAAAAAGTATCCCAATTCGGATGTACCCTATTTTAGTGCAAGGGTATACATGGATGAGACTATCGGGGTGGTGCCATGCATACACATTTGAGACTGTTGGAGCAGTTGGGATGATTCCTACTACAATTAGGTCAAAACAGTGATTTGAGGGAGGCAAACAATTCAAATTCTCCTATTGTGGTGACTGCTACTTCGGCAATAAAACCCCAAATTTCACGAGCTCGGTATCAATTAAAAAGAGCATCTAAAAGGCATCCTTCATTAAAAATGGATCCACTACCATATAATCGTAGACAAATAAGACAAAATCACTTCATTGTACGAGTCACTTTTATTATAAAAGGTGAAAGAGGCTATGGAAATTAGATAGAAACTCAAACAATAGTTCGGCGAAGGAGATCTCCATACGTTCCACCTTTCAGTTTTTATTGAAAGAAGCGTACGAATGAAATAAACAACAAATATTCGAAAAGCATTACTCCAAGTCAAATCTGAAAATGAAAATATGAGTAACTTACATCATCGGATTCCTCTTTCTCTTCGACCTTCTCTTCCTTCTTGGCTTCAACTGCAGGGGCCGCGGCCGGAGCAGCAGCGCCGCCGCCAGAAGCTGCAACTGCCACACCCCCGCCTGATGGAACCGCCGCAATCTTATTCCTTCCTGCCGCTATCACCTCGGCCAAGTCCCTTCCTTTAAGTTGCCCCAGTAGACTCTCTATTCTATCAGAATCACACTCAACACCCACTGCAAAATCCCAAACACTAATATTATCACCGTGCCATAAATAAATCTTTCATTGGTGAGCATTTCTCACAAGCCTTATTTGCTAATAATTTCTTACCTCTTTTCAAAGATGGTGTTAACAAAGAACTGAAAGGTCACGCTTCACAGATAGCTAGCAGATCATACTTAAATGAAAACTAAAAGATCACATTATCTATGCAGTTTGTATTAGATAATTACGGGATCAATGTAGTTTGCAGATCTACATACCATCATCGTTGTTAAATGCCCTCAAAAGTTTAGAAGCGATAGAAACGTATCAAGGTTATAAATTCTACCAAAGTACAACTGAGAAAAAATTGAACCTGAGCCGAGGATGTCGTTGATGTCATCAACAGAAGGGGTGGAATTGCCACCCAAGGCAGCAAGCAAGACAGCCGCCACAACCTTCATAGCTTCTTCTTTTTTCTCTGCAAACGATTGACGCGGCTACGAAGATTGTTAAACCACTCGCGATAGCCTTCAAAACTAGATCTCGGTACACATAAACCAAAACCCTAAATACATCCCCCTCTACACCTATCGATTTAGGGTTTTGTTATTTTGACCTGCCCTCCCAATCCGTTCTCTATACTTTAATTTATATCAACAAATGATAATTGTAATGGTGAACATTACAATATCAATGCCCTTTTACCTAACTATCGGGCATGTTTTGATTAAAATGTTTTAGGGGCAATAATTAGTTTATAAGTTGTATTCTCTCTTCTTTCTTTCTTTTTTGGGTGGGGACCGGTAGGCGCAAACCAACAATTTGGAGCTTAGTTCAAGATAAGGTGAGTCTTTCTTATAAATCTTCCAAGTCCTTAACTTAATCATCTTAGGCTAACAGCGAGGTAAATCAAGTGAGCGAGAGTTGAACCTTAGACCTATATGGAAGAACCCAAAGCTTTAGTACAACCTTACCAAGCATTTGAGCTAGGGGTGAGCTCCTAATATTAGGCTATGGATGTACTCCTAAGTGGAATGCAAATAACCCACTCCACATCTAATGGGTAAATCAAGATACGAGATTTTTGGGGCCCTCCATTGTTAACACAATAGAGAGTAACCCCACAAGGTTTAAACCTTGGTTATTGGCACTACGAGCAAGAAGTCTCGTTGTTTCACCAAGGATTGTCTATGTATTTTAATTTATATTACTATTGATCTTAAATTTTATATATATGATCCTTAAATCATTTTTATCATCTTAAATAAACATGCAAGTATGGACAAGTGATTCAAGTCATTTCTACAATCATGGATCTAATCCTCACCTTTCTAAAACTCATAAATCAAATTTAATTGTTATCAACTACTTCAGCAATCATTGTAAGCCAACTTAGCATGCAACTTATTGACTTGTGTGTTTAGTTATTGTATTTAAGCACACTCACTCACTCATTTAGGATCATGATGGAGGATAAGAAGAATGTCTAGATCTAAGCGCTTAAAGGAGAACATATTATGTATCTACCACATTATCTTGGATCTATTGCATGGTTACTTTTTATCTTCGAAGGTTTTTGGTCAAATCTATGAAGATAGTCTAATAAGGGTTCAATAAAGGAGAAGTTTAACATCCTAATCTAACAAATTCCTCAAAGGTCTTTCATAAATACCGCATATCCTTGCACATGTTTAGATATAAAAATCAAGGCTAGCAAATCCCAACAATCCAAATTCTATCAAATGAAATCCCTAAGTTTTATATTAGTTCCACACACAAATTTGGATTCATGCTCTTAAAGACTAATCTCTTTCTTGTGTAGGTCATCTAGAGCAAAAAGTAGTTATTTCATAGAATCTAAGATCTATGACAAAGTCAGTCATAAAATTCCAAAATATTGGCAATTCAACTTCTATCGTCTATCAACACTCATATATCATTTGTTGGTGTGAATAAGGTCTTGTACCTACCATATTTTCTAGTCCCTAATGGGGGGCACATTCACATGAATTAACCTTACTTAGGTCTTAAGCATTGTTTTTATAAGTCTTTGTACAATCAAGATAAGACATGTCATATCTTATATTTATGACTTTTTATTTAATTCTAGTTACCCAAGTCATTTAATATTTGATTGAGGTAATTATTTCATGTATAGGATTAAGACGCATGTCAACTTGTTGTCTAATCCTATATCTTAATTGTCTTTGTTAGCAATGTCATCTCATTGTAATATTTTGCATTTAATCAATCAATCTTGCATTGTTGAAGTGAGCTATTATTGTCATTCTCTCTTCTGGAAGTTGTTTTGGTCTTGAAGGGATTCTTGAGGTATTGAGGAGTCGCTAATCAACTTCTACATGGTATCAAAGCTCCGATGTTCCAAACTCCTTCCCAAATATGAGGGTTGTCATATAGCTTGAGGAATTTGTTGGGTGTTTATTGGGGTTCCAAGGACCCTATGGTAGAATCTAAGGCATCAAATAAAGTTAGGTTTTCCTTTCTTTTTGTCATTTTTTATTAAAACTACAAGGATTTGAAGTAGGGCTTAACGTTGTTTATTTTTTAGAGTAGCTAAAATTTTGGGGCATTTTGGGTCAAATATAATCCCTAGTCACTCTAGAAGGCCCTAAAACCTATAAATCATCTATCAAATCATTAAAATTGACACTTATTATCTAGAGGACGTTGAAGGTTTTCAATAGCATCAAAATAATTTGTACAATTGTGTGAATTTGTACATTCACATTAAATATTTTAATCTCCAAAGTTGAAATCATTTACTGGCAATCAAAGACACTATGGAGGAAATAGATACCAATGTTTTTTCTTAATATAATCAAACCCATAACAAATGCTTATACCCTTGGGTTGATTTATCAGGTTAACTATTGATATTGAGAAAAGTACATAAAATATAACAATGTTGTCATATAATGGGTTAAAAATGCTATATACACAATTAAAATGTTAGAAAGTAGTTCCAACTTATCTTTGACAATGATAAGTAGGTAGCAGTCATCATGGGGTTGAAATAATAAACTATATCGTAAGGCTATTTTAGATATAAGAAAAATTACACGTCGCTCGTATTCTACTAAATGTGACTAGAAAAATAAAAGAATTTCATATTTTTTTATGGATTCATAGTAGAAAAAAGATAAGGCCCACAATAATTTTTCTTGTAAAATGCATTCCCTTCTTTTATAATGTAGTGAGGGTTCTATATAGGCCCCTCAAGAGAACTTTTAAAAAAATAGAAAAATTTATCCTTTAGAAGTACCCGAGATGAAAATAATGAACAAGCATAAAATAAAATAAAAGCATTAAAAAAATAAGGAATTGACATTTGATTTAGATGCTCCCTATCCACCAACTTCGTCAATAAAGTCTCCATCCCAACCATCCAAATCCAATTCACAGATTATACCTTAGGACATGTTTGTTTGCTGGAATTAGACTGGAATTGGGATTGCCAAATTTTAGAATTGACATATTTGATGTTTGTATTCAAAACATGAAACTAGAATAGGGATTTGTTAATTCCCATTTATCCCCAAAACCAGTACCTGAATCTTCCATCTAAATACGTGGAATTGGAAAATCAATTCCAATTCCACTTAAATGGGAATTGGGGGTAAAGCAAAATTTATAATATTTTAAAATCCATATGCAAACAACATTTTCCATCTTCTCATTATGAATTCCAAGTGAACCAAACGGTTCGAGCCATATTCCAAAAACCATTTTTCGGATTTAAAACTTTCAGAATTGTCAAATACTAGAATTTGACAATTCCACCTTTAGTTAATTCCAGCAACCAAATGGACCCTTGTTGTTTCTAACAACCATGAAGGAAATTATTATCATTTTTAAGTCTAATATTTGGAATTTGATATCATTAAAAAAAAAACCTCTACTTGGCTTGAACCAACCCATCTTCTTCACAAACTTATAGTGTGTGTGAAATAAAAGCTTCTAAGTAACATTTAAAATGGGTAACCATTGAATTCTTTTGCACCATGATCAAATCTATATAGAAGAATTTTAGATCTTGTGGCTTTTCCTTACCAAACAAAGTCACATATCATATGGATGTTGGATAATTCACCCCTTCCAATTTCTCTTGTATCTCTCTCTAATATTTTCCAACCAATAATATGGGGAGAAATTGGGAAGGTAAGTAAATATGCAACAACCATACTATTTATTAGAAAGGAACAATGAATGATAATTTAGTTGTGACATCCTTATGAGTTGAAGCCTTCAACCAAACATGATTAGAGTTTCCAAACCATCTCATTTTAGCACATGCAAAGATGTATCTAGAAAAGTGTAAAATGGAGCTTAAACATTTTTCTACAACCCTGTCAACAAATAACAATGATGTCAAGGCATCTCTCTAACCATGTCGACACATAAATGATTATAGTGCCTAATCCAACCTAAAACCCTATTATAGTGCAAACATATAACTAACCACATATAAACCTATAAGAGGTTGTTGAAAAGAAGTCAAAACCATTAATAAAATAATGCCTTAAAAAAAATAAGATAGATTTTTTTGTGTAACAAGGTATCACTTGAGTGATTATAAGTCAACACTCTCCAAGCCATATATAGAGGCCACCACCCCAATCTACTAATTATTCTATAATAACCATCTCATGAGGTATAAGTGAGGAATGTATAAAAAAATATGATTTATGTGGAAAGAGGGAAAAGTGGCTACTAAGCCCCTTAAAGAGAACCAATTAAGAAAATATTATTGATCCTTGACCAAGCTTCCAATATCTTATTGTAAAAGGGTTGAAAATGATGCCTAATAATGTAACTTTGGCTTCAAAAACTTCCACCAAGTTTGATTCATGTGAAGCAACACAAAAACATAATAACATCAAACAATTCATGTAACCAAGTTACTTCCTAAAGAGAAAGCCTATTCTTCCAACTTAATCACGATCCCATGTTTGAACCCTGCCCACTAATTACCTATAATTGATTGAAGATACTAAGACAACAACTATCAAAACAACTTCCCCTTTTATCCCACTCCTAATAAACACACAATATGTACTTTGAATCACAATAGAAACTCTTGCTAATCTAAGGTTCCCCATAAAAGCCCCATACAAAACTAACTTAAAAAAATCCAACTAAGGATTTCATCCAAGAATATTTTTTACTAACTATTGTCAATTACCCCATTGACAAGTGATGTTACATTTTATTTTATCAAATATATTAATTCATTTATTCATGTATGATATAAAAATATATGGTTCATGTCACCGATAATATAGATAATGATGTGCTTGGGTTTGTAAAGCAAGTTTAAAAAATCATCCATAAAGTGGGCACATTTGTGCAACATGCATAATAACATTTGTAAAGGCATTAATTTTTTTTAATGAAAAGTATTACTTCAAAAATATTTAGTAATAGAAATATGTATATTTTTCTAGGTGGTAAATATACAAGATATCCATAATGAATCGTTATGCCAATTGTTATGTCTCAACATTACCCTAGGTCATTTGAATTAAAGCAAAAGTCTTCTTACACTTATACAAATATATCCATAGTAGTTATTCCCAACAATCAAATTCTCACAGTTGATGTCCTTGTAAGAATCATTTTGCATTTCACTTCTCTGGAAAATTATTAGAATAGGTATTTATACTTGATAAATTATTTTTATATTTTTTGCCAATGTTCTACAATTCTCAAGCTGCCATCACTTTAGTGCACTTAGTAGGCTAATCTTGGACATAATTTTTTGTATCATTCATTGTAAGGGCTTATTTATAGTATTGATATAGTTTTTTGTGTTATGTAAAATGGGTGAAGTGGAACACTTGGACCCTCCCATTACATTAAACAAAGTACTAATGTTATAGTTGGCTTCGACATCAAGCAATGTGGTTTCCAAACCTTCAAACTTAAGATATGTTATCATGATGATTCAAATGACATGTGAGCCTTGATTAATTATGATGTTAGCATGCATAAAGACTACTACCAAGATGTATTTATTCTACCAAAGTCATCTACAACTTGCATCCTGATGTTTCTACTAATGTACCCCAACAACCATATTTTCTCTAATTTATCATTGCACGATGTCTTGAGGAACATTGGACTTAGGGATATTTTAGAAAATGTCCAATACTTTTATCACATAAAGTTATCACACTTGAGGCAGTATTGTAATATTTTAAAGGTTTTTGAGATTTTGTAATATCTAGCTTTTAGTAGGCAAAAATAAATTTGCATGCTTGTCTTGAACCTCTCAATGCCTCCAATGTTGAGACATAAATAGTTATATCCTATCATAACCAGATCACCCAATTTTATGATGTCCTCATCATAATTCCCTTTCTACATGTTACAAATACAAATTAAACTCAACCTTTCAATCACGAGGATTGTATCCCTCACACATCACCTTCCTTTGTAACTTTCTTGGTTAGTTCATCCACCACTTTGTTGGCTTCCCTATATATGTCACTCACTTTTTATTCTTCAAACTCATTAAGCAATACGTTGATAGGATATAGACACTTCCCTAGTCACCAGTTTGGTGTGATTCCTTACATAATTTCATTTATCATAAGGAGAGATTCACCTTTGAGGTGGATCTTATTCACATTTTATTCCTATGCACAATACAAAGCCATGAGAGCCACCTAGAATTTAACCTCATTGTTTGTACCCCTTTCTATATGCTTAGATTTTTTCATGACGATCCATCCTCAATGGTCCTATAATATGCATCCTACTCCACATTTCCTTAGGTTCCTCTATATTCCCCATGAGAAATCACTTTGAACCACCCCTCATATGGCTCCTCCCAATTAGCTTCCTTTCTACAATCAATGGGATTAGCCTGTTGAGCCCCATGAGCTAGGGGAACTTTTAAGATAGGTTAGGATTTGTGGATTACACCATCCCAAACAAAGAATTCATTATTTGATAGTGTTTGATTTAAATTGCACCATTAATGACTACCTCTATTATGGATGTTTCTATTTTCCCCAAAATTTCATATCTAGTCGTGTGTTTTCCCTAAAAAATCCTCTTATTGCATTCCTTTTGAATCTCCCAAATGGAAAGAAAGGGAGTCACTATCCACAAACTAACAAATAGATACTTTTTGTATAACATTGACCATGATTATACAAAGCTTGTTATATCAGTTGGAATCAAGCTCAATCACCCTAGTTTACTCATAATGCAACATTAGAATGCATAATCACACCCAATCACTAAATGATTGACTTCTTCTTCCTCTTGCTTGCAAATGATGCATGCAATCACACCTTAAATAGAATTTTTTCTTAGTCTATCCATTGTATTGATAATTTTCTATAGTTTCATCCAAACAAACACTCCCACCATTGGTAAGCATGCTTGTGACAAACACCAAATTAAGTGACCTAGCCAATTATCTTTGTCTATGCCCACTTCCTCGATCTTTCATCCTAGTTTACCTTAGTTTTACAATTGTTCTTTCCATGAGTAGTCTTTGTAGCTATTAGTTTTTGTTCTCTGGGACACCAATATGTTGGAATTATTTCCACCTCCACTTTTCAATCTCCTCTCTTTTAATCAATATGTGGTCTCTACAAGGAAAATTATAGTCAATCTGCATATTCATAACACATTTTGTAGACATATGTCATCCTCTTACAACATCTATTACATAAGAATGTTCCTTTAAGATAAGATGACATATATGAACAATATTTTCAATACATAAAATATTATCTGATGTCACCACTAGTTTTGATGCCTCTTATAAATGGAAAATCATTTCTCCTTTACATATCAGGGATAATTGAACAACATTGGAAGGATTATTAGCTCAACATGACTTGGGAAGAAAAGAAAAAGCAATATACTACCCTAGTAGGACATGAGCTTAACTATACTCCTATCAAACTATTATGTCTTGTTGTAGTCTTTACTTCATATAAATTAGGACATTACATGCTTACTCATCAAAAAAATCTCATCACAAAAATAGATCCCCTCAAGAATTCATTGAACAAATTAGCTCTTATAATACGACTATCAAAATGAGTTATTATACTAAGTGAGTTTGATATTGAATATGTGGAACATAACGCAATAAAATGATAAGGTGTAAAAAATCAACTTTTTGGAATAAAATGCAACTATGTGCTTATGATATGTATTGTCACATATTTGAGAGGTGTGTTGTTATTGTTGTCAACATATTTTTTTGTCATTGATAGTGTTTTAGTATGTTTTAGTGAGTTCATTGGTCCGGTGTGGAGTGTATATTGAAGATCATAATCTGTGGATGATAGTAGTCTATTGTGGGATGTCTATAGTTGATTAAGTTCAACTTTTAAAGGTTCACATGAAGATTTGAGTGAGTTATGGGTTTTTGTGTTGTGACTAGTTTTTTCAGTTATTTAGTGGTGACAGTGTGACAAGAATTTGATTTGCATTGCTCCGCATTGTAATATTTTGCTTCATGGATCTGGTGGTATGTTTGGGACATTGATGTGCATCCTCAACTCAATTGGTTCATTATTTAGAGGCTTGCAAGCTATTTTTCTATATTGACAGCTATTGTTGTTAGTATTTAGAGGTTCGATATAATGATGTTGATGATTACATTAATTTGAGTTGATGTGGATGTTGTTGTGTCATTTCATGATGCTTGTGGATGTTTCTAGATTGTGATCTTATTGTGTTGTTGGTTCACATTGATCGTGGTGCTCACAATTAACGATTTCAGTTGGTAAGTTGGTGTTCTTCATGTTCTTGGATGACATGATGATTGTAATGTGTTACAAATGATCAAGGCACAATTCTTGGAGGTGTTTCATGTTCGAGGCATGTGATTTTGTTCTAAGGTATGTCTTAGCCGATATTTCTTGGTTTTCATTCAATATTGTAATTGAGAGGTTATATTTTTTATATTTAGGTGGTGAGAGTTAGCCGACCTTGTTAATATTTTCCAAGATTTATTATTTGTATAAATAAATGTAAAGATCTTGTATTTGTGTGTGTGGATCATGCGGATAAGAAGGTGTGAAAATGTGTTGAAGGTATACATCATTTGAGGGCAGAAATCTAGTGTGGAAAAGAAAGTTGTGATATGTACTTCAATAGAGCTAATATAGGCATGTTGAAGATGCTAATGTACAATTCATGATCTATGGATTGTAGTCCATAAGTATTTGCAAGGTAGTGAGCCTTCCCAGGGTGGTAAGCCATTTTGTATTTGAGTAGTGAGCTCTAGGCAATGTGTCTGAATGCATATGCATTCCTATTGTAATACTCCTAATAGGGTATAATACTTTTAACATAGCACATCATCTCATGGGTTCATCCCCACAATGGTTTTTTCTCTTGAATTAATACTAAAAAATATTGAATTAAATATCTTATGAGAATTTAGCCAATGAAAATTATATTTTAGATGAATGCTTACTCAAATAGTTATAATCATTATATAAAGATTGAAATATCCACGTCCATATATATACTAACATATTTTTATTAAAAAACTTAAAACAAAATAAAGAAAAAATACAACAAAGGATAAAAATGAGTTTTTGCAGCACCCGCCACTGCCAAAATCATTACCACATCTTATCATTATATCTCCTCACACTTTCACCACCTCCTCACTCTCCTCTTCTTCTTCATCATCTTCATCATCATAATATCGTCCCTAGTTGCAGTGAGAGTTGGTGTCCAGGTAATAGGTAGAGGTGGCACACGAGTTCAAATATTTGTTCCATGTTTTTCCTCCACTCAGAACTGGTAGTGCTTCCACTCCTACTTCTAATACTCTTGCTTCTCTCATCTTTATTTACTTTGTACACTCACATTTAACACCCAAACAATGATGTTCAAAATAATGTTGAAAGGAGGCCTTTTATATGGGCACTTAGAGAAATTTAATGTCGCGTCCCAATTTTGGGATCTTATCGACTTGAAATGTTTGTTTTCACTGTAGCATTGGGATGATCCAAATTCTTCTTCTTTGAGATTGATTGGTCTCATGCTCTCATATGTGTACCAGTAATTGGACATTTTCTAAACCTAAATAATATTAAGATATGAAATCTAAAACTAAAATTTTGAGGCTCTAGCCTTATGGTACATTTTATCATGGAGAAATTTACGTCCCCCTCTCTCACTATCTATCTATCTATCTATCTATCAAAACAAACTTTTGACAAAGAAATGATTTCACAATAAGCTTCATGATTACATAGACATACAAAAATCTAAGTTTTCTTTTATTGATACTTATCAACATGTCTAAGATATTCATTTTACATCTGTCGCATGCATGGACATAAGGAAAAAGATGAACGATGACATGTATATTGAAAACAAGATAATGGAAGTCGTTGCTTTCTATTGGATATACCTACCACCATTTGCATGAAGAAAAGAGTTTTTCTTGCATGGACTTTATTTTTTATTAGATAAGAAAGGAAAGAGTTTGATTCCTTATAAAGAAGAAAACAACATTAAAAATATAACATCCCAAAATAACAAAAAGTCATTGGAGGGGCCCCCAACACTAAAGACAAAAACCACCTTAATAGGATCTTCGACCGACTAAAACTAACAACAAAGAGCAGCAAATTAAAGTGTCCATAGTACCAACATTGACTAATACTAATATAACAAGCATATTTAAATTCTTCATGGAAAGATCATCCACTAATGCTAAGCTAACATACATATTATAAGCCTTTTAAAAATTTAAAAGCTCCATCCAAGAGCACATAACTAGAACCAAAAAGAGACTGACCAAGACCATTATTTAGAATAAAAAAGAGCCTCTATAAGGCTCGAATCATTTTCCATCTCATTCAGTACCACCCCTCCAGGTGTCCAATTTACCCTTTTGTGGGTTTCTATCTTTAACTCCTTTGTTGTTACTTGTCTTCTTGAGATGCTTCTTTACCTTAGATCTCCCTATGGTTATGACCATCACCACCTCATTCATAATGCCATTGTGGACCCACAATAGTGGGTTACACTTTTTTGCTTGAACAAACACTGAAATGTGCATTCTGAAAAAAAAAACTTCATATTTAGACTCGTATTGTTGCTAAATCGTCACAAATTGGAAGATGAAGTAAATTAGAGTCTTTTAAGATTTTTTTGTCTAGATTCCAAATATAATTTTTAAATTTTTTTTTCAAGTTGATTCGAATTCATATTTTATCTCCCATGAAAACTAGTATGTTGCTGAAAACATCATTTTTAAAGACTGACACTCACTATATAGAGCATAACTCTTTTTCTAAAATAGATATCAAGTTTAGTATTTTGAATTTAGTTTTATAAAATTCATATCTAATATCTGCAATTGGTTTCATGACTTTATCCTCAATATTTCATATTTTATTAACATTTGAAGTTGACTTAACCATAATCTTGACATACATTTATTTTATAACTTGTAACTTATTTTGTATTTGTCCAAATTCAATTTTTTTATTGATATAAAGAAGACATGAATACCTAGTGCATGGATATTTTTCAGAATTATTTTTCTCCCATTTACCATTTTTCCATAAACATCAAATACAGAGGTTGATGTTTGGTAAGAAACCTACATTTGATTGATGTCAAGTAACATATGCATAATAAACTCAAAATTTATTAAAATCACAACCATTTGAAAATTCATTTTGAGTACTTATGTTTTGCATATGGAGTTTTTACTATTGTCCCATCTAAGGCCTCATAATTGAGCTTAGAAGGCCTGAAAATTGTAGATTTTCCTTAGTCTTTGGGGGAGAAAGCTAGTCAGGAGGTTTCTATTGAAACCCCCCATGACTTTTTGCGAGATTAAAGTCTTAACTTGACCCCTTTCGATCAAAAATACCTAAAGACTTTTGATAGAAACCTTGGTTAGCCGATTCAACAATTTTTTAAGCTATTAATAGCTTTATATAAATAAAGATACTTTTTTTCAAATTTCTAAATATGAAATCTAAAGGATAATTCACATTTTGGAGAAGAAAAACACTTAGAAGTACATTTATTTATTTTTGTGGAATTTTTAAAGAGTATTTTCAAAGTAAAGCAATGGGAAATAAAAGGAAAAGGATAAATAAGACTACATGAAAGTATTCACCTCAAACTGATCAATGACTATATGAACACACATTGGCAATATATCATAGTAGGAAAGCAGGTACCTCTCTCTCTCTCTCTCAGGATCTCTATCTCTCCCTACCTACTTTTTAGGATCTCTCTCTCTCTACTCCTTTTTAGGATCCCTTAGTTCCCTAAAACATAATCCCATTCTCTCTCTCTCTCTCTCTCTCTCTCTCTCTCTCTCTCTCTCTCTCTCTCTCTCTCTCTCTCTCTCTCTCTCTCTCTATCTCTCTCTGGATCTCTATCTCTCCCTACCTACTTCTTTTTAGGATCTCTCTCTCTCTCTCTACTCCTTTTTAGGATCCCTTAGTTCCCTAAAACATAATCCCATTCTCTCTCTCTCTCTCTCTCTCTCTCTCTCTCTCTCTCTCTCTCTCTCTCTCTCTCTCTCTCTCTCTCTCTCTCTCTCAGGATCTCTATCTCTCCCTACCTACTTTTTAGGATCTCTCTCTCTCTACTCCTTTTTAGGATCCCTTAGTTCCCTAAAACATAATCCCACTCTCTCTCTCTCAGGATCTCTATCTCTCCCTACCTACTTTTTAGGATCTCTCTCTCTCTACTCCTTTTTAGGATCCCTTAGTTCCCTAAAACATAATCCCACTCTCTCTCTCTCTCTCTCTCTCTCTCTCTCTCTCTCTCTCTCTCTCTCTCTCTCTCTCTCTCTCTCTCTCTCTCTTTAAACCATATACCATGTTGGAATTATAAAAAGGTGTATACTGATAGGGGAGGGGTGAATCAATAACCTCAATTCTTTTCAAACTATTCCTTGTAAACATTAACTTCAATAACTGACTATACAGATTGCATTCACCATACATTCAATACTATAACTGAAATATAAATGCATGTAAGCAAATACATAAAACATACATGAAACTTCAATACACATGACACATGTATTTTGGTATTGTAGAAACCCTTGTTAGAAGGTAAAAATTATGGCAGGGATGGAACCCACAAAGCTTCACTTTAGCAGAAATAAAGTTTCTGATTAAGGCTTACAAAGATTGATCACTTCTAGTGATCTTACCCTGTTAGGAGGAACAATAAGATTAGCTAGATCTACCTAGTTAGATGATTTTAACAACACAACACATATGTGCACTTGGTCAAGATATTTTACTAAGGATGATTAAGTCCACTCTTTTAGGAGATTTTGAGTCTCCTACAATTGTTAGAGAGTAACAATGATATATGACTTGAATGAACATACAACTCAAATTGTTGATATCAGATCATTTAAGTACAATGTAGATATCACTTTTTTGTGATGAGTATATCCTTTTGAACTTCTCGGTAGCCTTATATCTATTCTGATAAACTGAATGCTTCTGTTGAAATCCTTTAGTTAAAACCCCGTCTGATCTTCATATGTCCTTGAGTGTGGCCACTTCTTTTTGATACATGTCAAAATGACATCCTTACAAATTTTATATAAAATTGATCTTGACCTAATTAGGGTTTTACATTATCTTAGAAAACCTAAGATCAACGGTTCATATGGTTAACCTAAATCACCATTACATAGGAATCATCATTCATTAAATGATTGCATCCATAATAAATATTCACCTCGATCTTGGTAAACCATTTTCTTGCTCGACAAAAAGTTATTCACCTTGAACTATGTGTTATTCCAAACTTTTATGCAAACTCTGGATTAATCGGTAAATGTTGTCTCTTGGTCTCAGTGTTTGCTGGTGCTCGACAATCCTTTGTACTTGGTAACTATTATACTCGATAACCTCTCACAAACTTGCAAAGATATGATCTCTCACGAACTTGCTAAAAATATTCTTCATTAATCCTTAAATGGAATACAATAAACTCGAGTATTTAGCTAAAAGATTAATTTAACATGCTTCTTGGGCACGAGCTAGCAACCAAACACTTGTTGCAATAAATGTGCAACAAAAATAAAACCAATCCTTAATTTTTATGATTTAAAAGAGAATCATATACAATATGGAGACATGATGTAGGATCATTTTGGGTTCCTAAAGATCTTTCTTTGTCTTGGAGGAATTCCCTGGCAGAGGGATGCAATGCTTTGTTTTGGGAAGCTTTCTGAGTTTTTGGGTTGTGATGATCTATGGAGATCTTTAGCATGTGTGTTGAAAGGAGTTTTTTCCTTTATGTATGTGGAAGATATGTCTAAGGTCACATCTCTTGAGGTGGCATGGTTTGGGAGATATTGGATGAACTGTTTCAAAGTTAGAGTTGTTTTCCTTGCCGTCAGAGTAGTATTTTCCTACAGTTTTGGAGCTGATTGCAGGATGTGGCGCCATTGATCCTTAATGAATCAGACTTTGCACTCTTAGGGCCTTAAAGAGGACCTAAATTAATATCATTTCCCAAGGGAAAATTTCCTAATTCATTATGAGTAAAAATTTATGACCATTTTTCTCGGGGACCTATTTTCTAGCAGTTTTCATGCGAAACATGGAGTGTTTCTTCTTACGTGGTTTCGTGTGATGAGATGGGGCCTTGCATAGTTAAGGGAATGTTTTTGGGTCATGTGTGGACCTAAATATAAAGGCACATTAAGTTTTGATCATTCTTGCATTAGTTTTGGTTTCTCTTATTGGACTGGACCTATATTGTAATTAAAGCCTGACTAGCTGACTTGTGGCTTAGCTAGCTGTATATTGAGAGCTTGGGTAGATGTTTAGTAGTTAGTAGAGTGGTAGATGATCATTAGATCATAGGAGAAAAGATTTAGATAATCATGATATGATGGAAGAATAGAGTAGAAGCAGATTTGTGAATCTGGGAGTTTGTAGCATAACTAGTGGCCTGCGGGCTTAGGACAACAACAAGTTGCTTGGGTGGCTTGCGAGCACAAGTTTAGACTCTGTCTTGGTTGTTTCTATCAGAGGCTGCCTGTTGTAGATCTAAACTAGCTAGTGGTTTCTTGGATCTTTTGAGATCTTGCTGATACTTTGTTATTTCATTATAATAGGCCGAAACCCGGAAGGCCTTACAATCGGGCACGTTGAATGAAATTATGTTTTGAACCATTATCTTGTTCTATTCCATTGTGCTTGTTGTTGTTGTAATTGGTAGTTGTAGGTTTGGATCATCCATTATTGGATCCTCCATCCCTACCCTGCATCAAGTGGTATCAAAGCTTGAAGATCTTGAGTGTGCAAATTGAGTTGAGGCTGTTTGCACCAGGACCTTGTTGGTGATTTGTTGCCTTGGGTTTTCGAAGATCTTGAAGGATGTCTCCAAGAGGATTGGACCTTAGTGTGATTGCAGAGGAATTTAGAGCTTTGAAGAGACAAGTGCAAGACCTACAAGAGGAATTAAGAAGGCAGACTACAAAGAAGAAGGTTGTGCAGAGACGACGATAGCTTGTGGAAGTCCCTGATGACTTGGCTAGACTTGATGAAATGTCTATTGGTTCACATGCACAAATGGATGGATCTCGCATGGAATTTGCAGAGTATCTTGTTGTGCACAATGAGATTATTGGTGGTGAATGTATACACTAAAATGGTGCACTTCTATGAACCATTACATGCAAGGTTGCTTAAGAATGAGGCCTCACAAAGCGGCTCATAGCTCTCTATGTATGGAGTTGCAAGATTGAAAATTGCTCTTAGCTAGAGCTACAAACTTGTGACCTTGCTAGTCAACCACACAATGAGAGATTCACAATGAAGACAAGGGCAACAATGCCAATATCTCCAAGAATCACTATGAAATGCAATGCAATGCAACTAAAATGAAGATGCAAATGTGTAAGCTATGCTATGAAAATGGAAGTACAAACTAAGCTATGAAAGGAAAGAACAAGTATTACCAAGCCTTCCTATTTAGACTATGTGAGTTATTCTATTGCATAAAAGGAGATCTACACTAAGACTGCCAT
Organism: Chamaecyparis obtusa; assembly: GCA_027943335.1. NCBI lineage: Eukaryota > Viridiplantae > Streptophyta > Pinopsida > Cupressales > Cupressaceae > Chamaecyparis > Chamaecyparis obtusa. The sequence continues at coordinate 67,818 of BSBK01002474.1, forward strand.
TATCAAGCAACTATGAAAGTAAATATGCAACTAAATGATGCAATGAAGCAAGTCTTCAATGTCTTCAAAAAGCTCCAAATGTACCTAGAAAACCTGCAGCATAACAATAGCATGAAAGAGATGGATATGCAAATGAAGGAGAGAGCTCTCCTTTTATAAGAAATGAGGTGAAATGGACCATGGAGATTAAGAGGCAAAAGTCTCAATCAACGGTGGAGCTTGAAAGAGGAGCAATCCATGTGCACAAGTATCCTCCAATAGGAAAATAAGAGTTGACTTTTGTGTCCATATGAGACAAAAAGTGCTTTTCTCCTTTTTATAAAATAAGAATAATGTTTTATTTGTGCAACTTAGGGTAAGAGGGAAAGGTGGGCTTTTTATTTAATCAAAAGGGGAGGAAATATTCCTTTTAATCAAATAAAGACTTAGGATAAATGGTTAGCCCAAGGATAAAAATTCAATATATGATCGAAATTAAGACTTGATCAAGAGATTGATATTGTTGAAAATATTGATTATTGATAAAAATGATTCAGGATTGATAAATTGAATAAATGGGGCCCAAAGTCTAGGCGACCATTTTTGGGTGCATACATTTGCCCCTCTTTGACTAATGTGTGATCGATTTGGGAACACATGTAGTCAAAGAAGAATTGAAATGTGAGATCGATCTGGGATCACAAAATAACTCAGATGTGAGGTCGATTCAGGATCACACCCGGACAAACATAGACAAAGGCCTTTGAACATGAGGTCGATTCGGGATCACATTCAAAGCAAGAGATAAGAATCTCAAATTTGAGCAAAAGCTCACAAAAGATGTCTGAATCAAGAGAATCAAGGAAATCAGGGATGAGAATCCCATAAATACTGCCCCCTCGGAGTCGAAATTGAAATTATAGAGAGGAGAACAGTGAATCGATAAAGATTTGATCAAATCAGAAGGAAGTCATAATCGAATGTAAAGGTCAAGAGGTTAACCATCAGGAAATGAAAACATTCCCCAGTGAGGAAGTAGAAGAATAGAAATAGAAGACTAGAAATAGAGCGAATGAAAGACTAGAAAATTTGAGAGACATGGAAGGAAGAAAGTCCATCAAAGATCGAAGAATTATGCCTCAAAAGGTCAGTCAACTACGTAGAAGAATGAGAAAATTTGGAAACGCAACTCAGATTTTGATTTCGAGTCCGAAAATGGATAGAAAATGATGTGATATGAAAGACCAGAAATGAAAGATATGATCAAGAAGAATAAAAAAAATGAGCACAGTTGACCAACTAGTCCGTGTAAGATGAAAAAAGGAGAGCTCTCTCCATATGCAAGGTGCAGAAACTAAACTAACATGAACCTAGAAATGCAAGCTACTATGAAAGTGGTTGACTTGCAAGGTCACAACGCTTATAGACATCTAATTATCATCATCGAGCATTATTGGTAGCGTCATCAGATCATACAATGCACACTAGCATAACTATGTGGATATGAATATGATCTTTATCAGATAGAAATGTGGAAATCTCACCTAGGCATCAAAGACATGTAGGTCCAGATGACTAATGCAGTGAGATCAGCTAAGTTTGATATGGCGAGATTATGTTTGTATCAAGACACATGAAAGTCAGGATAGCTATAAGCATGCACTCGCAAAATAGTCAAGGATAATACCTTGTCAATCCATAGGGTCAAGTAAGACCAGCATAAATGCTCATGACAATTAGGACCAACAAAATATACCCACAAGCAGATAAAGAAATAAAACATGTTCTCATACCCTCAGTCTTCTAGCTATGCATCATCGAAAACTTCTTAGGGAGAGACCACTCATCAAAGAAATCCTCATAGACAGCACACAAAGAGAAAATAAAGTCATCATATCGTCAGCGAGTTGATTGTTTAAGTGTGTGTGTGTTGGTCATAGAGTCAAATTCTGAGTATCATATCTGCAAATGAGAAATATCGCATCAAACTTAGACTATAGGGTAAGACATCTGATGAGTGTTAAGAAACACTCGACGCAAGGGTAGTGTTGAAAAACACTGTTTGGGGTGGTGTTGAAAAACACTTGTTGTGAAATGCCCCAAGAGACAAACGCACCTAAAAGATCAATGCTAACAGTTATGCCCCCTAGACAAAGACAAAGACCAATTCCAGACTAAGCCAAATAAGGTCAAGGTATGAGGGAAAGGCTCAGTGTCGAGGATGCATGCTAACAAATAGGGGTGCAAAGGCCTCAAGTAGCGCCTGTTTCCAGGTTTTCACCACTTGGAATCTTTTTTCATTTTTAAATTTTTTTTGGATTTTTGAATTTTTGATTTTTTTGTATTTTTTCAGGACTTTTTATGCTTTTTAAGATTTTTTCAGCATCATATATGAATTTTTTTGGTATTTTTTCAGGATCATAAAATATGTACAAAGAATGCCCCTAGATAGAATGGGCATCAAACTCACAAGAAAGATCACATCATGTAGTCTCAGTGTCTAGCAAGGTGGAGGACAAGAGGGATGAGCAAGCTGGTGAATGAGATGGAGGAAAGGAGAATGAAAGCGAACGGAGGGAAGAAATCCTCAAGGTCAAACTCCTCAAGAGTACCCAAGCTAGGGAAAAATTGGTCATGTAAAGCACATTTGGATAAGCAATGAAAGACCAGCATAGGACAAGCCTCAAAAATGTAATGAAAAAGAAGGAAGGAATGCAGTCCAAAGGAGTAGACATGTCAAGAGACTTCATAACATCGTATTTTACTCTTTTTATTAGATCAAGACCAAGGGGGAAAAGGATAGCGAAAGGCTAGAATGAATGAAGGAAAATACGAAGGCAAAACATGAAAGGAGTGAAAGCAAGATCATTGTAAGATAGCTCACAAGATAGCCAAATATTCAATTATAGGTCAACATTGTCAAGATCAAAGAGAGAAGATGGAATGGATGAAATATGTAGAAGAACTACGCATGACGCCTGATTGCCAGGTTTTCATCATGGTACTTATCCAAGGCACCGCAAGGGAGTGGTTTTCACCATAGGATGAATTTATTTCTCTTTACTTTTGCTACCAAGGTGCCTATTTCCAAGTTTTCACCATGGCACATTTTCAATTTTTTTCTTTCTTTTTGAATTTTTCTTTTTTTTTAAATTTTATAATTTTTGGAAGAAGGCAAGCTTTTTAGATAATGCTCCTTGAAAGGATAAACCATGATATGCCAAGGATTCAAAATGATATGCTCAAAGATGCTGAAGGGGAAAGGAAGACGCATGAGGAATAGACAAATGAGGAAAAATGATAGTAGGTAGAAGGATAATGAATGGAAGGGTTGTGAAAAGGTAGATGAAAAGAAAGGTAAGATCAACGTCAATACACACCTTGAAGGGTGACGGGAAAAATGGAGGAAACGTAAACCATATTCTAGTCCAAATGTGAACCATATTCTGGTTCATTATTGCTATGTGACTCCTCGAAGAGAGGATTGGTGTGCTTGTTATAATTCTCAAATAGCAGAGGTTGTGGTTCAGGCGCATGGAATGGAAAAATATTTTTGGAAGAAGATGAAGTGGAAGCCTTTGGAAGCTTGAATGTCAACTTCACTTTTTGCTCAACATGAGACTTTTTCAAGAGAGACTTTGGAATCCATATAGCTTTAAGCTTTTTATTTTCTTTTGATGTGTTAGAGAGAATATCTTCAATGATGGATTTTGGAACCCATACTTGTCTTGTAGTTTTCTTCTTAGATATCTCTTTTGACTTTATGCCCCCATGTTGATTAGAGGAGACATGGTGATCATCCTTTTTTGATGGATTCTTGTATTGCTTCTTTTTCTTATATTGACCATTCAAGTTACTTCCAAAAGACTTGGGACTTGTGGAAGAAGAAAGACAATATGACTGGTTTAGATGGGTGGGTGGATGAAAAGGATTCAAGGGTATGTACCTATGTTGATCTTGAGGAAAGATAGGAGATGGAGGGACATAAGGACCCAAAATGGATGATGAATTAGGAGAGTTAGGAGGGGAAAGTGAAGGGACATAAGGACCCAAAATGGAAGGAAGACGTGAAGTCCTTAGTATTGGTGGAGGAGGTCCAAGGATGGAAGTGGAAGATGCAAAAGGATAATCAATAAGTTCATTAGCATCTATATGACAACCAAGGACATCAGGATCTTTAGAGTGAGCATTAGGATTTACAATAGGATCATGAACATCTTGAATAGGAGCAACTTCTTTGATAGGATTGTTTAGAGCTTGCAAAGACTTAGGAAGAGTAGAAAGCAGAAATGAACATGGAATGGTAGAACAAGAAGATGGAAGACTTTGATCTTGACAATGATTGTTGGGTAGCATAAGCATATCAACTTTTTCTAGATTTTCAATAGGCTCAACATTGGAAGTAACAACACCATTTTTAATAACTTTAATGGAAGTATCATCTTTAGAAAGTGCAAGCGTAGTAAGGTTATTTTGATTGTCAATAAGCTCAATAGTGTAAGTAGTAGCTTGATCTTGCTTAGGAGATGGTGGAATGAATGCGAAAGAGCGTAGAGGATCAAAAGAACCATGAAGCAGATCAGAGACATCATGAAAAGGATTGGATGACATGGAGGGTCCTTGATCTTGATCTTTCTTTATGTTCTTTTCTTTATCATTTTTAGAGTCCTCTTGGCATGGAGCCACTTCTAAGGACAAAGAAGTAGGTTGGAATTGTATGGAAGACTTTGGAAGAGATAGTGAAAAATTAGCTGAAATAGGCATTATAGCGGATGAAGGCTTAGGCTCTTTAGGTTTGACATTATTGAAAATATTTGCAGCCAAGTGAAGGTTATCTTGAGTATCTTTAAGAGGTGGCCCTTGAGGATAACTATAGGGAACCGCATGGAAAGTCTTAGGATCTTTGTTGGATGAAAGATTTGTGAAAGATTTGGATGACTCAGAAGCTTTAGGAAGTGTGTGGGTATTGGAGGAAGTGGCGGATGGAAGGGGACCATCACAAGACAAAGGTTCAGCATTAACATGATCTTGTTGGAGAGTGTAATCTTTATTTTCAGCATGAGAGTTTTTAGACAAGACATGCTCATAGTATCTTCATTTATAATCAGCACGAAAATCTTTCTCTTCCTCAATAGAAGTAGATGTATCATATTGTTCACAACAAATATCATAATTTCTCTCAAAATCAAAATCATATGGATCACCATCACAATCTATCCAATAAGATGACCCTTTAGTAAGCCTAAGCACACGACGAGGAGGACTCTTAGGAATAGAGTTGTCATAAGTATTGCTACATTGTCCATCATCATAGTCATCATAGTCATCAAAGGTAGGTGTGTCACTCTTTGTGGAAGAGACATCACAAGGACTATCACGTTGCTCTTTATGGTATGTCTTCTGAAGAGAAGTAAGACTCTTAGGAGAAGTAGAAGAAGAATGAGATTGTGAAGAAGAGGAAGGTGAAGACCTAGTGGAAGAAGAATACTTGGATAATGAGGAATTCGAATGATGTTTAGAACAGTCATGATAAGATTTGGAAGATGAAGAATGTGAATAGTGTTTAGAAGAATCATGATAAGACTTAGAAGATGAAGAATGGGAATGATGTCTGGAAGAGTCATGATAAGACTTGGAAGGTGAAGAAGAATGAGAACATTTAGATGATGAAGAATGTTTGGAAGAAGAAGATCGTGATATGATCATGTTTATGATTTTAGCAAAAGCATCTGATTTAATCATCTTTTCTTTTATTTTTGCTATAAATTCATCACTCATGAGAATTTTGGAGGAACAACACTTTTCGAATATGTCAATGAGCTCAAGATCATCTATTCTTAATAAAGGTTCCAAAACCAGATAGTCAAGATTCATGGTTATAGAAGAGGAGGAATCAAGCATGGAAGACATGAATAGATGAATAGAAGAAGGTAGACTAGATAGTACGATGAAAAGAATCAAGAAGAAGAAGAAGAATTTCTCATGGGAATAGAAGATTTTAGAAGAACATGGGAAACGGAGAAGAAAGAAGAAGACTAAGAGCCATCTTGTGCAATTGATACCATAACGTTCATTGAGATGTTGAGCAACATGACAACACCTAGGATCTAAGATCTAGACTGACCAAGGAAGACTGGTAATAGGATGACCTCACAAAATGTCAACACCAAACTAGGATAATCAAAGTTCTCTATTGTCCAAAGAGAAATGAAAAGATAGAAGAAGGGGCTTTACCAACACTGTCAAAGAGGTGCTTCAAATCAAAGGGTGACTACCCTTGCACTTTTGAACCAGGAGGTTGGGCTAGGCCAAAATATAATTGAAATTGAGATTAAATGAAAATTATTTGGACAATAAGAGTATGAGAATTTCCCAAGAATGTAGCTCACAATTCTAGAGATAAACTTTCTCACCAAGAACAACCTTCTAATGCGATATTTCTCTTTGGCTAATGTGATACTGATGTTGATCTTGACCAATTTGTGCAAAATTTTGAGTTTTTAAAGTCTAATTTCAAGTTTCCGAATGTGAGGGTGAAAATGTCTGATTTCAATCACAAATTTAACAGCATTTGGACAGGTTTGCAAACAGTAGAGGATCAAACATGTCTTCAAACACTTGAAACAAGGGCAAAAGCAACCTTGCCAAGACAAACACTTGTGATATTCAAAAAGTAAAATTGCACCCTATGAATGCTACCGATTGTTTGTATGTTGAGAATGTTTACACTGGTATCACACAATCGAAGACAATTCAAGCAATTACTACCTACAAGACAAGGCTCAATACTTACCAACTTAGCCCACAACTTGATGCCCCCTTGCCTCACACCAAGTGGTTACCCACAAGAGATATTGGCTTTGTCATGGAAATGTCAAATGACACAACCAAAGGGACACATATGGTGAGTATCTTAAGGTGATCCGGGTAAACCACTTGGATCAATCCTTGCACTAAGAAGATAAGCGACTAAACAAGGTGGCTTCTATCTAATGGTTCTTAATAAGGATTTTCGTTCACAACACCCCTCTTGCTCCTCATAAAGGACTAGGACCTCGTGGCCTCAAGAGTACCTTAAGCATTCTTGTTCAATGTTTTCCCCATGGTCGCAATCCCATGAGCTACTCACATCAAACGAAGATAAGTGTTATGTCTACCAAGGTTTTTGGTGTCCTTGATAGCCTTGAGATTATAGTGAGTTGGAATCACTTGCCACCAAGGAAAATGATGACAAGGTTGTCCCCACTTGAGTCGTTCCTCTTGATTGCTCAAGAGCAGGCCCACTAAAAGATCTTAAACTAAACAAAGAATAGATCAACTCTTGAGGTTCAAGGTTTTTGGTTCACCACAAGGGTGAAGAGCATACTCCCCTATCTCAAGAATCTTTCCCAAACACACCAAGCAAAGTTTATTTACCCTCTTGTTTTCAAAATTCAAAGATGGGTCAAGATTTTTTGGTTCACCAAAATGGTGAAGAGCATACTTCTCCTACCACCCAAGAATTCCTACAACAAGATCTTAAGTGCCTAATAAATGAAACAACTAGTTTTTGCCACACTTAAAAGGAAAGCAAATAAATAAGCAAGATTTTTTTTAATTTTTTTTAATGCTTGGGCAGCCCTACAAAAACCATTAGTAGCCCTCTTTGACATGCGTTCTTTTGACAAATTTCAAGTAATGAGAGCACCTACAACCACAACTTGTTAGACCAACAAGAGTTAGGAGAATCAAAATCCAAAATCTACCAATGATTAGTACATGAAAAATCAGATAATTTGCAAAAATAACTGATCAAATGATAAAATCTGAAAATGAAACCATCATGGTTGGATTAGGCTCAAAAAAACTTTTCCAACGATATATCACACTTAAACTTTTGATACCATTTGCAAAATTTCAAAAAAAAATGGGCACCCGTTTTCCAAAGTGGCAAGGATTTGAAAACGCTAAATTTTTTAGAAAATCTCAAAAAGATAGCTAAGAACCCAAAACTTGCAAGATAGATAAAATAGCTCAAAAACAACTCGCTGTCGGGTACAGACACAGTCCAGACACCAGTATCGCGTGATACTTCGCACTATACCAGGCGATACTCTTCAGTCAGTGCGATACTTCGCCCTTTGCCAGGCGATACTTCGCCCAAGACTAGGCGATATTCTCTACTATAGTCGAGCGATAGTCCGTAAAGGGCGAACTATCGCGCGATATTTCTCTTCAAGGTAGGTGATATTTTTAGCAAGCGCGAAGTATCGCACCGCTATATAAAGGTATATCGCGCGATATTTCTGAGAAGTATCGCGCGATACTTCTGAGAAGTATCGCGCGATACTCAGAGACAAAAAAACCAGAGACTGAAAACCAAGCCAAAAATTGACGAAAATTTGACAGAAAATGCAGAATTAAAGGGACAAAGCTAATCTACTCTGCACCACGATGGGCGCCAGAAATGTACACACTAAAATGGTGCACTTCTATGAACCATTACATGCAAGGTTGCTCAAGAATGAGGCCTCACAAAGCGGCTCATAGCTCTTTATGTATGGAGTTGCAAGATTGAAAATTGCTCTCAGCTAGAGCTACAAACTTGTGACCTTGCTAGTCAACCACGCAATGAGAGATTCACAATGAAGACAAGGGCAACAATGCCAATATCTCCAAGAATCACTATGAAATGCAATGCAATGCAACTAAAATGAAGATGCAAATGTGTAAGCTATGCTATGAAAATGGAAGTACAAACTAAGCTATGAAAGGAAAGAACAAGTATTACCAAGCCTTCCTATTTAGACTATGTGAGTTATTCTATTGCATAAAAGGAGATCTACACTAAAAATGCCATTATCATGCAACTATGAAAGTAAATATGCAACTAAATGATGCAATGAAGCAAGTCTTCAATGTCTTCAAAAAGCTCCAAATGTACCTAGAAAACCTGCAGCATAACAATAGCATGAAAGAGATGGATATGCAAATGAAGGAGAGAGCTCTCCTTTTATAAGAAATGAGGTGAAATGGACCATGGAGATTAAGAGGCAAAAGTCTCAATCAACGGTGGAGCTTGAAAGAGGAGCAATCCATGTGCACAAGTATCCTCCAATAGGAAAATAAGAGTTGACTTTTGTGTCCATATGAGACAAAAAGTGCTTTTCTCCTTTTTATAAAATAAGAATAATGTTTTATTTGTGCAACTTAGGGTAAGAGGGAAAGGTGGGCTTTTTATTTAATCAAAAGGGGAGGAAATATTCCTTTTAATCAAATAAAGACTTAGGATAAATGGTTAGCCCAAGGATAAAAATCCAATATATGATCGAAATTAAGACTTGATCAAGAGATTGATATTGTTGAAAATATTGATTATTGATAAAAATGATTCAGGATTGATAAATTGAATAAATGGGGCCCAAAGTCTAGGCGACCATTTTTGGGTGCATACAATGAAGAGATTGGTTTTGATGCTTAGTTGGTGGAGTTTGACATGAAACATGCACAATAACTTGTGGTTGTTGCTGAGATACCTATGGTTGTCGACGATGTTGTTGACCTTATTGAGGTAGGTGAGAAGATTTGTTTTCATGTTCAGTCGGTTGTGTCTGACATGGATATTGCAAAGCATCTGGTTGGGTGTGATCAAACTATTGTTGGTGATGAGTTATCTATTTTTGAACACCTTTGTGATGGTGGTGTTGGTGACTTGCTTTTGTTCAATGTTATGGTGCAGATCTTATTTGCTGGTTGTGGACTTGAATTTTTGGTTGACAATAATGAGTCTTGTGATGAGTTGCAGATATGTGATGTTGATGATGGGGGATTTCATATTGATGTGGATCTGACTTTGGATCTACTTATTGGGGATTTGGATACTCTTTTTCCTGATATTGGTTTTGGTGATCAGTGGTATGCTAATTGGATTGATGAGATTCATGTGATCCTAATGTTTGAATGGATGAAGCATAGATGGTTGATTTTCAAATTTGTTCTCTTATCCTTGAGGATTGGAAGCCTTTGGTGAAGATGAAGTTGATTGCAGGTAATTCTCTTGAGATTAAAGTATGGGACATACTTTCAATTTACCTGGGTAGTTTGATGCAGGAGCATTTTGGGTTCCTAAAGATCTTTCTTTGTCTTGGAGGAATTCCCTGGCAGAGGGATGCAATGCTCTATTTTGGATAGCTTTTTGAGTTTTTGGGTTGTGATGATCTGTGGAGATCTTTAGCATGTGTGCTGAAAGGAGTTTGTTCCTTTATGTATGTGGAAGATATGTATAAGGTTTCAACTCTTGAGGTGGCATGGTTTGGGAGATATTGGATGAACTGTTTCAAAGTTAGAGTTGTTTTCCTTGTCGTCGGAGCAGTATTTTCCTGCAGTTTTGGAGCTGATTGCAGGATGTGGTGTCGTTGATCCTTAATGAATCATAATTTGTGCTCTTAGGGCCTTAAAGAGGACCTAAATTAATATCATTTACCAAGGGTGCAAGTCCTAATTCATTATGAGTAAACAGTTATGACCATTTTGCTCGAGGACCTATTTTCTGGCAGTTTTCATGCGAAACGTGGAGTGTTTCTTCTTGCGTGGTTCCGTGTGATGAGATGGGGCCTTGCATAGTTAAGGGAATGTTTTTGGGTCATGTGTGGACCTAAATCTAAAGGCACATTAATTTTTGATCATTCTTGCATTAGTTTTGGTTTCTCTTATTGGACTGGACCTATATTGTAATTAAAGCTTGACTGGTCGACTTGTGGCTTAGCTAGCTATATATTGAGAACTTGGGTAGATATTTAGTAGTCAGTAGAGTGGTAGATGATCATTAGATCATAGGAGAAAAGATGTAGATCATCATGATATGATGGAAGAATAGAGTAGAAGCATATTTGTGAATCTGGGAGTTTGTAGCAGAACTAGTGGCCTGCGGGCTTCGGACAACAACAGGTTGCTTGGGTGGCTTGCGAGCACAAGTTTAGACTCTATCTTGGTTGTTCCTATCATAGGCTTCCTGTTGCAGATCTGAACTAGCTAGTGGTTTCCTGGATCTTGTGAGATCTTGCTGATACTTTGTTATTTCATTGTAATAGGCCGAAACCCGGAAGGCCTTACAGCTAGGCATGTTGAATGAAATTCTATTTTGAAGCATTATTGTGTTGAATTATGTTGTGCTTGTTGTTGTTATAATTGGAATTTGTAGGTTTGGACCATCCATTATTGGATCCTCCATCCCTGCCCTGCGTCAAGACATTATAACATGTATCAAATTCATATAATGCAAACTAGTTTGCTTTCCATTGATAAAAGCCTAATTACAACATTCTAAAACTAGAAATTCAAAGAAAGCCATAGCCTAAACTACCCTATACAAATAATTACCACAAAAGAACTAGAAATTGGAGCCCTTACAGATGAGAAGAAAAGAAGAATTTAAAAAATAGAAGAGGCTCTAGATTTAATATGATGCTGACATGTGACATTTCTCCAATCTAACCTAATTTGTAAAACATTCTCATTCTCATTCCCTACAAATAACTAACTTGTACTCTCCACTCTCACTGCTCTTTTGAAATTTGGCTCTTAATCTACAACTCACACATATTGTATGCAGCTAAAAATGTCATCTTCCCTTTTGTGGTTGCAATTGTTTGTTTATCTTTTTTGGACACCTATCCTCTACGTGAATATGTTTTGCACTTGCATGTACATAAAGATGTCTTTCTTTGCATATTTCAAAATGAAACTAACTTATCTTTATGTGAATTCCCTTTAACCGTGGGTGTAAGAAAAATTATCCATCCCACCTTTATTTTATCTTTCCCTTTACATAGAAACATTATAGATAAAATAATCATTTTCTCCCAGCAAATGTTCACAAGCTTTATTATCTTTAGCATGTCCTTCACTTCGTATTTTATTTGGATAATCACTTGAAACACTTTTGCCAACCATTTTCACCCTTAAGTGAAAACATTTTATTGCATCCTTTTATGATTTTGCTAGTAATAACAATAGTCTCTCAATGTTTCTTGAAAATATTTATATTCTCCAATGAAAATACATTTACTTCACCATTTTGACATGCTCTACAAATATTTTTTCACAAAAATACTTTTACCTTGATATTTGAAATTTCTCATTTAGTGAAATAAATCAAAACTACATTCACCTTCTTGCAACTTAAGTAAAATCACATTCATCTACGAGTGAAAATAAATTCTAGCATTTATTTTTGATGTTCACTTGAAAGCCATCCATACCTTTTATAAAATGCATTTCACCACTTAGATGGTCTTTTCCAAGGTCAATTTTACCTTTGTAATAAGCACATTGGGGGAATCATCTAAAAATTATTTAGTTCTTGGGTAATAATATTTTACTACAATCTCACAATATCTTGGCCAAACATTACCTACTCTTTATTCTTGTAACTCCTCTTAGATTTGGGCAAATGAAAATGAAAATCCCTTGACATTTTTGGCAAAAACATGGTCTATAAATCCAAGCTCAAAACTTCTAATACCTTTCACAAATTCTCTTCCTCTTCATTCATTAAGCCATAATCCATTTGAATCCTATTACTGTATTTTTCATTGTTATTGCTGCATAACTTCATACCTATTTGTGCTCTATGCTTGCCCTAAGGAGAGCACTTGTTTGAAAATTTTAAACATTTAACAAATCGGTCTTGTCCAGACCATTCATGAAATCCAGAGACCTAAGTTATTTGGGGTATTTTATAAAATAGAGATTGTGCCAATTGAAAATCATCTTGTTGGTCCATCATGTACAGACAAAGAAAAGATGACAGAGATTTAGGATCGAGATCCATGCCTGGACTTACATTCATTTTTCATGAATCCTACATTCTCTGCTTAATGGTTTCTTTAAGCCCCTTTCAACAAATCTATTTTATGCATTTCCTGCACCTGTGGTATACCATGAGAATACAAATTTATTGAGGTGATTCCATCAATATGTTCACCTATCTACCTCTATGCTTCCATATTTTTAACTTAGATAAGAAACATGTGCCCACTTATCATGTGATGAAGAATGTTGGCAAGGTTGTGGGAATTGCATCTCATTAGCTAAACACACTAGACAAAAAGCTTCCAAATTTTGCTCACCAAATCTAGTCTGGCATACCCGTGCTTGGTCATTGCTTCCATATTTCGTAGACATGTCCTCTGAAGCATTTTCCACCACCAAAATGTTCCTTCATTGGTATTTGACAGGTATCCATACCTTGGCTCGCAGGCTTCCATATTTGGCATACAAATCTATCAATGCCCTTTTGAAAGCTTTGAATGCTTTCAAAAAACTAGTTTGTGCGTAGCCTACATCCATTCATCACAGGCAAAGAGGGTAATAGCATAGGTTATTGGATCTATCTTTACAACTTCCAAGTTCATATGCTTTAAAGTTTCCAAATCTTTTTAACCCCTTTCGAAGCATTGCCCTACAAATTATTTTAGCTTGAAAGTTTCTAAGGCCCGTTTAACAAAATCCATTATGTGTGTATATTGTTGTAATCATTGTAGTTTGCAAAGACCACATCTCTCCCTCAAACACTTTGAAAGACATCCATCCCCTACTTTCAAAGCTCCCGTGCTAGCAGAAAATGTTGGGATGGTTGTAGAATTTGACATCACACATGTCGTTCTCATTTGTTTTAATTTTTTTTAAAAACTCTTCGTAGAATTATTTGGTATGATATCTACAACTCATACATTTCACAGAATGAATAAAAAGCATAAGTAAAGGCATGCTTCAACAATTCCATCCTACTGTGCACAAGTTTCTTCCTACCCAAACAAGATTGGGGCATTTTCCTTCTTCCTTGGCAATTCACACTAAAATTCACCCTTTACCCCTTTGCCAAGAAGGATCGTGGGGTCCATAAAGAATAAACAAAAGTATTTTGGCATTTAAATTACCCCGCTCTTCCACCTGATAATATGAAGAAGAACAAAAGGTATAGCGGAAGCGCGAGGCTTCCTCACCTCTTCGCGTTGAAATTTTTTTATTTTAAAACCTGAGCAGGAACACAAGGAAAACATTAAATTACTTCTTTATTAATATTTGTTTCACAATGAAATCATGAGCCCGCCAATATTTAACTTGTACACCATGAATGATTAAAATGTTAAATCACTCAATGGTTACATATATGTATTTGATTTCACCTTATATCCAAAGAAAATCATTTCTTTAAAATGAATTAAAATTTCCCCCACGCTTACCACCTAAATTATTATTATTTGAATCAATGTCGAATTGATGCAGGAGCATCTCGGGTCCTTGGCAATCCTGTGTCACCAAAAACATATTTGAAGTTTATTTGTGTTACTTGATTCCTTCTTTGACCGAGTTGGTTTGGTGTTTCTCAGTTTCCTTGTTGACCGAGTTGGTCAATTATCTCTCTGGCGCTCGGTTAATTCCATGGCACTCAGTGATGCTTGTCTAGCATTCGGTTTCTTTGCTTCCCGAGTTGTTTATCTTAGATTTCTTTTAAGGCTGACTTGTGCATTTAATTATGGTCATAGATTTAGTGCTGGTATCCATCATTGGGAGCGTATGGACCTAAATCTAGTCATCTCTTTTGTTGATTATGGATTTGAAGGCCGACTTGGCTCAGTAGCCTCTTGTATAAATGTAGTTGTTTGGATAGAGTTTAGGAGTCAGTTTTTGGGGATAGAAGATAGAGATAGAAAATTAGAGATTGTTGGCAGATCCTCGCATGTTTGAGGACTTTTGTACTTGATTGTAATATCTGGCCTAAACCGGGAAGGCCTTACATCCTGGCATGTATGAATCAATTTGAAGATAATATATGAAAGCATCTGCATTCTCTCTCTCACTGGTGTATGTTGTTGCTTTTGCGTGTTGTTCTACAAGGTGGATCTGGTTAGGGTGTGCTTGTGGCCCCTCTCCCCATCTACCCTTGCGTCAGGTGGTATCAGAGCAAGGTGAGATCTGGATCTAGGTTTGAGGGTTCCTTCTTGTAAAGCCCTAGTTGGTTTGTTGTGGGGTAGTAGATTGCGATTTGACCTATAATTGCAGAGGGATTTCAAGATGGTTCATGGGAGATGAGATGTAGATCCAGGATTGGTAGACATGTTGAGACAAATTGGTGCTAGATTAGAAGCTATTGAAACAACCCAAAGAAGAGGAAGACATCTTGAAGATGTTAGTGATGATGAAATTGAGGTAGAACAAGGTGATGTAGAACCTGCACCTGTGATGGATCAGGGTGAGGAAAGATTCTTGAAGGCTTTGACAAGTCTGAAGTCTACACCACACTTTAATCCTCCTGAGTATGGTGGAAAATTGGATTCTGATGAATTGGTGGCTTAAATCACTAAGATGGAAAAGTATTTTGAGTATGAAAATGTACCTGAGGAAAAGAAGGTGAAAATTGCAAGCACAAAGTTGAAGAGTCATGCATCCTTGTGGTGGGAGCATCTGCAGCTAGACAAAAAGAGGAAAGGCAAAGAAAAAATCAAGGCATGGAATAAAATGGTGAATAAGTTGAAAGGAAAATTCTTACCTTGTGATTATCAGATTAACCTACTTTGGCAAATGCAAAGTTTGAGGCAGAAAGATAGCTCAGTAAAGGAATATACTGAGGAATTCTATAGATTAGATATTAGATCTGGACATGATGAAGATGATGTGGAAAGAATTTCTAGATATCTGAATGGTTTGAAAGTTTCCATCCAAGAAGAAATCAGTTTGGTCAAATTAGAGAACATTGAAGAGGCTTGTCAATTTGCATTGAAAGCTGAGGAGAAATTGAACAAGAGACATAAGCAAAGACAAAGAGGTGGAGGTGGTAGATTCCCTAGAGGAAGAGGTAGATCTCATGGTGAAAATAGTTAATCTGAACTAGAAAAGACAAATATGGATAAAGGAAAGACCGAGTGGAAAGGTGAAAGTTCATCTAGAGGCAGAGGTAGTAACTACCGAGGTGGTTATAACATAAGTGGTTATAACTTGTTACAATTGTGGAGAAGAATGACATAGATAATTTGAGTGCACACATGCAAGTAAGAAGGCTGGTAGCAGTAGAAATGCTTTGGTGCAAGAAGAGTCACCGAATGAACCTAAGAAGGAAAATAACTTGATGGTAAGGAAAGCACTTTGGAATGAAAGTAAGAAGGAAGATCCGGTAAGGAAAAGTTTGTTCAAGACCAGATGTAGAGTTTCTGACAAAGTTTGGAAGGTAATCATTGACAGTGGTAGCTCAAAGAATCTGGCATTTGAGGAAATGGTCTCAAAGTTGTAGTTGAAAAGGTTGGAACATTCGAAGCCCTATCAGATTTCATGGATCAAGGACGAGCATACACTCTTGGTAAGTGAACAATGTTATGTGAATTTGAAAATTGGAAAGTACTATGATAAGGTGTTATGTGATATCATGCCTATGGATTGTGTCATATTTTGTTGGGTAGACCTTGGAAATATGATAGACATGCTATATATGATGGGAGATTGCATAAATATACTATTTGGGCTGATGGGAGAAGAAAAATCTTGTTACCTTTGATTAAAGGACCTGTTAGTAATGTTTGCACATCTGTGAAAGTTTTCTTGATGGAAGGAAGAAAGTTTTTTAAGGATTTGAAGAAGAATGATGTATGTTTTGTTGTGATTCCTAACAAACCGAGTAAGAAAACATAGGATAGTGTCCCTAAGGAGATTGATAAATTACTCACCGAGTACAAAGATATCATTTTTGATAATGTACTTGATGGTTTTCCATTGAAGAGAAGCATTGATCATTGCATGGATCTAATCCTTGGAGCTAGTTTACCGAGTAAGGCACCTCATCGGTTGACACCTACCAAGAATCAGGAATTGAATCGACAGATTCAAGAGTTGTTGGAGAAAGGTTTGATTAGAGAAAGTTTGAGTCCTTATGTAGTACCTGTTGTATTGGCACCTAAGAAGAATGGAGAATGTCGAATGTGTACTGATTCCAGAGCAATCAACAAGATAATAGTGAAATATAGGTTTCCTATACCGAGAATGGATGACATAATGGATAGTTTGACTGGAGCAAAGTATTTTACCAATATTGATTTGAAAAGTGGGTATCATCAAATCAGAATCAGAGAAGGTGATGAATGGAAGACTGCTTTCTAGACAAAAGAAGGTTTGTATGAGTGGTTGGTTATACCTTTTGGTTTAACTAATGCACTGAGTACTTTTATGAGATTGATGAATGAAGTTTTGAAGAAATTCTTGGGTAAGTTTGTGATTGTATATCTTGATGTTATTTTGATATTCAATGAGACTAGAGAAGAACATTTGTTGCATGTTAGACAAGTTTTGCAGAGGTTGAAAGAAGAAAAGTTGCTGATAAATATGAAAAAGTGTTCATTCATGAAAGAGGAGATTGTGTATTTGGGATTTGTGATTTCAGCTGATGGTTTGAAAATGGATCCTAAAAAGGTTGAAGCTATTTTGAATTGGCCTACACCTTAGAGTGCTAGTGAGGTAAGATCATTTCATGGTTTGGAAAGTTTTTATCGAAAGTTCATTAGGAATTTCAGTTCAATTTGTAATGCTATGAATGAGACTATGAGAGGAGACAAAAGATAATTCAAGTGGACACATGGAGCTGATAAAAGTTTTGAGACTCTAAAGTAGAAGGTTGTTGAATTGCCTATTTTGGCATTGCTTGATTTAAATAAGGTATTTCAACTAGAATGTAATGCAAGTGGAAGTGCAATAGGAGCTGTATTGAATCAAGAAGGTAAACCTGTTGCTTTCTTTAGTGAAAAGTTGAATGATGCAAAAAGGAAATATTCTATGTATGATCAAGAATTCTATGCCATTATTCAAGCCTTGAAGAAATGGAGACATTATTTGATGCCGAGTGAATTTGTGTTATATACCTATCATAAAGCTTTATAGTATTTGGGTAGTTAGAATAAGTTGAATCAGAGACATATGAAATGGGTTGAGTATTTGTAGAGTTACACATTTGTGATAAAACATAAGAGTGGAGTCACTAACCGAGTTGCTGATGCATTGAGTAGAAGGAGATCTTTGATGATCAAGATGAAAATTGAAGTTCTTGGCTTTGATGACATGAAAGATTTGTATGAAACTGATCCTAATTTTTCTGAGCCATGGAGAAAGTGCAGAGCACCTATTCAGGATCAACCGAGTACAAAATGGGAAGAATATTTCGTTGAAGAAGGTATGTTGTTTAAGGGTATTCGGTTGTGTATACCGAGAGGACCAATGAGAACTAATTTGATAAAGGAGAAACATAGTAGTGGTTTGGCTAGACATTTTGGTGTTGATAAAACATTTAATTTTCTTAAGGAGAAATACTTTTGGCCACCGTTGTATAAAGATGTTCATAAATTTGTGAAAATTTGTGGAATTTGTCAAGTTATAAAAGGAGTAAGTCAGAATATTGGATTGTATACACCGATTTCTGTTCCTGAGAAACCTTGGATTGACATCAGGATGGATTTTGTTCTTGGCTTACCGAAGACAGTAAGAGGTAATGATTCTATATTTGTTGTTGTGGATAGATTTTTTAAGATGGCACATTTTATACCTTGTAGAAAGACATCAGATGCAGTACAGGTAGCAGATCTTTTCTTTAAGGGAATTGAAAGATTACATGGATTATCGAAGAGTATTATCTCTGACCGAGACAGTAAATTTGTTCGATACTTTTGGAAAACCCTTTGGAGAAAGTTTGGCACTAAGTTGAAATATAGTTCTACATTTCACCCACAAACCGATGGATAGACATAAGTTGTGAATAGAAGTTTGGGAAATCTTTTGAGATGTTTAGTTGGAGACACACCGAGTAATTGGGATTCTATGTTGGCACAAGCAGAGTTTGCATATAATAATTTAGTGAATAGGAGTACTAGAAAAACACCCTTTGATATTGTGAATGGCGTACAACCCAGAGGTATATATGATTTGAGAGACATTATTGATGAAATAAAGAGAAGTGTTGAAGGAGTAAATTTTGCCGAGTACATGAAGACATTGCATGAAGATGTGAAACATAGGTTGGAAAAGAGTAATAAGAAATACAAAGACAGAATTGATAGAGCAAGAAGACATAAGACTTTTGATGTTGGTGATGAAGTGATGGCTCATTTGAAGAAAGGCAGATTTCCTGTTGGAACATATGGGAAGCTAAAAATGAAGAAGTTTGGCCCTTGAAGATTCTGAAGAAATTTGACAGTGGAAATGCATATGAGATTAAGTTACCTGATGACATGGATATATCACCTATTTTCAACATTGCTGATTTGTATGAGTATCATGAACTTGATGAAGACATGACAATACCGATGGATTATCATAAGAAGCAGATCAAAGAAGTTGAACACATCTTGGAGAAAAGAATTGGTAGAAGTACGAGAGGAAAACAATATATGGAATATCTGGTAAATTGGAAGAATAGACCAATTGAAGATAGTTCATGGATTTCACAATCTGAGTTGGATGCAGCTCGGATCATACCTATTTCATGATTCAGAGAATCATTTTCAAATAACCCTAGGTGTCTGATGTAGGAGCATCTCAAGTCCTTGGTAATCCTGTGTCACCAAAAACATATTTGAAGTTTGTTCGTGTTGCTTAATTCCTTCTTTGACCAAGTTGGTTCGGTGTTGCTCAGTTTCCTTGTTGATCGAGTTGGTTAGTTATCTCTCTCGCGCTCGACGATTCTTGTATGGTGCTCGATTTCTTTGCTTGTCGAGTTGTTTATCTTGGATTTATTTTGAGGCTGACTTGTGCATTTAATTATGGTCATAGATTTAGTGCTGGTATCCATCATTGGGAGCATATGGACATAAATCTAGTCATCCATTCCATTGATTGTGGATCTGAAGGTCGACTTGGATCGGTAGCCTCTTGTATAAATGTAGTTGTTTGGATAGAGTTTAGGAGTCATTTTTTGGGGATAGAAGATAGAAGATAGAAAATTAGAGATTACTGGCAGATCCTCACATGTTTGAGGACTTTTTTACTTGATTGTAATATCTGGCCTAAGTTAGGAAGGCCTTACAACCTGGCATGTATGAATCAATTTGAAGATAATATATGAAAGCATCTACATTCTCTCTCTCTCACTGTTGTATGTTGTTGCTTCCGTGTGTTGTTGTGCAAGGTGGATCTGGTTAGGGTGTGCCTGTGGCCCCTCTCCCCATCTACCTTTGCATCATGAATTCAAATAATATGGATTTAAAAATCACACTTAAAGCAAATGCCTTCATTTTTTTCTTGAGGGTGAGGTCGGGTTCCCTTGTGGGCCCAACTTAAAAAATTTCACTTGCAAATAGCCTGACCTCTAAAATTGATTTTTGATGACTTCACCATGCATTCTAGATGAAAGATCAAAAGTGAGAAGTACTCATAACTCAACTTTTACATCACCGAACATTGTTCACAACAAGCACAGGGCCTTCACAATTGCCTTTAAAATCTAACCTAATGTCGTCATGAGACCCTACAAACTGAGAGACTTACAATTTCACATACCTGGAATCACTCTATAGAATTGATTTTCTTGACGCTTCCTGAGGTAAGATAAATTAGCTGCCAAAGTTTTCCCTTTCATTTTCTTTGCAATTGGACATACTGAAACAATTATGAAACCCTATCAATGCATCTCTTGTAAAAATACCAAATGACTCCATGAGAAACTACCACTGAGAATATTTTTTCACTAAGACACAAGGAACATGTACGTGCCAAATGAATTTGTCAAACTCCTTCAAAATTGCAAGATATTAATGGTCAAAAATACTACTTTCAAACCGTTTTGATCATGCAAGACACTAGGAACTAGATTTCATATAGGGTTAGTAAAAACATTAGATGATGACTTGGGTTCCTAAAACCTTGCAAGTGAGTACATTTTCATGTTGGGAATGTAAGGCAACAACTATCTCTTTGTAGTGATCAATTGGTCAAAATCTATAACCCTATGAAAGTGGCTATTATGAATATGCAATTTTGTGCATACAAAAAATCTAAATAAATTACATTCAGATTGGACTTGGGAAACCCATCAGATGGATTCATTAGGGTCTAAAATTGAATACGGGGGATATCTATCAAGTGTAAAATACAAAGGAATAATTCTTTGTCATGATGGGTAACTGGGCATGCAATATAAGCCTCCACAATAGTCCATTTGGATTTTCCTACATATGTGCAATATGCAAATTTGTGTAAACTCTTGAAACTAGGTGCACCAACGAATTATCAAAATGGATGATAAGAGGTTACAAATGGATATGGGATCTTAATTATAGGAGGAAAATACATCCCTGAAGCCAGCTCTTGTGATACTCTTTGGGAATTAAACTTATTGGCTTTCAAACTAGGCCTTTCCAAATAGTTCTCAAGAGTACTTTTTCTTGCCTTAGCCAAAATTTCAACATGGCCACTCCAAATTTCTCCAAAATTTGAGAGTGCCAACAATAAGATAATCAATTATTCATGTAATTCCTATAAAAGTTTTAATAGCTTCATAACCTATTCTTTCACGTAGAAAAATTGGGAAAAAGGTTGGGAAAAGGGTTTGCCTTGGTCAAACCCATGTTTAGGAATCAACCTTGAAATGTGATAGAAATAGCATAAAGGAAATAATGTAAAAAGAAAAATTATTGATTTACCTTTCATAAAACCATTATGAGTGGATGTATAAATCTCTCAAATTCATGAAGACACTTAAATGAACTTGAAATACCAAGAGCTAACCTTGGAATGACATGTAGAATCAATGATGCCTTCACAAATGCATAGATCTATGATTGCTACTCCTAGATCAAGAATATAGATATGCTTGATAAAACATGCAAAGGTGGATGAATTAGTCTTCTTGTTTGATTGATAATTCTTGTACTTGGCCATCATGGGAGAGAAACTTGCTTCAATTGGAGAATATTTCCTTTGATTTATGGATCTCGAAGAAATAGAGACTTGGAGATCTTGAATTAGATGTTTGCCTTCAAATCTTGAATCCCAAAACCTCAATTAGTCAACTTGATTTATTGATTTCTTGATGGATAGCTAGAACTTGATTATGATAGCTTTCCCTTGATTGATTCATACCAGATGAGGGGACAAGGAGATCTTTTAATACTAAATCCACTATTTTGGGATTCTTATTTGATCCAGGTCAATCACAATTGAAAACCTCAAAAGAAGACCTTGATACATGGCTTGGGGTGAAATTTGGGCCCAAAACCCTATGGATAGATTGTCATTGCTAATGTGTCCCAAGAAAAATAGGTTCAAATTTCATTGGGATCTCAGGGATAGTGAATAGGTGTGAGAAAAGAAGAATCAGGTCACAGGGATCGAGCATAATGAGCATTCAGACCTTGAAATCACCAAAATAGGGTCTAATAGGTCCTAAGGCATCTAATTATGGGTGATAAATTTTTAGGACTATACATTTAGCCCCCACTTTAGTGGGAGTATAAGACAAGCTCATGCTCACAATAAAGTAGATTAATGCATATGAATAATCTCATCAAGGTCAAGGAGACAAAGAAAGATCAATCCCCCGAGTGACTCAAGTCTTCATCAAATTTGAAACCAAGATAAGAGAGGCATCACTCAGAAGAGAGAAGGAAGAAATATGAGAAAGAAAAGCATGATTAGTGGAATATTAAGGGATTGCCTTACTATGGATGACACATCAGGAAAATGCTACAAAATATGGCATTGAAGGTCTAGAAAGCTGTGTTATGCTAGTCAATCCATAAAAAAATGATTAGTCCTTAAGGAAAGCATTGTTTCTATTAAGGTATCTAAAAAAATGATTAGTCCTAAGGAAAGCATTATCTCCATAGGGATCAAGAAAAGCGACTAGGCCTATGAAAAACATTATCTCCTCAAGGATCAAAGAAGGAGGATTAGTCCTTAAGGAAAGCTTTGTCTCCATTAAGGGATCTAATAAAATGATGAACACAAGGAAAAAATTGCATCCTCAGCCATCTGCAAGAGAGGTTGCATTGAATCATTGTGTGTGTGTGCGTGTAAAATGTGAAACACGAATCACAATGTATGTCCCCACGTCAAAGAAATTGCAAACACCTTAATAGGAGCTACCATTTTGTATTATCCCCAATCAAATAACACAAAGGCACATTTATGAATAGTTGCGCATGCGTGACATAACATGTAACAACATATAGAAGAAGTGAGATACAAATAGAATAATGTTTACAACATTTTGATTCCTTTATCACCTTGCGTCAATGGAACAACAAGAGTCATTTAAAGAAATATAATAAAAATATATAAAAATTAATAGGGGAAACACATTATGACAAGAAAATGCACAAAATCTACCACAGAAGAGAAGCTGGTCAAGTGTATTGCTTGTCCCCCCCATCTTGGTATGTAGTGTTTAGGGTAGGTGGGCAACACACAAGAGGAGAAACATTAAGAATGATAGATGAAACAATCACTAGTTCTAAACAAGGACCATGTTGTGAAGATGGGTCACTTTTCTCATCACTAGGATTGGGAGATAACTATGATAAAAACATAGCTGGTAAATCATGATTAACATCAATAAGCTCATACATATCAACAAAATTAGTAGAATAAAAATCATCATTAGTTGCATTAGGAGCATCAAAAACATCATCATCAAGAGTATCCTCTTTATCCAAATTAATTGTAATAGAATCCAAGATACAAATAAAATTATCATGTTTGTTCAATTTCATCTTTTTCAAGCTAACTTCCTCCTTTGGTTCAAGCATAGGTTGATCAAAGGGAATCAAAGCATTAGTAGGTGTTTTGGCTGAAGCAATATTTTGGGAAGCATGCTAATAAGCTCTAGCATGAAATTTATGATGGTAGTCACGAGCATGACAATTATGTTTGGTTTTGTTGGAAATTGGCTTTTGTTAAAGATCAATCAACATTGGGTCCTTTTCTACTTTAGGATGAAGAACAAAAGGAACCACACTAGGTTGAGAGATAACATCAGCAAAATGTTTATAAGATATAGGAGATGGAATTGAAGAATATATAGGAGGTGTAAGAAGGAGTCCAGGTCCAGGGCGAGATGGAATATCCTTAGGTTAAGTTCAAAAATCTTTTGGATCTTGTAGGATTGATATGATTGAAATAGGTTATCACAACGATGTTAGGTTGGTTGAGGTATGAAAGGAAAAAAAGAAATCAAGGTCAATAGACTCTTGAGGCATTGAAGGTTGATATAGGATATGGTTAAAAGTTATGATTTCTCTATTATGAGGAAATTTAAAACATTTATGAATAAGAGAGGCCAAGGTTTTCATGGAGGTAAGTCAAGGAAGACCAAGTTTAACTTGAAATTAATCAAAAGTTAGAATCATAGTGAAGGTAACATCTAAAGCTTTGCCACCAAATTCAACACAAAGTGAAATAGAACCATGAGAGGGATAAATAAAACTATTAGAAGTTTGGATCATAACATCATATTTATCATAAAAATAATATTTCAATTGTCTATTAAAAATGTGTTCTTCAGTTATCGCATCCACCATGCAAGTAGAGTCAATAAGGACACCATGAGAATAAAGGACATTAACCTTTGTGATAATATAAAGAGGACCATTAGGTTTTTTAATTGTCTCAATAGAGTCAAAGGTAATGCAAAGCTCAGGTTCAGGTTTAGATTTAGGTTTAATTTGATAAATGAGGTTGATAATGTTATTACCTTCATTACATTTATCATCATAGTCAACAACATGAACATGAAGAAGAATACAAAGGGTGGGTGGACTCAAGGGTATTGGTCGAATGAGATGGCAAAGGGTTGGTATAGATTTTCAAGTTTTGATTAGGAGGTGTTGCATATTTGTTTCCTTGATCATTGAAACCTTCAACATATATAACATTAGAATCAGTAAGGTCTTGAATGACATATTTCAAATGGAAACACTTTTCAGTGTCTGGCTAGGTTGACGATGTTATTGACAGAAAGATTTGTGATCGATGTTTTTGGATAATGGTTTGGATGTTCCAATAGCCTTAATAGGAGGAAGAGTTAGAACTTTAATACTAATCAACTTCAACATTGCACTATGAAAAGATTCAAAAAGTTGAGTAAAAATACAAGCATGTCTGAAGATAGATGACAAAGGAGCCACACCTTTGGATGCTATTGCCACTTGCTCATCAACATTGTTGGATGAATTATTGATCTTAATGAAGTTATTTTTCTTTTGAAACTTGTTAAAATTGTTGGATGCGACATCACTCTTATCAACCAGAGCCATTGGAGCAGTGCTCTCAAACTGACTCACTTCGAGCTAATAATTATAAAGCATTGTACATAATTGAGTAAAAGAAGAGAATTCATAACGTAGAATCTTATCTCTAATGTATTTTCATAAATTAGCAATGAAAAATTTGTTTTATATTAATATTAGGCATAGGACAAGAAAGTTGAGCATGTAAATGCTTAAATATACCGATGAAATCAATCACTTTTTCTTTAACACCTTGTTTACAATGCATCAAATTAGTCAAAGAGATCTTAGGACCAATGTTATTTTTAAATTGTTGAATGAAAACATTAGCAAGTTTTTGAAAATAATCGATAGAATAAGGAGGCAAAGAACAATACCATTACAAGGATTTGGCTGAAAAGGTTCTAGTAAATACTTTAGCCATGAACCTATGGTCATGAGAGGAATCACTACACAAGGTTTAAAATGTTTTAAGACGAGTCAAAGGATCGCATTTACTATTATCAGTCTCAAGATGAGGAATCTCCATGTATTGTGTGATAACAACATAAATGATATCCAATGACAAAGGATTAGAAATGTCACAAGTAGGAATATTGAACTTATATTAAGTCATTGAAGCAATTTGTTGTTGCAAGGAAGACACAATTTGAGCCAAGCTATTAGTGGTAGAATCAGTGGAAAGAATGGTAGGAGGAGATATGTTTGAAATATTTGGAGTATTATGAAAAATAGAAGGAACAATGGAATATGAGAAGGGAAAAATATTGTAAGTGGGCATTGATGAAGGTAAAGGAATACATGGAACACTTTACGGAATAGAAGGAACAATAGGATTAGGAATGATAACATGTGTAGGATTGAGAATATAGGTCTGAACTCTAGTGGTAGGTGGAATGAAACCTATCTCTTGAACATAATATCTAATAGGCTTAAAATTGTTAGTAATACCAAAAATTTCAATAAAAAATGGTAGGGATAGGGAAAAAGTCAGTCTTTACCCGGGGACAAGGTGAAGTTGATCTATACCCAGCATTTTTGGATGAATTTTTTATGATATTTGCAACTATTTTTGTACTGCCTAGAAAAGTTCTAACATCTCTATAATTTATTATTACACACATAAAAATGGGCAAAAAGGTTGGGAGAAGGGGTTTGCCTTGGTAAAAAACCTATTCAGAAGTCAAGCTTAAAATATCATATAAATTTCATAAAGGAAAATAAATTGTTATGATAGGTGGAGCATAAGTGGACACACTAGGAATTGATGTAGAAATAGGCACAAAGGTATGGACACTAGTGGTAGGTGGAATGAAACTCGTCTCTTGAGCACAATATCTACTAGGCTTAACTTTATTATCTGTACCAAAAATTTTAATAAAAATTGGTAGGGAAGGGCGAAAGTCAATCTATACCCAGGGACAGGGCGAAAGTTGATCTACACCCAACACTTTCAGATGAAATTTTCACGATATTTGAAACTATTTTTGTACTATCCAAAAAAGTTTTGATAGCTCTATAATATTCTTACACACATAAGAATGGGTAAAATGGTTGGGAGAAGGGGTTTGCCTTCGTAAAACCCCTGTTTAGAAATGAACCTTGAAATATGATAGAAATTGCATAAAGGAAATAATGTAAAAATACAAATTATTGATTTACCTAACACAAAACCCTCATGAATGGATTTAAAAATTGGTCAAATCCACAAAGATTCTTGAATGAAATTGACATCCCAAGATTTGACCTTGGAATGAGATGTAGAATCCATGATTCCTTCACAAATGCATAGATCTATGATTGCCACTCCTAAATCAAGAATGTAGATATGCTTGATAACACACACAAAGGAGGATGAATGAATCTTCTTGTTTGAGTGAGAATTTATCTACTTGGCCATTATGGAAGAGAAACATGCATCAATTGGATAATATTTCCTTTGATTTGATGGATCTTGAAGAAATGGAAACTTGGAGATCTTGAATTGGATGCTTGCTTGCAAATCTTGAATCCCAAATCCTCAATTACTCAACTTAATTGCTTGATTTCTTGATGGATAGCTTGCAATTGATTTATTCATACCAAATGAGGGGAGATGAGGTCATTTAATACTAAACCCACTATTTTAGGATTCAAATTTGATCTAGGCCAACCATAATTGAAAACCTTGGAAGAAGAACTAGATATAGGGCTTTGGGTGAAATTTGGGCCCAAAACCCTAGGAACAAATTGCTATTGGCGATGTGTCCCAGGAAAAATAGGCTCAAATTTCACTAGGATCTCAGGGATGATGAATGGGTGTGGGAAAAGAAGAATCGGGTCACATGGATCAAGAATAACAAGCATTCAGATCTTGAAATCACCAAAATGGGATCTAATAAGTCCTAAGACATCCAATTATGGGTCCTAAATTTTTAGGAATATACAATTTGAATATGAGATCTAGACAATACTCTTCATATATCTCAAATGAGTCTCTTACCTTTTTTGTATACTACTCAACCACCTACCACTACCACTTGTAAATGTGGGATAATGTAAGAATCTCAACAAGTTCGAACTTCACCAATCCATTGAATCTATGCAAATGATAGATATTATTTTATTTTGTGTTTTATTATGAATGTATCTATTCTTGTGTATCCGATTTTGAATATATGAAGATAGTTGACAAGAAACAAATATAGTTTACACAAGGTATAAATTGAAACTGAATGCAACTTTCAATATCTGGAAATGATTTATTTTATTATGAGAAATATTTATAAAGACAAATTTTCCATAAGCATACCCATAATCATCAGTTGATTATCTTTATTTAAATATGGAAAATTTATTGCAACAATGAGAATTTTGATATGTGATCATCCTAAGGTAGTGTTTTCCCCACACCAAGTAATATGCCAGATGACTTTACATTGTTGGGTACTCGACATGAAATCAATAGACACCACATATGATAGGTGTTTTTAGCCTAAGATGAAAATTTCCTCTCCAAACAAAAACAATGTGTCTAAAATGAATAATATGACTTGAGTATGATGGCTACGAATGAATATTAAAGTGACCGTCAATGGGTCTCACCATTGGTGATAGTCCCCAAGAAAGGAGGCAAGTGGAGGTATGTGTTGATTACAGAGAACTGAATAATGCAACCAAAAAGGACTACTTAGCTCTACCATTCATAGATCAAGTGTTGGACTCTTTAGCAGGAAAAAAATATTTCTCATTCCTGGATGGGTGCATTGGGTATAAACAAATTAGGATTCTTCCTGAAGAGCAAGAAAATACTACTTTTACCTATCCATGGGGAAATTTTGCCTACTCGGTCTTACCCTTTAATCTTTGTAATGCCCCAACAACTTTTCAAAGGGAAATCATCAATATCTTTGCTAATATTTCTCATGACTGTATGGAAATCTACATGGATGACTTTACCACATATGGGGAAGCCTATGAGGAGGCTTTGTCTAACCTTAGCAAAGTTATTCAAATATGTGAGGACCACAATCTATCTTTGAATAGTGAGAAGTACTTTATGATGATGTAGGAAGGGGTAGTGTTAGGACATTATATCTTTGCTATTGGTATTCAAGTTGATCTTGCTAAGATAGAGGTCATCCAGAACTTGCCCACACCAACCAAACACAAGGATGTCTGGAGTTTCCTAAGACATGATGGCTACTAAAAAATATTTATCAAAGATTTTAGTAAAATGGCAGGCCCAATGTATTCCCTGCTTACCAAAGACACTGAGTTCCTATGGACTAAGGCCTATGATGAATCCTTCCTACAACTTAAGTCGGTTCTAACTAAGGCACCTGTATTACAGGGACCTAGTTGATACTTTCCATTTCATATTCATATTGATGCTTATGACTATGGTGTGGGTGTTGTTTCAGGGTAGAAAGAGGATACTGTTGAGCATGCAATCTACTTTATCAACAAAAATTTCTAGGGACTTGAGCTTAATTACACTGTCACAGAGAAAGAGCTCTTGGTTGGGGTCTATGCCCTCAATAAACTTTGCCACTACATTACTGCATACCAGATCTATGTGCACACTAACCATGCATCCATTAAGTATCTGGGTAACAAACTTGCTATCACAGGGAGGTTAACCAGGTGTCTTTTTCTACTACAAGAATTTGATATCATAATAGTTGATAAACCAGGCTGAAAAAATGTAGTTGTTGATTTCTTGTCAAGATTGCAACGTGAAGATGATTCTCAAGTCATTGATGACAATTTTCCAGATGACCACTTGTTCTAACTCTCCTTCCATACACCTTGGTATGCTGACATCACTAATTACTTGGCTTCAAATAAGGTACCTCCATACTTCTCATCAAAAGAAAATGACTACTCATAGAGAAAACTTTTAATTTCTCTTGGATAGAAAATTGTCTCTTTTATACTAGACATGATCAAATTACGAGAAGATGTGTGAGGGAGGATGAAACCTATGTCATCCTTCACGCTTTCCATGATGAGCCATGTGGAGGACATTTTTCATCAAAGAGGACAATAATGAAAGTATTAACCATTAGTTACTACTGACCAACTTTACATAAAGATACAAGAAACTACACCAATAAATGTGACATATGTCAAAGGATGGGCTGACCTACCAAGTTTGATGAAATACCTCTCTTCCCTCAAGTGGTAGTAGTTCCATTTGATAAATGGGGCTTGGGTTTCATAGGGCCAATCAACTCTCCATCCAATGATAGTTCCTACATCCTAGTTTGCACAGATTATGTAACTAATTGGGTCGAGGTAAGGGCCATGAAACATGCCAAAGATAATAAAGTTATTGAGTTCTTGTATGAGGAGATTTTTACATGGTATGACGTTCCATAAGAATTGGTCATAGATCAAGGTGCACAGTTAACCTCCACTTTGATCACAACATTAATGAATGAATATAGACTCTGTCACTGAAAGTCTAGTCTGTACCATCCACGGGCTAATGGCCAAGCTGAGATAACAAAAAATATTGGAGCAACAAACTTCAAGAGGTTTTTTGGGCATACAAGACAACCTAGAAAACAATCACAGGGTTTACACCTTTTAAATTAGTATATGGAAAATCAACAATGATGCCTATGGAGTTTGAGCACAAAACATTACGCACAACCCTGGAGTTGAACATCGATCTTCTTACAGCTCAAAAGGAGAGGCTCCTGCAGCTCATCACTCTTGACAAGATGAGGAAGGCGACACTACAACAAACTGAGATAGTTCAACTACAAAAAAAGAAATGGCATGATTCAAACATACACAATAAAATATTTTCTCTTGGTGATTGGGCTCTATTCTATGATTCAAGATTCCATGAAACACAAGGTAAGTTAACTTCTCATTGGCTTGGGATTTATGAAATTGAAAGAGTTTTTGAAAATAGAGTTGTTCAGTTATCCACAATTGACATTGTGCACTTCAAGTTGCTAGTCAATGGACATAGACTTTGTCTGTACCATAAACCCGCCACAAAGGCTGAGTTCCTACGACAATTTGAAAATCCTTCAGAAAAAGTGTCTCCTCTAGCTGGAGAGAATCTTCTTCAGCATCGTTCTTCTCTTTGACTACGTAGTACATGTCATAATAAAGTTTCCTTTTCCCAAGGATTACCACTCCTTTCCATAATAAATTTATTTCATTCCACCTCACCTCACTTCTCTCCCACATCACTCATCACTCCACATCATCATTGCTTCGATGATCTCATTTTTTTCAGCACACGTCAACAAATCTTTCTGAATTTGGACATTTAATGATCATAATCTCCAGGTACGCATACACATTTATCATTTAATAGCTTACTTATTTTTACATGATCACACTTAAGTTGTACTTAATTAATTGTAGTTATTCTAGCCTCACTTATGCTGCATGTGTGGACACCTGCCACCTTTTTCGTAGGGGCCAACATGTTGATTTCTCATTAGCTATATGTCCCTTACTCTGTCATTATTTAAATTTTTTTCCTTTGCCATTTAGAATTCCACAACCATTTTAGGCACCCTTGCGATTTGATGTGACAAATCCTATGTGAAAAATTATTTGCCAGCTTTGATTAAAAAGAAAGTACCCTCATTTTAAAAAGCAAGTACCCAGCTCCATTTAGTCCCATTCAAAAAATTCATGTGAAAGAATTTTGTGCCTCTGTGATTACGTTCGTCAAGAGGTTTAGTGCCTCAAACAACACAAGAATTCAAAAATATTTGGTGTTTGTCAGAGTGTGATTTTGATGGTGGTGCTTGGAAAACAATCAAGAAAATAATCAACA
The DNA here is from genome assembly GCA_027943335.1 of Chamaecyparis obtusa. Taxonomy (NCBI): domain Eukaryota; kingdom Viridiplantae; phylum Streptophyta; class Pinopsida; order Cupressales; family Cupressaceae; genus Chamaecyparis; species Chamaecyparis obtusa. Next base: position 99,327 of record BSBK01002474.1, read on the forward strand.
GTGGCAAGACTGTTAATTTCTCAAAATGGAAGGGCCTCCTATACGACATGAACTAGCTAATCATATGTCTTTGTTGCAAGACCATGCTAGTGTTCAAACATTCAACAATGTTGGGTGGCTGTCATATTTCCTTTGGTTGAATGGTTATAATGAGGAAATATCATTGGCATTCCTCTAAATTTTAAACAATGTGTGAAAAATTCTTTGCCAACTTTGATTAAAAAGAAAGTACCCTCATTTTAAAAAACAAGTACCCAACTCCATTTAGTCCCATTCAAAAAATTCCCGTGAAAGAATTATGTGGCTCTGTGATTACGACCGTCAAGAGGTTTAGTGCCTCAAACAACACAAGAATTCAAATATATTTGGTGTTTGTCAGAGTGGGATTTTGAGGGTGGTGCTTGGAAAACAATAAGGAAAATAATCAATAGTGGCAAGATTGCTAATTTCTCAAAATGGAAGGCCTCCTATACGACATGAACCAAATGATCATGTCTTTGTTGCAAGACGATGCTAGTGTTTAGACATTCAACAATGTTGGGTGGTTGTCATATTTCCTTCGGTTGAATGCTTATAATGAGGAAATATTGTTGGCATTCCTCTGAACTTTAAACAATGGTGAATTTTAGGTGAAAGGCTTGAGAGTAAACACCATGAAAGCTAGAATTGCTGAAGTTTTAGGGATTCCTGTTGTGGGTGAAGCATACCCTCACAAACATGATGCACGGTCAACACGAGCTGAATTTACCATTCTAGCAGACCCGACGTTAGAGGCAAACAAGCAAGGAGCCAAATGATTGTCCCTGCCCGCAACATATCCACAACTAGCGGTTAATATTATCAAGTATTTGACTTGTGAGAGACATTTCTCCTTCTTACATGCAGTACATTTTAAATTACTTAGTCATATACAGCTTGGGTGAACTATGAATGTTCCCAATTTCCTTTATTTCATGTTAAATTTAAGTTTAGAAGAGGTTAGGAAAGGATGACAGAATATCGTAACCCACTAGGGGTTGATCAAACTTTTGGTGGAAAGATCTGTAAGAGATGTATCCCCCATTAACTAGGAGGATTTTGTTTTGGCAAAAGAGGTATAATTAAATGTTGCAACACCTATTCCAAGGGTTCATGATGAGCAAATAAATGTTCCAAAAGAGATTTTGTCTCTACTAGGGGAGCCCTCTACTTCTCATGATCCTCCTAAGGAAGCACAACATGAAATTAGGGCATCAGAGAATCCAAATGCTAATATTAAAACTATGGAACATGAGCTTCCTACAACTGCCACAACTCAGAATGTTCACCAAAAAGATAAAGGAAATGGGAAAATAACTGAGGATATAGCTGTGAAGGAGGTATTAATTACTCCTAAACCTAGCCCCTCAAGTTCTAAGAGGAGAAAACCTAATATGGATACTCCTTCCCCTATGACTGATGCTTGCACATATACTCCTCCTACAATTGAGTCTCTTGCAGCCACTTCTTCCAAAAAAAGAAGAGTTCATTCCAGAAATGTCCTGCAGTCTCCTCAGAAATACCCCCAAGAAGGAGTGTCTGACTTCATACATGAGGAGGGAAACAATGCTAGATGTGACTTCTAAAGGAAATAAAGAAAATGTTCTAGACATTCCCATAGAGGAACCAATAGCAGAAGGACCTCAAGAAGATAGTCCATTTCATGAATTTCCAGATGCAACGAAAGAGGTACCTGTAGCTCCGTGTCCTAATGAAGTAAATGTTCAGGAAGAGGAGATTGTTAGTCAAACTTTTCCTCAAGAGGAAAGTCAAGGAAATGATGCCCTTGTTTCTATAGTGGAACCAACAACAAAATTGCAAATGATAGTATTTGTATAGAATAAAATGGAAAAGAGGAAAGAAGAGAAGAGTCAAGAAGTGGAACAACAAGAGGTAACTGTCCAATATATTTCCCTAGATTATTTTAATCAAATGCAACTTGAGAAAGCTATGTGGGAAATAGAGAAGAATGAATTAAAAAAGGAGATAAATAAGCAAAAATAAGAAGTGCAGGCACTACAAAATAAATTATATTTAGTCATTGAATTGGTTCCCCAATTAATGGAGTGCAGACCACCCTCATGGGTGTATGCATTGTATTTGGATGAACAATTTATTATGCTCAAATTAATGAGAATTATTAGGGACCTGAACCCAAGCATCACATCACCACAAGAATTTGTGGTTGTTTATGATGGTGCACCTGATGCTATCAGAAATCTTATTTGTGAATTATACTTACATAATTATGTTGTTCCATTTGATATTGATTGGAATTCATTGTTGTTTATTAGAGATATACACTTGTCAGCCCTTATGTCATGGGCGAGAAACAAAATCAACTGTAGGAAATAATTAAGGAAATACATGAAGAAAGAGGAAATAATAACCCTGCCTTTAAGACTAGAAAATGGTAAACTGAAACAGATGTATTATAACTGGCTACACATAGCCTATGGGTTTCATAAAACATAACACAAAGAAAGAATAATATCTTAGAGAAATAATAATAGGTCTTAGAGAGCAGCCTTATACATATTTCGAAAGGCTTTCCTATCATGAGGGATAAAGAGTAGCTGACGACCTAATGTAGAGGTGGAATAGATTGACAATGGACTTAAAAAAGGCTAAACCACACAGCCAGAGTTGTGGCTTCCACTTACCTTCCAACCTCCTCTCCTCTTGTGGCCCTTATACAACTAACAAAATCAGATTTCCAAAATCCATTATGATGCACTATTAGTTTCTGGATTCGATTGTGTGAGTTTTTTTAGCATCAACATTTCGGATCACACTCCATGATCCATCATCAGGAATAGAGAGTGTAGGAATGGAAAGTGAAATATGATGATGATGATGGATCATAGAGTGTGATCTAAAATGTTGATGCTAAAAAAACTCACACAATCGAATCTAGAAACTAATAGTGCACCTTATACACTTGTCGGGGCAACTAAGTGGATGAACATATGGAATCTAATAGAGAGAGCAAGATGGAGCGTTCCAATGGTTTTTATTGGTGACTTGGCAGCACCAGTGGAGGTGAGACCACAAATGGGGATTTTTTTAATACTTTCTCGGATTCAAAATGTCACAATGCTAAAGGACGGGTACTAGTCTTCGTAGGGGGCAATGATAAGACATTTCTATATCATGTTTTTAAACCCTAGAATAGTTCATGCCATCCCCTGTTTCTTGTTTTATCATACTTTTCTCTAAATCTACTCTGTTATTTCATGGTATTAGGTGGCATGCAACCACGTGGACATCTTTTATGTTTTTAAAGACTATAACATGCATACATATTTATAAATGCTATAATTAAGTATGACAAATTTGCGATTATGTTATTAATAGGTAGCTAGCTATTTGAATGGAAATGTACGTATGTGTATTTTTGAATTTTATCTTGGATGTATGTGTTCTAACACCTTGATGTAGATTGTGGGTAGTAAATAAGAATGATCAGGTAAATGCGCCTATGTGCTGGGCAACTAGACTTGGTCTTGTAGCGAGCTGATTGGTGAAGGAATTAGTATATCTGAGGTTTCAGTTCTGGAAGATGTAGGTGGGAGTGGCTGAAGATCAGGTCAAAGGAATTATTCAGTTTGTTAGAAGATCTAGGAAATGGTGAAAGGCTAGATCTGTTCTTCGTGTCTGTTGTGGAAATTCCTTTCCTATTTTCCTGGATGATCTCGTTCCTACTTTATAGTTTTGTAATAAAGTTTCTACCTATTTTATGGTGTGAATTAGTTAGCTGTTAGATGCCTTTTTCTTTAAATAAAGCCCCGCTCCTATGTGAGAATGAGGGCGTTCATAGTTTTTAGAAGTTATAATTTTATGTTGTTGTTTTATTAGTTTTCATGAATAGAGTTATATTCTGTTCTTGAATGAATAATAATGAAGTGTTGAGAGTTAATATTGTGTAATTGAATTTTGGATATTCATCTAAGGGGGCACACTTGGCGAGGAATCTACATTGGGTAGATTCATTTTCTGTAATTCTCATTCCTGCATCTTGTTTCTTTAATTATGGTGTTGAAACAGTTCCTACAACTAGAGCCACATACTAGCTATTGCTTCCTATAGCCAAAGTGGCAGAATAATTAAAGTATCGTGGTTTGGAGTTTCAAGCTTTTTTATTTTTCATGCTTTAGTATTCTTGCATTTATTTTCCAGAGCATTTGTTTCCTGTAGCAATCATAGGATAGCATGGTTTGAGTCAGTTCTCGGTGGATATATTTTGCTGGCCCGTTTCAAGTAACATGTCCCTAAGTTGACAATTAAATGAGTTTTTATAACAAGGAGGATAGTTACTCAGTTAGGATATCCAATCCCTGAGTCCTAGTGTTAAGCCTAGTCTTCAACTCCCTTCTAAAAACTGATCACCCCTCTCCATTTGTGATGATTTGCAAAGCCAATGTCTGGTCTTTGGTACATGCCCACTTAAAGATTCTCGGTGAGCTCTTGGTTTACTATCTATTGTTGAATATTCTTTACCTTGGTTTAAATTGGCCAGATGGGCTTTTTCTGGTCTTAAGTGTTCTCCTCACTTATCATAATGATTTTTCAAGATGCAGTACTCTTAATTTTTTTTACCACCTCAGTTTTGGTGGATTTTTGGTTGAGTTGGCGATACATGCTAAAACCCTTTCCATTTTCAAAATTATTACTTTCCCTATTACTTTCCTTTTGGGAGACATTTCACACGAACAAACTAAAAGTTTTGAGTTGGGCAAAGATAAGGGATTTATGTGTAATAAATACATTCATTATATTTATTTACTCCACCTTATTATGATCATTCACTTCAAAAGTTCTTTCTTGGGGTTTGTCTCGCAAAGCTTCTCTATGATTTTTGTGAATATCTCCCTCTGTAACTAGTTCATTTTCCTCTCAAACACCGTGGGTGGAGACTGTGTGCATATTGAACCTGATAAATGTGATGAGTAGAAGAGTGATGAGACGGTTTGGCATATTAGTAAAGAGGGAGGAATTTCTCAATTCATGGAGCTCATGGACGACCACAATGAAAGTCTCTCTAAGCTATTTGTTGGTTCTTGGGATGCTAGAAGGGTCCCCTTGGGGGGAATTTCCTTTGAGGTCAGCAAAGATGTGATTGTGCAGGCTACAGGGATCTCTGCTGAGGGCCACAAGTGGAAGAAAACCGCTAAGGTCTCTATTACAACCAGTCTCAAATAATTATTTTATGTTGGGGAAGAACTTGTTAAGCTCAGAGGGGTTTTTGACTTCTATGAACAACCTCCTGAGCCTTGGGACCACATCTTCCTTGTGGTTATGAGATATTTCACGCTGGAGGGAAGATTTAGTGTGTACTATTACTACCACCTCCCCTTCTTAAATATTTTCAGGAATCACATTGCTATTTCTATTCTATTTCACATCTTGCATTCTAGTTAAAATAATTTTAAGGATGTTTCTGAGGCTAAGAGCCATGGTAAATTTTTTACTATCCTCCATTAGGGCCTTATGTTCCAGTTGTACCATTTCCATTTGGTCCTTTGCCCTCCTCGCCAAATTATTGTTGAAGAGGCACCTGACTCTTCTACTCCCACCTTAGCTAGCCTTATGGACACTCCTAGCCCTAGTCGCAAGCAAAAAATCCCTGTTCTTAAACACAAGCAAGATACCTCCCTCAAGTCTTTTAAGAGAAAGCAGGAAAAATGCATCAAGAGGTCTACTCCCCCATTACTACCAAACCCAAGTTTGCTTAAAAAGTCAAATTGCAAGTTGATTCTAATGTCGAGATCATGGAAGAGACTAGTACCCCTCGTAGATCCACTCGTCTTAAGGATAAACCTGAAAAAGAGACCATGAAAGAGCCCTTGGACTCGGACAATGTGGAGTCTGAGGATAATGGCGATGATGAGGTTAGTCTTTCTACCTCAAAAAATAGCTCAACCCATGTCTCGACCAACATTAATTCAGACCTTGGGGAGCCCACCCATGACCAGGAAAAGACCAAAACGGTTCATGTGGCTGAGGACAAAGGAAAGGCCCTGCTGGAGGTTGACAAAATAAAAATTGGTTTAGATTCGGGGGAAGCGATTTGCTGAAGAAAAAAATGGCCGAGGTGGAGAAAAAGATCACGATGGTGGATGGGAAGCTTGCAGAGGTGGATGGAAAACTATATAATGTCTGCCATGTTGCATTGAAGGTGATGCAAAACTCGGCTACCATGCTCTGCATGATGCAGGTTGATACTAGCAATGATACCATGGATGCTGACGTAAGGAACTCTTCCAGTTCCTCGGAAAGGATTTGATGACGATGATGCTCTTTAGTGAATGGAAGAAGACAAAGAATTAGGGTTGGGCCCTCCCTTTGATTTTTGCATTTTGGTTGGTCTTGGCCTTCTCGACCCTATGGTTGTTTCCTTAGTTTTCCATAGCTTTTACTGGACTTTTACTAGTATTGTTGATTACGACCCTAAGTGTTGTGTGTTTGAATTTAATTATTGTGATGGACACCATGATGGAATCTACTATTTTTTTGTTAGATATTATTATGGGTATCACTACTATTCTAGTTTTTATGCACTACACCAGTTATAGTTTAGTTGTTTTATTTCTTGTTCTGGTTTTTGATAGTGATGCGAGGGTGCATACTAACATTTATCCACGGATGGTTAAAATTTGATCCTGCTTTGCTGCTGATATTGTTACTGTGCTAATAATGTTTCTTTGCTGTTAGTTTGGTTTTATTTTTCTCGCCTTAGTGATTGGTTCAAAAGGGACAACACCCTTGTTTTGCTACATTACTAATAAAAAATAATATATTGTAACTTAAAATACTCATTTATGAATCCAATTTTTTAAAATCCATGAATAATCTAAACTTTTTTTTACTTGTTACTATTAAATGAATAAATCATCAACCTCCTTTGATTTCGCAACAAAAATTGAAAAGTATAAATTCTACCAAAACTATCTTAAACTTCCAACCTCGTTCAATCTTTACAAATTATAAAAATTAATATGTGCTTAACTATAACCACACAATTTCACCACTAAATCAATAACCACTTCTAATTTTCAAAGTTTTCCATCTTTATGTCTAATTGTTTTAAAGTTCAGTTTTAAGGGTAGTCACACAACACCCACTTTTTCCCATTTCTGACGGATGTACAATATGCAATTGTCATGCAATGCAACATCATTCTTGGAGAGCTAAAATTCTTATTGCTCACCAACTCTCAACAACTTCATTGTGAGACCAGACGTTGGAAGAGGCCAAAAGAGGCTTGGGAAGAGAGAGTTTGCATGTTTTGCAATTCTAGAAAAGTGGAAACCAAACACCACTTTATTTTAGAATGTGAAGCATACAAAAACAACAAGGACAAATTTGCAGATACTATATTTGATAGCTCTTGGCATAACCTATTCAGTGAATAGGTTGAGAAGTTAGGTGTGCTCATCATCAACTTGCACAAAAAAAAAACCGAATTACTTAAATTGACTTAAGTTGTCTCAGCCCCATCTATCTATCTATCTTCTCTCCAACCGATTAATAAATCATTTGTTCTCTTGCATTATTTATTTAAATTAAGAGAAATATCGAAGACGGTTTTGAAATCGTCACGAAATCAGAATCAGCACTGTTGAAGAAAATGATTTCTTTCACCTATGCCAAAACGCAAGTGTAATATTAAGCAAAGCACGATTCCTCTTTAAATTTTCTCTCAAGATAACATTTGATGGGATCATTCGAACATCGAAATACACTTTTCTGCAATTCAACGACCGCACTCTGATTTACATAGATTTTAGTGTTACAAATTGTAATAATGCATCTTTTATGGTTTATATTCCGAGTCTAAATGTAGCTCAGACTAGTTTCTGCGATTTTAGACAGTCCGAACAGATTTTTTTTCAACCGTCTATTAACATGATGATTCCTTCCCTCAAATTCCTCCATTCAACGGTTTTCTTAATCTTCAGTAATTTAATACTAATTTTATCTTTAATTTTGCTTGGTTAATTCTGTTAATTGACTTGTCTGGAGGTGATTTGAACCGACTTAGACTACTTTGTAGTCCAACACAATTCTTTATCCCCATGATAGATCACCTTGTGAGATTTCTCAAATAATAAATTAGGGCCATCTTATAAAAGCCATTGTGTTATTTATATTATCTTCAAACATTTTTGTAAACCCTATTACTCAAGTAGTTATTGATTATTTGATTTAACTCTTCTTCAATTAGCAACCCAAATCTAGTCTTTTCGAATGGGTTTGCTGCAATTTACTTGAAGCGTAACTCTATTAGACTGGCCCTAGGTTGAATCGTGGAATCTTTACTTTCCATTCATGTCATGCGACAGCCGATGCTGCTATATTACTCTTTAGATTGGTTGATTTCAAGGGCATATGTACCTTCTTGATTCTGCTTGAATGTATAATTTTAGACCCCTAATTTGATATCAAGGTGAATAAACAATTGACATGTTTTTAAAGAAAAGATAAATGTGCAATTCGAATGTTGTTGAATAAAAGATAATATTCGGTATATTCAATTACGGATTTACTTCAGGGTATATGGAGATCTGATCTTTTCTGTTCTTGCTGCAGATCAACAGAATTTTGTGGTGAATTTTAGTGCTGCGTGCTAAAATGAGTGGGAACGAATATAGATTCTTCTTGTCTTGTGACATTAATTCACCAGTCGCATATCGAGTGGATAGACTAGAAGGCAATCAACCTAAGATATCATCTTCTGGTAATTCTATAATGTGCTTGGCATTGAAAAGGTTCTTTTTTTTTTTGAGGAGTGAATTATAAGGCGCACAAAAGATGGTACATATATCAGGAATTTAGTCATGTATAATTAGCGCAGACTTGTGTTTGGGAATGATTGTGTAGAGATGCAGCGGTACTTAAAGCTGCAGAAATCTTAAGGCAACTTTCTCCACTTGAGTTCAACATAAGTGTTTCTTTGAGCTTATAGCTAGTATGGAAGAATATGATTACTATTTTATAATCCCAGAATCCAGTCCTTCTCACATTGAAACCAATTTGCTGCCAGAGTTTTTATGTTGATTCACCTGCAACCAGTCCCATAGCCCAGGGCTTCCTACAGTTCTTTATGTTGCTCAATATGAGTAATGCCCACCAACAACGAAGTTTATCTATCTTCTCGATCTCTCAGCACGATCATTTTCCTCAAGGATCCAGAAAACACTAATGGCAGTATTGACATTCATAAAGCATTTGAAACAGTTTGCCACCATCATCAAAAGCCGATGATGGAGTATGGGAGAATGCACAAACCATGTAACTCAATGTCTTTTAGTTTACAATAGGTGCTTAAGTTACAGCAGAAGCATCAGGAAGCATTGCTTTCCATTGTCTTTAAGACACATCCCATTGTTTCCCTATTCACCGATCTAGCAAACTTGGTGTAACCTTAGCTTGTAAAGTATCATGATACACATAACTGAAACAACATCATATGTAAGACTCAGGCAAATATACTTAATAGGCTTAATATCAAGCTACATATAGAGTTTTACTACAATGATGAGGTCCCTCATGGTGACAGGCTGTGCATGTAATGTCCCTTCCCTAATTTGCCCTAGAATTTTATTCTAAAATCACAATTGCACAAGATTAGGGTTAGGGTTTACCATACATATAATCTCTTCAATTACATGATCCATAACTTGAAACCCTGTAACATAGTTAGGGTTCAACAAATATGAACCAATCAATAGAATGCTAATTTTAACATCAAGGTGATCCGACCATAGAAGTGTAGGGTGATTTGATGAGGTGCCCAAGAAACCTCCCACCCTAGGCCCAAGAGTGGATACATTGTTCCCCCTTGGCCTCATGTGGCCCTTGCCATACATATGAGGTAGGCTACCTAGTGCGGGGTCCTATTACTGTTTTCCTCCATCTTTGATCTCCTACTCTAGGCTCAAGAGTGGATACATTGTTCCCTCTTGGCCTCATGTGGCCTATGCCATGCATATGAGGTGAGCTACCTAGTGTGGGGTCTTATCGCCACTAAATCGGATAGCTACAAATGCATATTAGGTCATTGATATCTATATGCATATAAACCAAAACATAATCATTTATTAAATATTGATATATATACAAGATCAAACAAGAGTAATCATAAAATATATATTATTCAACATATATAGAAGATGACACTTATACCAGAATTGATGTGCCTGAATTGTTCAATTTTCTCGTTGTACTTATCTCTGCTGCTGATGAGCTTCTTTCTCGTCTAATATCTTTTTTAGAACACCTGATATAATATATAAAACTGCTTACCTCATTCGATGATGCCTTTTCTTGTCTCTGTCCAATGATCCCTAAATCCATGATTGAATGAATGATTGGGAATGCTTTCTTATACCTTGTATTTGAAATGACAAGTCATGTTATAAGGACATGACTTGTGTCCTTTCACAATTACTTCCTAATGGCATTGCTTCAGGATAATTGATAATCACAGGCTTAACAGATTTAGTCGCTGCCTTTGATTCATATCTGTTGAATTATAGCAGCGAATAGATTGATAGACGATTATATATATATATATATATATTGTTATTAACTATCGATGATATTAAATAAGGTTGTTATTGACTGCTATCAATACAGTCGATTCATATCGACTCACTCGGCTGTGCATATATATAATTAAGAGTTACGGTTAACTACCTTTTGGTGGTTAACGTAACATACCATATACATATGATATGTTACGTTAACTACCGAAAGGTAGTTAATGCAACAAAGATTAATATTACGAAGGGCTGCCAACATTACAAAGGGCTGTGTATATGAAATGAGCTGTCTACGGATAGACATGGCTCTACGTGGCTTAAGCCACATAGAGTCATGTCTCTACGTAGATGTGGCTCTTCGCACAGGTATATATATGAATTGTGTGCTGCAGAGAAAGTTATCAATAAATGTGGCATTGTCTTCTCTCTGCAGTCATACAATCTGAGATATATTAGTATTCATTGCTCTATTTAATATGTAAGCAAACAGCACCTATTTATAAGATATATTTCCTCTATCAAGATCCTGCAAACTAACATGGTATCAGAGCCTCAATAGAGGAAAATTGTTTAAACTAACATTGAAATTCTTATAAATTCATTATAAACAAAAGAAAAATTATAATGGCCAGCAGCATCAAGGTAGAAGACAGACTCGAAGATGCATCTAATTTCTTCTCATGGAAAATTTGAATTCTTACATTGCTTGAAGAACTCGAGTTAGATTCTTATGTTGAGGAAAACAAAAATATGCCAGAAGAAGAACCGGAAATATCAACTTGGAAAAGACGTTACAACAAAGCAAAGAAGATCATAATTGATGCCGTAAAAGATCACATTCTCCCTTCCATAGCAAGACTTAAAACCGCCTATGAAGTATTCAAGACTATTCAAGAGACATTTGAGATTAATAATACAAGTAGATTACTCACTCTCAAACAACAACTTCTAAATCTAAAAATGAATAAAGGGGAAGCAGTCACATCTTACTTTCTTCGAATTTCCGAGTTAAGAGATCATCTCTCTACTATTGGAAATAATATTGATGACATGGAGTTAACACTAATAGCTCTTAGAGGATTACCCATCACATGGGAATCCTTCATTCAATGTATAACTGGATGTCCTTCTCTACCCAAGTTTGATCAACTCAAGAATGATTGCACTCAAGAAAAATCTCGGTTAATATCAAGGGGGATCGGGCCTACCAAAGGAAATGAGATTCAAGCCCTACATACTCAATCAAACTTTAAAAGCAATAAAAGGAAATTTAAAAATAAGAAAGGAAATTTTAACACAAGTCATGTAGGGAATCCCAATAAAAATCGTAAAAACTGAGACTTCTCCAAAATTCAGTGCCACAAATGTGATAAATTTGGTCATACACACAGATTTTGTCCCGAGAAAAAGAAAATTCAAGCTGCATTAGCTGAAGTCAAAGAAGCAGAAATATCATTATTCTTCTTGGCATAATCAAGTGAAGTTAACCCTAACAAAAACACTTGGATAATTGATAGTGGAGCATCTCGGCATATCACAGGATTCAGAGATTAATTTGAAACTCTAGAAGAAGATTCTTCCGAAGAAGTTACAATTGGAGACAACTCCACTTATCTAGCAAAAGGAGTTGGGACCTGCTCTATCAAGCTGAAATCAGGGGCAACTATACTATTAAAAGATGTTTTATTTGTGCCAGGCATAAAAAGAAACTTAGTCTCAATTTCAGGCCTAGCTGATCAAGGCTATCGAGTTACATTCCAAGAAAATAAAGTACTAATATGGACAAAAAACACTAATGTTAAAAATGCAATTTCCTTAGGGTATAGAGATGGAAGCCTATACAAAGTAGGAAATAGTATCAAATCAGCATTAAGTCATGAAGTACCCAACACCAATGAACTCTGGCACTGAAGATTAGGCCATCTTGGATTTACATTTGTAAAGGATGTGCACTAGGAAAAAATATTAAAAAATCTTTTCCCACTAGTGAACACAAAACCAAAGCCGTATTAGAGCTCATTCACACTGACTTATGTGGACCTATGTCAACTCTCTCTCTTGGAGGTTTTTCATACTATGTGATCTTCATTGATGATTACTCTAGGAAAACTTGGATTTATTTTCTTAAACTAAAAGAATCAAATGAAGTATTATTAAAATTCAAAGAATTCAAAGCATTAGTTGAAAACCAAACTGGGAGAAAAATAAAAGTTCTAAGATTTGATAACGGAAGTGAGTATATTTTTAAAAACTTTAAAGATTTTGCATTTCTGTTGGGATTAAGAGGGAGTATACAGTACCTTATAATCCTCAATAGAACGGAGTAGCATAAAGAAAAAATAGAACTATCATTGAAGTTGCTAAAGCCACGATGCATGATCAAAATCTTCACACTTCGTTTTGGGCCGAAGCATCAAACACTGCCGTATACATTCAGAACAGATGCCCACACTCCATTCTAGAAAACATCACACCTGAGGAAGCCTTTACAGGAAAGAAACCAGATCTAAGTCACCTTAGAATCTTTGGATGTCCTGTATACATTCATATTCCCAAAGAGAAAAGAACCAAACTAGATCCTTCTGGAAAGAGAGGAATATTTGTTGGCTACAGTGAAACTACAAAAGGGTACAGGGTATACATAATAGGACAAAAGTCCATTGAAGTTAGTGGAGACTTCAAATTTGAAGAGGACACTGCTCTAAAAATTTCCATTCTCACTGAAGAAGGATCAAATGAGAATTAGAGGGAGAACATTACAGAATATGATGAAATTGAGAATCAGAGGGAGAATGAGAATCAAAGAAAGAACATAATAGAAAACATTGAACCTTCTCCATCTCATCTTGAAGATGTCGACATATCTAATAGCAAGAAAAGGCCATAATGGGCAAGAAAAATGTTTGAGGAAAACAATGTTGAACCAGATGAAATGTCCAAAGAAAATAAAAGAACAAGGAATAAAAAATAAAAAATGCTACCTTGCTTTGATGGCAGAACTCACAAAATCAGAACCAACTAATGTAAAAGAAGCCTTAACATGTCAAGCCTGGAGAGATGCGATGATTGAAGAATACCAATCTATTATTAAAAATGATGTTTGGGAAATAGTGCCTAGACCAAAAGGGAAAACCGTCATCTCCTCTAGATGGCTATTCAAAGTCAAATATGCATCCGATGGCAGTATTGAAAAACATAAAGCCAGATTTGTTGCTAGGGGTTTTTCTCAAAAGGCTGGAATTGATTTCGAAGAAACCTTTGCTCCATTAGCTCGTTATACTTCTGTAAGAACCATCATAGCCATTGCAACATCCAAAGGGTGGAAGATACATCAAATAGATGTAAAAACAACATTTCTAAATGGAGTCATAGAAGAAGAAGTATACATAGAAAACCAAAAGGCTTCATCACCCATGACAATAATTATGTTTGCAAATTGAAGAAAGCACTCTACGGTCTCAAGCAAGCTCCTAGGGCTTGGTATGAACGTATAGATAAGTATCTATCAAAGTTAGGGTACTCCAAGAATGAAGCCGATCCAAATATATACTTCAAAATGTCCAAAAGTGAAATGGTAATCATAGTTCTGTATGTTGATGACCTATTAATTACTAGAGAAGATCATCTCATTGCTAAATGCAAACAAGAACTCACAAATGAATTTGATATGAAAGATCTAGGATTGTTACACTACTTCTTAGGACTAGAAGTAGTACAAAAAGAAAACTACATCTTTCTAAATCAAAAGAAATATACCTTGGATATATTAACCAGATTCGGCATGAAGGAATGCAAACCATTAACCACTCCGATGGAAACAAATCTTCACAAACTCAAAGAAGATGCTACAAATTCAGAGCCTACAGATTCTTCTTACTACAGACAACTAATTGGATCTCTTATGTTCTTGGTAAACACTCGTCTAGATATTTGCTATGCTACGAATGTTTTGAGCCACTTCATGTGTGAATCTAAGAAGATTCATCTAACAACTGCTAAACATATTTTGAGATACTTATGTGGTACAGTTGAATTGGGTCTAAAGTATGAGAATGTTGAGATACAACTTCAAGGATTCACTGATTTTGATTGGGCTGGGGACTCTATTGATCGAAAAAGTACTACAGGATGTTGTTTCAGTCTTGGATCCGCAATGATTTCATGGTTCAGTAGAAAACAGTCAGCAGTTGCTCAGAGTTCTACCGAAGCAGAATACATGGCTGCAGCTATGGGTGCTCATGAAGCAGTATGGTTAAGGAAGCTATTATTTGGATTGTTTGGCAAGCCTCTACAACCTACAATAGTTTATTGTGACAATCAAAGTTGCATTAAACTTTCTGTGAACCCAGTGTTTCATAATCGCTCCAAACACATAGAAATTCCTTATCACTATATAAGAGACATGGTAGACAGGAATGTTATTAAACTTGTCTACATATGTACTGAAGAGCAAAATGTTGATATCTTTACCAAGCCTCTTGCGAAGTTGAAAGTCGAGTACTTTAGACAGAAACTTGGTATGATTAAATTGTGATTAAATTTCTGAGATTCTATCTCTTAATATGTAATTTAATATATTCATGAATAAAATTTAAATACTGCAATATTGTGTTTTTTGAAAGATGACGATCTTTCTTGTGTGTAAAGTCTCCATTGTAAGGTGACGACCTACAATGGTTTGACTTAAGTTATCATCTAATCCAGTTCTGAATTTAGTCGGGGATCATGATAACGAATGGTTCAAGTTTCGATCCGGATTGCGCTGGATATCTTGACACCTATATTTATCATCAAATCTGGTTCCGAATTGGTCGGGGATTATGATAAATTTCTTATCAGGTTGAGTTATGTTCCGGATTATGCCGGAAATCCTGATTCTAAGTGTTTGTGTTATTTAAAGGAAATCTAGTTCCGAACTAAGTCGGGGATTTCAATAACTCTCACTTCTTATGAATATCAATCTCCTCTCGCTAAGAGGGAGTGCTGAATTATAGCAGCGAATAGATTGATAGACGATTATATATATATATATATATATATATATATATATATATATATATATATATATATATATATATATATATATATATATATCTATATATATATATATATATATATATATATCTATATATATATATATATATATATATATATATATATCATTATTAACTATCGATGATATTAAATAAGGTTGTTATTGATTGCTATCAATACAGTCGATTCATATTGACTCACTCGACTGTGCATATATATAATAAAGAGTTACGGTTAACTACCTTTCGGTAGTTAACGTAACATACCATATACATATGATATGTTACGTTAACGCAATAAAGATTAATATTACGAAGGGCTGCCAACATTACAAAGGGCTGCGTATATGAAATGAGCCGTCTACGAATAGACATGGCTCTACGTGGCTTAAGCCACGTAGAGTCACGTCTCTACGTAGATGTGGCTCTTCGCACAGGTATATATATGAATTGTGTGCTGTAGAGAAAGTAATCAATAAACGTGGCATTGTCTTCTGTATGTAGTCATACAATCTGAGATATATTAGTATTCATTGCTCTATTTAATATATAAGCAAACAACACCTATTTATAAGATATATTTCCTCTATCAAGATCCTGCAAATTAACAATATCTCTCCATAACCGATGTTTATTAGTTTATAGTCAACAATCATCTTCTGGTCTTTAACCAATGACTTTGATTAATGCTTGATAATTAATGTATCTCATTGATATTTTCTATACTTCACTTATTGCTTTGGGATGAATCAATTCATTAATTGATAATATTTATGTGTTTTAATAGATATTGATGATAGCATTGCTTAAAGTTGTAGTCGTTGTCTTTAGCCGATATTGCTGAAGATGTATATCTTGCTTGTTGATGACATGCATAAAAATCTCCACGAAGCATATACCAAAAACCACGAACTACAACAAGGAAGCATGACTTGGCATCCAGACAATGGTAGCTATAGGGCATAAGTGTGCTTAGAATATAGCTGGCAATAGTTAACACCCCATTTTTGCGCCTTGACTAGCCTAAAGAGGTTTGCGCCAAGGAACTAGGAGTGTTGGATGGCAAGCGGTCAATATGTGTCTTTGAAGGAATGATATGATTTCTGCCCACGTTTGAAGCCAAAGAAGCCCTCCTCGAAACCACGTCTTCATTTCTTGCATCCACGACCTTGTCACGAGGGTCTCAAGCTTCTATTAGTGCCAACACTTGTGTGAACTGAATACCACATCAAGTTGAGGAGAATGCCGCATAATCTGGCTCACTGAGAGAAGATTTAGTTCCATACTAGGAACATAGTATACATTGAGGAATGTGAGATTCCTCCCACCAGATTGTATCTACACGTTGCCTTTGCTGACAACAATATACTCTTCTCCACCAAAAATGATTGAATCAGTGAAAGGTGAGAAGTCTATGAACCAATTATGTCGATGAGTGAAGTGTTGAGAAGCATCGGGGTCTATGTACCAAGCATAAGACTTCACATGATTTGCAAGGCGTTTCACCATGAAAGCATAAAGGGCAAATTCTTTTTGCTTTGAGTGCTTTGCGATAGTGGCCTTAAGCTAAGACCCTCCCTGCTTCTACCGTTCAGAAGCAATTCGATTTTAATAGTCCTTTATCAAGTGAGCAAATTTGTGGCAGTAGTTATGCTGAAGTCTTCTTCTTCGAGCTATCCTTTGGCTGACTAGGACCTTTCTGCTGAGCTGATAGAGATTTGCCTTTATCCTTGTGGAAGGATTTGGCTGCGAAGGCTTTTTTTGAGGAGGATGAAGTTGCACTGCTACCAAACTGTTGTTTCCAATGATCCTGCTATAGAAGTTTGTTGCACAAGTTTGAAAACTTTAGGTCAACATTAGTTGCAGTATTGTTGAGCATTTCAATGAAGTGCTCATAGGATTGAGGTAGACTCTTCAGGGTTATGACTACCATAGCCCCTTCCTCTATTTTTTGACCAATGGCCTCTAGCTGATCGCAAATGTCCTTAATCTTTGTCAGATGCTCCTGTAAGGACATACACTCCATTATGATAGAAAATAGCTGGTTCTTTAGGAATAATGCATGAACTTTAGCTGATGTCTCATGGAGATCCTTCAAAATAGTCCAAGTCTCTGCAACTGTCTTGCCGGATGGCACTTGTGGCAACTGATCATCAGTAACTGAAAGATTGATAAGCATGACCGCTTCTCAGTTGCGCTCGTCAAACTTATCCTGATCTTGTCAAGGTCTGGTAGGATGAGACTCTTTACCGAAAATGAGCTCATCAAGACGACGATACTCAAAGATAGTTATCATCTACTGCTTCCATTGTGTTGTAATTTTATTTTTGAATCCTTGATTGCCTTCCAACATTATGTTGGTCAAAGATGCCATTTGCACGTTTTCCAAAGCATAGAAATTGAGAAATTTTGAAGAGGTGAAAAATTGATTGAAGAACATGAGGCACATATTCCAATGCACCAATAGAGCTAGATTCAAGTACAAAACTTCAAAAAATATGAAGTACGATGGGCATGAATCCCAATGTATGGATTTTTGAATGACCCAAAAAATGATGACGAAGACCCAAAAATCTTCGTGAAAAACCCACAAATAATCTATAGGTTAATTTTGATTCCGACTAAAAAATCAGAGGGTTTCTCAGAAACTCTAGCCGACTGAAAACAAAGATCTGCAGAGCTTTTAAAACTCAGAAGAAAAAATGGAAACCAGGAGTCATCAACGAAAACTGTACAAGACTGAAACAATACAAACTGAAACAAAGAACAAACGGTAAAGACTTTACAGGACAAGTGTTTGACAATATTCCTTGGAGCTTAAATCATCACAACATGGTTAGATTTACCAAGGGATATTACATAATTTGTATGCAAAGGTAATAATGGTTTGTGATTATCAAAAATGGGATTTTTGTGAAGAAGAATATTCAACCCTCCTACAAGTTTTGAATATGGTTCATGGAAAAGAAATGTTTCTTGACAAATGTAGTTGGAAGAAAATTTCTTTGAAGAAAAGTTGCTATTCAATGGGTATTCTTTGTGATAATGATGGATATACCATTCAATGGGTGCATTACATCGCTTGATATTTTTCATCATCATGGATAAACTCAAAATTATTTGTTCATTTCAATAGAAGGATATGAGTTTTATGTTCTTGACTACCTTGATGTGAGATGCCCACAAGTACAAGTGAAACAGACAAAGATGGAGAATTACCCCAGCATGACCCATCACTTAGAAGTTACAATTGTCTACTTTTGTAGAAGTGACTTTTTGTCACATATTTGTAATAGGTTATAAAATAAGCTTTGTTTGCACATAAGTTGAGAAAAAATTAGCTAAAATAAAGCTTATTTAATTTTTCAAAATTGCAAAGGTAGTTAGGGGGTAGTTGCTGGGTAGTTACAGGTGGTAGTTGAGAAAAAACCTATAAATACAAGGGTATTTGTAATGTAAAGGGACTTTTGAATGAGAGGGAAACTATTGACAAATTCCTAGAGAAACTTTTTAATTACTTTTAGTTTTGGTTTGAAACTTGTACAAAAGGGGATTTTGAGATTGTTTAATATCATAAATATAATAAGAAATGCATTTTTTTGTATGTTCTAAATGGCATCGTATGTTAAATTGGTGATTCCTTTATGTACCTATGCAAATCATTGATAATGTATGCAATTGATGTAATAAAACACAATCATTTCTTGGTATCTTGAGTTGAGTGTGTCAAGGTAACTTATGTCCCCATATGTTGAGATTTGTTATCTTTCTTTCTTCGTTGTTGCATATCAAAAACTTATTTTTGTGCTAAAACCTCCTTTGTTATTGCTAGTAGTTGTGGAATCTTAGTTGGTATTCACGAGTCTGCTATTGGGGTTTTTGTTATTCAACTTTTCTTTAGCTTAGTCTTTTTATCTTTTTTTTTTCCTTTTACTTTTAGTTTAAAAGTACACAAAAATCCCAAATATCCCCATCATACAAGGGAGCTGCTCATGTCAAAGTTCATTGTCCCATAAAGATTTATCCAACAATTGGAATGTTTTGCTACTTCCCGTTGGTGAGTCACATAAAGTTTCAAAGCAACAAATCTGTTTACCAACATGTCTCAGATGAGCTATAAAATGTTCTTTTATAACAATACTGGAAGCTTTTGGAAAGACTTTTCATTCTTTCACACTTCTAATATTTTAATTTAGCTTGCAGAAATAAAGTGACTTTATTAAACTTTTCATTAATAAACCACTGAAGTAACTTTATAATCTTATTAAATTAATTAAATAATACTACCGATAAATAAGCTTTGTTGGATACTATTAAATAATTAAATTAATGATTTCCCTTTTTCCTGACTTTAGTCCACGGTAATTAATTAGGCTAATTAGTCTATATGGACTACTTTGTGGCTAGGGAAATTACAACAATGAAACTCTTTAATTCATAACTCCTAGATTGATATGCCAATGTTGGAGATGAGGGTTTTTGTTCTCCAAGATCTTCAAATCAACTAAGGGTTTCTGTTCCCAAAAGAAAACTTGAATACAAAGCTCAAATTGTAAAAATTGAATAGCAAAATGATGACAAAACTTGATAATACAAGTGAAGTTAAGTTCTCCCCTTTTATAGCACTCCAATTGGGCCCTTCAGACCAATTTCCGTAAGTATTCTTAAATATTTTTTATTTTATTTTGTTTTAAGAATTTATAAATACTTTTTTATATTATTAGTGTTACAAAAAACACATTTGACTCTAATAATATATATATATATATATATATATATATATATATATATATATATATATATATATATATATATATATATATATATTGGTAGACGGTAGCCTTTTAAGCTGCCGAACACTCCACAAGTTTAAACCCACGAGCACAACAGCCTAGCATAGGCACAAGGCCTACAAGCACAATGGGCCAGCAAGGGTTTGAACTTTGAACCTTGGTGGCAGCCTCGCCAACAAAGTATTTCAGCCGTGGCTCTAAATGGGTCACTCCTACTCTAATAATATTATTATTTAACTTGCCTCTTAATTAAAAAATTACGGGGATCAACTTAAAATAACGTTAAAAATGATTTCCCATGCTTTACCCTATAGCCTATGGGAAACAGGGATATGCTAGAGGTCTTCTCCATGGCTCTATTATTGAAAAGAGGACATTGATAAATGTTGGTCCTATAAATGGTTTGGCTATGATGCTTGAGGTCATGTGTAAAGTTTTCAATCAATATGTTTGTTTCATGGACTCTGTAGCATGTGGGGGAAGATTATTTAGGTAAAGTATTGAACTGTATTCAATTCAAATTCCAAACGCTGGAAGCAATCAAAAGCCATCTATGTCTCAATTAACCAATCATATGGGTACATAAGTTAAGTAAGAAAATCACTTTCCAACTCACCAAATTATGACTAAAAACATATTCCTCTTTTTTTGGAGAACATAATATAAAAAGCTATATTTCTGAGATTAACTTTTTCATTTCAGATTCATGTGTTTATGGGAATTTCTTTTCGGTTTTGTAACCATTTTACTCTCACAATGTTTCCTAGTTTTTCTACCTTTCCATGCATTGTTTATTTCTGGCAATAGTTCTTGTTTGCTCGAATATTTTTAGAATTCATGGAGGGGCTCGTTGTAATGTCCCCACTTTAGCAATTGTCCAGCTGTGTGACTCTTAGCCTAGTTCTGCATGGTCCCTGAGGCTAACGAAGGGTTCAGTGGGATCCTAAGATGTTTTGGCCTAGTCATTTCCAGTTTGGGCCAGAATGGAGTTGATTTACATGGTTTCAGGCAAACTTACTATTTTTAGTAAGTCAGTAGGGCATGGGCGATGTCAGATTTAGTGATTGGATTTGATGCTCCTCGATGAGAGCTTTCTGACGAACTATCACTCGTATTATTCCGAGCCTAATTACTATTTTATTTTAATGCCTGAAGTTTATTAAAGTAACATTTAAATTAAATGTTAAAATAATAAAATATTACTTTAATATTATTTATGTTGGGTTGTGTGTTTGAGAAGGGAAGCCCAAGGGAGACATAAGGTGTTATTTTATGTTATTTTAGAACACTTTATCCCACATTGCTTGTGAAAGTGGGTCGACCCTATGAAGTGGAAATAAAAGGGGAGCTTGTGGCCATTGTTCATCATGTTGAATATGAGAAGAAATTGATGTGTGAGTTGCAGATCCGTCCTTGGCATTAGAGAACGTCTATCCTCTCTTGTGACATTCTAGACGTCATTCCCTTGGGGTTTGGCCTTTGGAATCCATTGCTATTAGCTTCATTATTAGACAGATTGGGTGCATTTCTAGCTACAGGCAGGGTTGATGATTTGCTCATATTTTCTTCACTACTTGTCCGATGCTTATACCACTTTGAGGGGATGATTTTATGAAGATATTGGACTGACTGAAGACAAATTAATATTGTAGCAGCACTGTAGCGCGGGCACTATTCACGTCACTGTAGCAGCAGGATTAAAAATAATTGCTGGAGCATTATGTCAATAATACTGTAGTAATTATTGAGTTGATAATCTGCCATGTATTTGATTTTATTAATTCGGAAAATAACATTTTATGAGCAGCAGTTCAATTTCCAGTTTGCATGTTATTGTAGTTTATTTCTTGTTCATGTTGTATGATTCCAAATCCATGCAAATACATAAACAAACAAACAAACATTTCATTTCCGGAGTTATAAGGGGTTTAAAACATTAAACAGAGAAATAAGGAGTTGGATGCAAATTGTTTGACAAAATTCCTATCAGTAGTTGGTTTAGTTTTGGGCATTCAAGGGTGTCCATTATAGTGGTATGAGAGCTTGTTTTTCCTGCCAGTCTGTGAGTTTAATGCATTCATCACACTAGTATTACTTGAAGAGGAATAGCAGGCCTAATCCCAACTTCCAAGCAGAGCAACAAAACCCACTAGAGATAGAAGAGTAGGGAAATCCTATCTCACCACCTATCATAGATCCTTTCTCCGGACCTACTGATACTAGGGAAAAGTTTACAGATACAATCATGGGTGACATACATGGGAACAAAGAAGGGGAGAGAGAAGAGCCTAGTACTAGAGATATGCTCAATGATCTTGCTAGAGGTCAGAGGGAGCTATAGACTTCATTACAACAGATGGCTATAGACCTTACACAACATTTGACTAGAATGGACCAGGGCAATAATGCCAACTAGGGTAATAATGGTAATCAGGCAGGTGGACAGGGTAATGGAGGTAATGGGGATGCTTTAGTTAACAGGGGAACCGAGACATATGCTAGAGCAGGTTCTTCTACTACTAGACCTCTTATGCCACAGTTTCCTCTGAGACAGGATGACCAGACCAATGCTGGTCCTACACAACAAGAGATTTAGGATATGATTATAGATGATTGGAGGAACCCGAGTCCCGAGTTACAAGCTGAGATGACATTCCATGAGTACATGGATGTTAGACTCAAGCATATGTCCATGAGAGGCAACAGGCAACAGAACTATGAGATGGAAAAAGCTGGGAAAGTTGTCCATTCCATACTATGATGGTACAGGGAAGACTTTGGCATGTATTTGGGTTCAGAAGTTGGACACTTATTTTCAACTTAATCCCATGCCTGAAGGGGATGCGATTAAGTATGCTGCATTACACTTGGATGGGAGTGCTCATGAGTGGTGGCACCACGACATGGTCACACTTGGCCATAGCCAGATAGACACATATGCAGAGTTTACCGAGAGGTTGATTGACAGATTTGATGCGAAGAATCCTGAACTCCATTTCAAGGAGTTAGCACAGTTGAGATAGTGGGGTCCTATAGATGGCTACATCTCAGATTTTCAGAGACTATCAGTTTTGGTTACAGATATTTCAGAGAGGAGGCTGATAGTGTTGTTCATGGATGGTGTATCAGAGCCCCTTCGTGGTTGGGTGAAGGGACACGATCCTCTCACACTGCAGGATGCTATTAGGAAGGCAAGAGATCTTGCGCCTTCCGCTTCCAGGAGTAAGTTTACTCCAAAGGACTCTCACTTCAGAAAAGACAAAGACAAGAAGCCTATGCAGAAGGATTTTCAGCCACCAAAGGGAGAGTCAAAGAAACTGGACAACGAGACACTGAATGAGTTAAGGAAGAAAAAACTTTGTTTTCAGTGTAGGGAGCCTTGGGACTTGTCTCACAAATGTCCTCATAAGGCTAAGGCCAAACAGATGGAGTATTTTTCAGCAGAGGACTCACAGTCGGAGGATGAGGATCAGCAGTCCGACTTTGATTCTAGTCAGGAGAGTAGTGCTTCTGAGGAGAATTCAGGGGATGAGAAATCCCTAGCTAGGTTGACAGGAGCGCAGAAGGCGATTACCTTTAAGGTATGGGTCCGACTTTGATTCTAGTCAGGAGAGTAGTGCTTCTGAGGAGAATTCAGGGGATGAGAAATCCCTAGCTAGGTTGACAGGAGCGCAGAAGGCGATTACCTTTAAGGTATGGGGTACTATTCAGGGTCAGAAGGTAATTGCATTACTGGACACAGGAGCCACACATAATTTCATAGATGCGTAGCTAGTGGCTAAGAGGGGTTGGCAAATTGAGGAGCATTCAGCATTCAGGGTCATGGTGACAAGTGGCCACAAACTATTGTGCACTCAAAAGATTTCAAAACTTCGCCTCAGATTGGGAGATGGATATGAGCTACAAGACGAGTTCTATGTTGTTGACATGGGGGATTATGACGTCATCTTGGGAATGACATGGATGGCATCGCTAGTTGAGTTCACTCTCAACATAGAGAGAGTGGAGGCGAGGTTCCAGCATGAGGGTAGGACAGTGGTGCTTAGGGGATTATCAGATGATAATTGCAGGATGGTTTCCTTGAGGAGGATGGAAAGACTGTTCAGGCATGATGATGTTTAACGGGCAACAGAGTGTTTGATTATGCCAGCATCACCGGAGCCATAGGTTAAGGGTCATCCACTTGACATTCAGAACATTATTGATAGACATGCCAAAGTATTTGGCAGCATACCCCATGGAGTTCCTCCTGATAGAGGCATAGAGCATGTCATAGAGCTTGAGGAGGGGGCTAAGCCCGTTATCATCACTCCCTATTGTCATCTGAAGAAACACAAGGATGAGATAGAGAAGGCGATTTAGGATTTGTTGGAGATGAGGCATATCAGGCCTAATCCTTTGCTTTAGCAGTAGTGTTGGTAAAGAAGAAGGATGGGACGATGTGCACGTGCATCGATTACAGGGCATTAATAAGAAGACAATTAAGAATAGATATCCCATCCCACGAATAGATGAGCTGCATGGTGCATGCTTTTTTATGAAGATTGATTTGTGGTCAGGGTATCATCAGATTAGGATTAGGGTGGAGGACATTGAGAAGACAACCTTTTGGTGTCACTATGGCCACTTCGAGTTTTTGGTTATGCCATTTGGGCTAACCAATGCCCCTGCTACTTTCCAGAGTTGCATGAATCAGGTGTTCAGGGGGCAGCTTAGGAGATTTGTCCTGATTTTCTTTGATGACATCTTGGTCTTCAGTAAGACCTTGGAGGAGCATTTACATCATCTAGAGGTGGTGTTGTCCATTTTGGAGAAAGATTCACTATATGCCAAGGAATCTAAGTGCGAGTTTGGGTTGACTGAGTTACTATGCCTTGGCCATATCATCAGCGCAGATGGAGTTCGGGTAGATCCCAAAAAGATTAGAGCTATTGTTGATTGGCCTACTCCTACGAACCTCACATAGCTTAAGGGGTTCTTTGGTCTCTATGGGTTTTATTGGAGATTTGTTAAGGGATTTTCACAGTTTGCTGCACTCTTGACAAATCTTACCAGGAAAGGGGCCTTCGTATGGATAGGGGCAGCTCAGAGATGCTTCGATCATTTCAATTAGGTGATGTCATCATGTCCAGTATTAGCTCTATCAGATTTCACGAAGCCATTTGAGCTTCATTGTGATGCCTCAGGTGATGGGATTGGGGCAGTCTTGATGTAGGAGAAGCATCCCATTGCTTTTGAGAGTAGGAAGCTCCGTGGAGTGGAGAGGAGCTATTCCATCTATGACTGGGAGATGTTGGCCATTATGCATGCACTGGCCAAGCTTCGGTCCTACCTGGTTGGAGGGAAGTTTGTGATCAAGACTGATCATAACAACATCAAATACTTCATGAGCCAGCGTGACTTGAATGATAGACAATAAAAGTGGATTACAAAGTTGCAAGCTTATGACTTTGACATTGAGTTTGTCAAAGGTAAGAAGAATGTGGTAGCAGATGCTTTATCTAGGAGATGTCATATTTGTGCTCTAGCTGAGATTACAGGAGATTGGAGAAATAAGATTGCAACAAAGTATTCAAGGGACACTGGGGCTTCTGGGGTGATTGCAGGCACTATACAGGATGATCGTTATGTGGTGATGGACGGATTGATCAGGTTCCAGTATAGGATATATTTGATTCCTTCATCATAGTTAGGGAGGTAGTACTAAAGGCGTTCCATGATGCACCTACAACTGGACATCCAGGGGTCTTTAAGACCTACAGGCAGATCCGTGAGCGGTCTACATGGAGAGGGCTGTGATGTCCCCTTCTAGCTAGAGACATCATTCTAGCTATTGATTAGCCTATCATTGGACCTTCGTAGGCTAGTAGAGACAAATAGAGGGTCAATTTGTGCACAGGGGAGATATGCTTTATCTGATGGTTCGACTTTTGCAGAGCTCAGCACCCTTGATTTGTATGGAGAGGTTTCAGACTTTGTTTGAGTTTTGCTATTTTTAGCAACTTTTAGAGTCATAGAGATGGACCCCTGCTATTTTTAGAAATATTATTTGATCACATGGAAAATTATTATGCCAAGTCCAGTTCCAGACGGTTAAGCCAGATTCTCATTTTTGAGGGAGTTATTCAGTTTTTAGTGGTTATATATTAATTAAATGGAAAAGGATTTAATATTAAGTTGTAAATTGACTTTATACTAAATCACTTAAGTGATGGGTCTAAGTATCATGAAGGGGGCCAAATTAATGTATTAATTTATTGGCATATTTTCCTAAGTCTAAATCATTAAATTTATTTAATGATTATATTTTTAATGCCTTAAAGAAAGAAATCGCAGCTTTTCAAGGAATTGCGATTTAGGGTTGGAAAGCCTATTTATGCTTGTTGGGGAAAGAAGGAAGGCATCCATTGTTATTTTGCAAATTGATCATTGTGATTTCAAGCTCTGAGAAGGGTTTCAACTTTGCCATTGAAGAACGTAGTTCTTCTGTGTATATCCATTTGAGCTGGTGAAATATCTAGTGAATTTGGAATTTCAGAGAGTTTCATCCAGAGACTCTATTTGTGCTTCAGCAGTATTAGTTTCAGCAGTAGGAAGAAGAAGATAGTATTTAATTGCAGCTTTATGGAGGAATAAGTCGCAGCCATTAGCCTCTTTCAGATTTACAGCCACAACATTGCAGAGTTGAATTAAATAAGTTCCTACAACAGCTGGTGTATTCTCACAGTTAAGGATCAATTTGGGGTTCTTACAGTGGTATCAGAGCGGTTTCCTGCCATCCTATGAGGTTGCAAGTCAGATTTTTTAGTTGCATGTCAGCTTTTTCAGTTGCATACCATTTTCAAGTAGTACAAATTTTGGGGGTTTGATTTAAAAAAAATCATTGAGCTCACACATTTGATTTTGAGTGTCCAACACTCTTGCAGTTGTCTCAGTTATGGAAAAGTCCAGGAAATCAATTAAACAAGAAAACCAGTTGCATAGTATGATTATTTCTAAGAAGCAAAAAAATGCCATAATGAAAAAGTTAGAGAAGATTAAGCAAAATAAAAAAAGAATAGATGAATTGCTTTCAAACCTGGCTACCATGGACAGTTTAGTACGACATATGACATCCATTTTTAAGGGTTCTACATCACAAAACAAAAAGGAAGAGAAACAAGAGGTCTTTATAGGTGGGATATCAAGAAATCTTTACAATGAACTTTCAGCAACTAGTGATCAGCATGTAGCTGATCCACTGGAGATTAAAAATCAGGCTTACATTAAGGGAGATGTTGGGCACAAAACACTTCATGATGACTTCCAGACTGGGGAGGAGTTGGTGATGTTCGAAGATAAACCAGTTGCATTCAATCAACCATATGAAGATAAAGTTTCTTGTGATGTTGTTCATACTTATGAAACTCTAATAGATGTCCAAGATCAAAAGGTGAGTTTTGAGGAGAATGTTGGTACTTTTAGCGATCCAGAAGTTGTTATCAGCCATGATAACAATTCTGATTTTCATGACAACAGTCCCTTGTTTGACCATAATGATGTTGTTGATGACAGGGCCAGTGCGGAAGATGTAGTGGGTGTCTCCTTGAGTCTTGACTCGCAAGATGGGAGTGTCACTTTTGAGGATTGCATAGAAAATACGAGTACTAATAATTCTAATTTTTATGACAGCAGTGAGTTATGTTTGCATCCACATGAGATAGCAGAGGTTTTACAAGTGGATGATGTTGGTACTCTTGATTTGGGTACTACTGATGTAATTTATGAGGATGACTCATGCTTCAACGAGTCTGATTTTTTATATCAGACTTTAGAAAATGATTCAAAAATTTTATTTGTTGGTAATAGGTCCCAGGATTGTTCTTCAGAGGGACTTACAGTTACATTGGAAGTGGGAGTGTGTTAGGAGACTGTTGTAGGGGCAGATTCCACTTTACTAGACATGCCATTTGTCTAAGTGCCTAACAGTAGTACCTCGGTTGTTGATGTGTGCGGAGATGATAGCACACATGATGTTGTTGATCATGAGATGAGCATTGAGGATACAACTTTCTATCACAGTGTGGATTGGGGATTAGAGAGCTTACATGGGAGTTGGGGAGTTCAAAAACATCATTTGATCGAGCAATTGAAGGTGAGTGATAGTCAGATTGCTACATTTATTGAGCACTATGATGCTACCCGTCAGATGTTAGCCATATGTGGTTGGGGTACTCCTATGTTGGATGAGCACGGTGATAGTGGCCTTTCCCTTGTAGAGATCCATTCACTACGAGAAGCTGTAAGGATAATGAAATATAATTACTTACAATTATTAGTTGACATAGATTACCTTCTTGAGTGCGGTTGCACTTGTTATGATGCATTGATGGGAAAGGAAGAAGAGGTAGTTGAACTCACTCATGAGCTTGAGGCGACTACAAAGATATTGGAGAGCACTCAGCTGGTTCTTTAGGAGTCGCAGTTACAGTTAGATGATGTTACCGTGGAATTGATCCGAGTACAACCTTCACTAGCTATAGATTCAGTTCAACTTTCTATAGTGGTTGTTAGTGATGAGTTGATATTCCCAGGTTGTAGTGAGGATGTAGGTACATCCATTATAGATTTGGGTGCAATAGATTCAATTGGGATGAGTACTTTGGTTGAGAGTTGTAGAGAGCCTCTTGTTGTATCAGGTTCTCCAGTGGTCAGCATGTTGTTAGATGATGTGGAACAGATTATTGATAGTTGTCGTGTGGCAGTGGTGGATTTATCAAAGAGTTGTGTGTTAGCAGAGGGAACTACTCCATCATTTGCACAGGGGGTTGGTACAGTGTCATTTGGTTGGGAGTATAGCTCTCATATTGATTTGTTTCCCTCTCCCAGAATCAGGTCAGCTACCTCTTCTCTTGCAGTTGATGGTGATAGACAGCTTGTATCACAGGGTCCGAGTGATCAACTGCAAGTTTTAGAGGATAGGATTGATTTTGCATCATATCGTTTCTATTGCACAGATACATTAATTGAATATCTACTTGAGAGTCCAGAGTTGCAAAAGGGACCATTTGGAGTCATTGAGGGTAGTCTCATCCGAGGTTCTCGTGGGAATTGGCAATTGGTAGAACCAATTGTAGATACTTTGATTGCAATGCTCCCGCACAGAGATTTCGTGGTTGGGTTTGTAGAGAGAGTTACCAATGATCCTGCCCAATCAGTTATTCGGGGTCAGAGGTTGGAGCCACCTCCTGATTCTCAAGTTGTTAGTGATGAGCCCTTGACCGAGATCAGAGCATTTTACCGAAACTATATAGTGAGGAGTGCTTATCATTTTTCTTTTGATCCACTTGTAGAGGATTTGGTTATATGTCGATGTGGATTGGCTCCAGGATTATACCATCCTTTGTGGAATGGGTATTCACCATCTTTAGTAGATGGAATCAGTAGCTACAAGTTAGTGGGGAGCTACTTGCAAAGTGATCATATCCATGATAGATTAGCAGAGGATGGAGATAGTGGTTGTGATACAGATACCTTTAGGAGTTCTTATCTCCACAGTACAGATGGATGTGAGTCTCACTTGCATTGGGACTCAGGTGGCAACAGGGTTAGCACTGCAGTTTTGGTGGGTCCTATTGGCTGACTTCACCACTTTTTGGTATGGTGAAGTTGGGATCAAAGTTGAACAACAAAAGTCTGAGGAAGTTCATTTTGGAAGACTTCCATATTGCCTATGGGATCCAGGGATTGTTCTAGCTAGTGGATTGCTTCTTTCTTTGGTTGGGGTTGACTTAGTTGCAGCATACAATGGTATTATGTTGATGCCACATGGTTTGTATGGGTTGACTCTACAGAGTGAATTGGGATATTTAGTTGAGCATTAAGTGTAAAGTCTGGGATTCTTTTGGTGGATCTGGATTTCAAACAAGGTTTATAGTTGATCATTGCAGCATGTTCAGTGTGCAGAGAGTATACTGGTTCATCCTTGGCCTTCTTGAACATGTTTTGATTTTGATGCACTATTCATGTGCGCAGGGGTTGGATAGTTGGCATGATGATTGTCCTTGCGCAGTTGTGTTTATGTTGGTGCTACAAGAGCTAGTTCAAGATGTATGGGACATGATGCAGTTCATCTTTTGGACCTCTGGTGGAGTGGAGTTACATTACAGTAGAGATTGCTTGAGGACAAGCAATTTTAGGAAGGGCGGACTGTGATGTCCCCTTCTAGCTAGAGACATCATTCTAGCTATTGATTAGCCTATCATTGGACCCTCGTAGGCTAGTAGAGATAGATAGAGGGTCAATTTGTGCACAGGGGAGATATGCTTATTTGATGGTTCGACTTTTGCAGAGCTCAGCATCCTTGATTTGTATGGAGAGGTTTCAGACTTTGTTTGTTTGAGTTTTGCTATTTTTAGCAACTTTTAGAGTCATAGAGATGGACCCCTGCTATTTTTAGAAATATTATTTGATCACATGGGAAATTATTATGCCAAGTCCAGTTCCAGACGGTTAAGCCAGATTCTCATTTTTGAGGGAGTTATTCAGTTTTTAGTGGTTATATATTAATTAAATGGAAAAGGATTTAATATTAAGTTGTAAATTGACTTTATATTAAATCACTTAAGTGATGGGTCTAAGTATCATGAAGGGGGCCAAATTAATGTATTAATTTATTGGCATGTTTTCCTAAGTTTAAATCATTAAATTTATTTAATGATTATATTTTTAATGCCTTAAAGAAAGAAATCGCAGCTTTTCAAGGAATTGCGATTTAGGGTTGGAAAGCCTATTTATGCTTGTTGGGGAAAGAAGGAAGGCATCCATTGTTATTTTGCAAATTGATCATTGTGATTTCAAGCTCTGAGAAGGGTTTCAACTTTGCCATTGAAGAATGTAGTTCTTCTGTGTGTATCAATTTGAGCTGGTGAAATATCCAGTGAATTTGGAATTTTAGAGAGTTTCATCCAGAGACTATTTGTGCTTCAGCAGTATTAGTTTCAGCAGTAGGAAGAAGAAGATAGTATTTAATTGCAGCTTTATGGAGGAATAAGTCGCAGCCATTAGCCTCTTTCAGATTTACAGCCACAACATTGTAGAGTTGATTTAAATAAGTTCCTACAACAGCTAGTGTATTCTCATAGTTAAGGATCGATTCGGGGTTCTTACAAGGGCTCAAGGATGATGTTTAGAGGCATGTCAGGGAGTGTGCAGTTTGTCAGCGGAATAAGGGGGAGCACACATATCCTGCAGTGTTGTTACAACCTTTGCTCATTCTGGATAGGAAATGGGAAAATATTTCCATGGACTTCATCATCGGGTTAACATGAGTATAGGGGAGAGATTGCATCTATGTGGTAGTTGACCGGTTGACGAAGTTTGCTCACTTCTTTGCTATCCCGTCCACCTACCTAGCAGCACAGGTGGCCGATCTTTTCTTTAGAGAGATATTTAGGTTACATGGGCTGCCTAGATTCTTTGTCAATGACCGGGATAGTAAATTTATGAGTGCTTTTTGGCAGGAGTTGTTTAGGTTGTGTGGCATAGATCTTACACCTAGCACTAGTTATCATCCGTAGATAGATGGGTAGATGAAGATTGTGAATAAATGGGTGGAAGGATATCTGAGGAACTGTGACTGCACAACAGAGAGCTTGGGTTAGATGACTACATATGGGAGAGTACTGTTATAACACGACCTATCATATGTCCATCAAGATGACTCCTTTCATGGCACTGTATGGTTATGAAGCACCTAGCTTCATGGATCTGGTTTTGGGGGACAACAGAGTGCCCAAAGCCAAAGACTTCTTGCAGGATAGTCAGGATATCTTGAGGATGCTTAGGGAGAATATACAACAGGCCCATAATCAGCAGAAATTGGACGTTGATCAGCATCGGATAGAGCGCAGCTTTGAGGTTGGGGATATGGTTTACTTGAGGCTACAACCATACAGATAGTCATCGCTCAAGAAGAGCGGAACAAAGAAGTTGAAGCCTAGATTTTATGGTCCCTACAAAGTGATTTGTAGGGTAGGCAAGGTTGCCTACGAGATTGAGCTTCCAGATGGTAGTCGGGTGCATAATGTGTTTCATGTGTCGAGGCTTAAGAAAGCCATTGGTTAGAGAGCTGTGCCTTTTGCAGATTTGCCACCATTGGATGAGGAGGGGAAGCTCGTATCGGTTCCTGAGGCTATTCTGGACATCAAGGAGAGGACTCTCCGAAATAGGGTAGTTAAGGAGTGTTTAGTTAGATGGAGAGACCTGCAAGAGGAGGACGCCATATGGGAGAGTGAGCAGGTGCTACAGTAGGCGGGATTGAGATTGCTTGAGGACAAACAATTTCAAGGGGGGTGGACTGTAATGTCTCCACTTTAGCAGTTATCCAGCTGTGTGACCGTCAGCCTAGTTCTGCATGGTTCCTAAGGCTAATGAAGGGTTTAGTGGGATCCTGAAATGTTTTGGCCTAGTCATTTCCAGTTTGGGCCAGAACGGAGTTGATTTACATGGTTTCAGGCAAACTTACTATTTTTAGTAAGTTAGTAGGGCATGGGCGATGTCAGATTTAGTGATTGGATTTGATGCTCCTCGATGAGAGCTTTCCGATGAGCTATCACCCGTATTATTTCGAGCTTGATTACTATTTTATTTTAATGCTTGAAGTTTATTAAAGTAACATTTAAATTAAATGTTTTTGATAAAGGTAAAAGCAGGTTTTTGATGGGACCCAAAACCATTTACAAAATATAATAAAAGATGTTCAGATTAGCCCATACATAATTCTAACGCCTGCATAAACAACAAGGAGCATGACCCTAACCAACCCAGAAAACCACAGGAAAAAACAAAACAAGCAGCTAAAAAACAAAAACTGGCACATCAACCAGCAACCAACTAGAGACCAACCAGCAGGAACTACTTTTTCTTTTTCATGACCTTGTTTCTGCAGATCCTAAATTAAATGTTAAAATAATAAAGTGTTACTTTAATATTATTTATGTTGGGTTGTGTGTTTGAGAAGGGAAGCCCAAGGGAGACATAAGGTGTTATTTTATATTATTTAGAACACTTTATCCCACATTGCTTGTGAAAGTGGGTCGACCCTATGAAGTGGAAATAAAAGGGGAGCTTGTGGCCATTGTTCATCATGTTGAATATGAGAAGAAATTGATGTATGAGTTGCAGATCCGTTCTTGGCATTAGAGGATGTCTATCCTCTCTTGTGACATTCTAGACGTCATTCTTTTGGGGTTTGGCCTTTGGAATCCATTGCTATCAGCTTCATTATTAGACAAATTGGGTGCATTTCCAGCTACAGGCAGGTTTGATGATTTGCTCATATCTTCTTCACTACTTGTCCGATGCTTATGCCACTTTGAGGGGATGATTTTATGAAGATATTGGACTGACTGAAGACAAATTAATACTGTAGCAGCACTGTAGCGCGGACACTATTCACATCACTGTAGCAGCAGGATTAAAAATAATTGTTGGAGCATTATGTCAATAATACTGGAGTAATTAGTGAGTTGATAATCTGTCATGTATTTGATTTTATTAATTCTGAAAATAACATTTTATCAGCAGCAGTTCAATTTCCAGTTTGCATATTATTGTAGTTTCTTTCTTGTTCATGTTGTATGATTCCAAATCCATGCAAAGACATAAACAAACAAACAAACGTTTCATTTCCGGAGTTATAAGGGGTTTAAAACATTAAACGAAGAAATAAGGAGTTGGATGCAAACTGTTTGACAAAATTCCTATCAGCAGTTGGTTTAGTTTTGGGCATTCAAGGGTGTCCATTACACTCGTGAGTTTTGGCACTACCAAAATCTGTGGGGAAGTATCAAAATCTATGAGTAAATGTTAATAAGATCTGTTGGATCCCAATAGTTTCGCATTGACAAATTTCAGCTAACTTTGATCAATCGATATAAGAGTCATGACATTGCTGTCATATTCAGCATTTGCTGGTATTGGCAGAATCTAAAGTTTATGCTGGACATTGTTTCAGATCAATGAGGCATATGGAACAATGTATACCTCTTGCAAGACAAGATACTGATTTTACTTTGGCCTTTTCAGCCTGGAAACTTGTAAGAAGACTTCAATTACTTGTAACTTCCAAGTAATTTAATGAAAGTACACTAAATATTATGTACCTAGAATCCTTCGAAGTTAAGAGGTCAAGCTTTTCATTGAGATTTGTTCTCTTAAAAGTTAAATCTGACACTTTTTAAAGAATTTGTACCTGTGAATAGTCAGGGTTTCTCTTGGAAGCTCACTAAATCAAACTGATAAGAATAAAAAATATAATAAGTTCATTTGGAGCTATCAAGGGAGAAAAGAAATTTTCATAGCTAATAATAAACTCCAAGATGAATCTTGAAGCAGTTGGTCAAAGCCATCCATTTCATTGATCTCCAGTTTGGCTTGTCAAGAAAGAGTGGTACATGACATTATTAGCACAACAATTGGTTCATCATCATCTTTATTATGAAAGCAATTTTTTTAAAATAAATAGAGTCTATGAGCAGCATTTAGGTCTCATCTACAAACTGAAAACAATCACACACCTTTTGGGCCTCATCTATTAATTTGAATACAATCAATGAGAAAATTAAAGTCCAATTATAAACAATTTCTTGTATATACATCTGAGGTCATTGGGAGGGGAACTGTAGATTCATGTTGGGAGAAACCAAAAATTAATTTGAAGCTCTTCTTTTGCCACATATTTTTTGTATTTTTCTTTTGCTCTAGACAACAGTCTTTCCCTCTTACAAAAGCATTGGATTGTCTTATTTCTGAATGTAATATCATCCTAGATTGCTTTCCTACCTAAGTGACTTAACTCCAGGCATTCTTGCTAAGACCTTTTGAAA
Source organism: Chamaecyparis obtusa (assembly GCA_027943335.1). Lineage (NCBI taxonomy): Eukaryota > Viridiplantae > Streptophyta > Pinopsida > Cupressales > Cupressaceae > Chamaecyparis > Chamaecyparis obtusa. Next base: position 134,585 of record BSBK01002474.1, read on the forward strand.
CTTTTTTGGCGTATTGTGTATCATAGAACTAATATTGCACGTTAACTATTCTAGTGGACTGACAGAAGAATTTTATTTTTTTGCAGAAGGGGAAACTGGTTTTGAGTTTCCCACTCCCGAACTATATGTTGAATGTGCCTTATACATTGATGGTGCTCTGTTTGGGCTCCCTTCAAGAACAAGGTTAGTAAAGAAGATTAACATTTGTTGTTTTCAATGAGGGTTTTTATAGCTAATCTTGATGTCAATATAGTCTTTGGAGATTACTGGATATATATTGCTTATAACAAAGACATGCCAAATTTCTGTAAGAAACTGCATTCTATTATTTACAGGCTGGAATCTCAAGGAAAGCCAATTTACTGGAACGAATACAGTACATTAACTGCAAAGTACAGGGATTTGACCGCTCATGCACAGCTTGCTTTTACTGTAAGTTTGAGTGAGCTTTCTATTATAATTTTCACATGGTATCTTGGTGTTTTTGTTGAAGTGATATTTTTTCTGATATTAATCATTTCTGTTTAGAACTGTAAGTGAATTACTAGATCTTGGATATGATAATATGAATTACACTCTTTGTTTTGTAATATTGTTTGAGTAAAATGAGGCTTGAATTCTGGAAAATATGAAGATGGTTATGGATTACAGTGAATAATCATCTGTACCACACCTGTAAATAGCACTAGTCTAAATTACAGTTTTCTTATTGAGAAAAAAAAACTCTCCCACTTGATGACAGGGCCACATGAATTTAAAGCTTTTGCTATCTGTGCAGGTTCAAGCCTTTGACCCAAGTCTCTCTCTGCAAAATCTTCATATTCTCCTCTCTGATGATTTAAGGATTTGTAGTCAGTTGTAGTAGGTAGGGTTTGCACTAGCTGCATCTCCCATAGCAAACATGGATTCTTTTTCTTGCTCTTATTTTCTGTTTTTATAGGAACTTAGTTGTTAGGATTGTGTCAGTTAAATTGTAATCCAACTGCATAATATTAGGTCTCCAATTTGTTGTTTTTGTGTATATTCAATTGGTACTAAGAGAGGAAGTTTTCACTCTTCCTATATACTTATCAGTGGTGCCCCTTCACCAAGGGTCACCACTCTTCATAAGTTATGTAGTAATGTCCACCGTGGTTACTCCTAGAGGGTGAGTATCTTGGGTACTCTCATGAATGGAAATGCAAATGAACACAAGTGCTCATCACGGAATCACTCAACGTGATCTTGTCATCTCATCATCACGTTCACCATGGCTACTCCCAGAGGGTGAATCAACACAAGTGCTGAGTCATGGAGTCTCTCACATGACCACCATGGCTACTCCTAGAGGGTGGGTCCATCATGGCTACTCCCATAGCTGGAAATGCAATCCACCATGGCTACTCCCAGAGGGTGGAACAAGGGCTTTCATCTCAAATTTCTCCGTCTCAGAGAAAAATGCATTACATGTTGTTCCTAACCGGTTACTGAGAGGGGGGTGAATCGGTAAATTCAATTTCTATTTCTTTTTTACTTAATTAAATATTCTTGTTAATACAGAAATCAAAAGAATATTATGACAATCATAAACATAAATTAAATGCACATGTCAACACATAATTTATATGTGGAAACCCTCGGTTAGAAGGAAAAAACCACGGTGGGACAGAACCCACGAAACTCCACTACTGCAGTAATAAAGTTGCCTTGTTAGAGGCTTACAAAGCACCGGTGAGAGTGCTACCCGGTTAAGGGATTTAATAGAAGACCTGTTAGGATCTTGACCCTGTCAGGAGTCGCCTTATCAGAGGACTTAAAACACCAACAAAGATGTTACCCAATAAAGGGATTTATACAATAGAACCTGTTAGGGTTCACCCTGATTGAGGGATTTAAATATGCTTCACAACTAAAGCAATGATCTTATGATGACACTATATCCGTTGATTCAGATCATACCCGTTCACCCTTTCCTCTGCTTGGCTGTTGAATCTTTCTCTCCCTTTCACCTTCTGTGATTGTGTTTCCTCTCAGAAGATTCTACTCTCCTACTCTCTTTCTCTCTATGCTCTTGATTTTCAACAACACAATTCTCATGTCTTATGACCTCGAAACGCTCGCAAAAAAAACAAAGCTAACTCCAGTTCCACTGAAAAAGCTAACTCCAGTTTATCTGAAAAACGCTTTGCATAATCTGGTTCGGATTATCATGCACTTAACCGGTGTGTGATTTATATCCGGTTAGTCATTTGAACCTTGTGTGTTTGCCAAGATCGGTTGGACAAAACCTGGACTGGTATAAGCGTGACCAGTTAAAGTAAACTGCTCACTTGCTCATTCTACCCGGTTCACAATTATTACACTATCATGAGTACCGGTGTGATGTACTGGTGTTCCGGTGGGATTGATGTTCGCCAATGACGACTAACTTTATGTCAACATTACAAGGGTTGATACCTCAAATTTCTTCGTCTTAGAGAAAAATGCATACAAAGGCTGATACCTCAAATTTCTCCGTCTTAGAGAAAAATCCATACAAGGGATTGCACCTCAAACTTCTCCCTCACAGAGAAGAATTCATTAACAAGAGATTGCATTTCAAACTTCTCCCTCACAGAGAAGAATTCAATAAAGTACATCTCAAGAGATCATTGATGCTGAGACTCCCTCTCAGCAAGGGCTTCATTCTCCACAAATCCAAGCTTGTCTCGAAAATGCACAAACTTCACTTTGGCAAGGTGCTTGGTGAGAATATCGGCCGTCTGATCATCAATGCTAATGTACCTCAACTGAATAGTTAAATTTGATCTTTGACCTATCATGAAATACAAGGTTGGAGTCTGCATCACTCTTGGTGAATCCCAAGCTCCCCAAGTATCCGTCTATCTACGAATATCACGACCTAGGTGTCCGCATAAAGGCCTTCCAATCTACATACATGGGACTCTATCCCATGAATATAGTCCTCTGACTGTTGATTACTAGAGGAACCATCTTGACATGGAGCCAATATGACCAAGATCCTCGGAAGTCAATTGAAGCAAATCCTCTAGTTGCTCCCTCTGACAGGAAAGCATACCCTTCTCACATGTACGATTTCATAGTATGTGGAATCAACTTTATTGAGATAGATGACTTCTCATATCATCTGCTACTGTATGATGATGATCTTGTAAATTCACATACTCTTCTCAAATAATTTACTTTTTATATCTTACACCACATATCTCCACATCTCACATCACCTATCTTTATGGCTCAACAACTACTTATTATTTACATAATTTAAAACCAAACTATAAGCACCAAGAAAATATAACCAAACTCTATGCACCAGGAAAATATACTTGCAGCTTCATAGTTGTTGTTCTTAGATACATGAACATGTTGTGCTTGAAATTGTGGTCTTACCGGCAACGTCTCAATAGTCTGAGACCATTGTATTTCATAAAAGAGCGCTATGCCGATTGAAGTGTATTCATGAGCCATAGAGACATCTCAAATAATTTACTTTTTATATCTTACACCACATCTCCACATCTCACATCACCTGTCTTTATCGCTCAACAACTACTTATTATTTACATAATTCAAAACCAAACTATAAGCACCAAGAAAATATAACCAAACTCTATGCACCAGGAAAATATACTTGCAGCTTCAGAGTCGTTCTTAGATCCATGAACAAGCTGTGCTTGAAATTGTGGTCTTATCGGCAACGTCTCAATAGTCTGAGACCATTGTATTTCATAAAAGAGTGCTATGCCAATTGAAGTGTATTCATGAGCCATAGAGACATCTCACAAGATGAGATAAGAATCTGTAAGAGACATACCATAATAGAAAACACCACCAATTGTCAATAACAAATTGTTCTTTTCAAACTTCACGATGCTTGAAAGCATTACGTAGCAACACCATCTCCATGCCCATGCCTAGGATAGAATTTCTAAATCTAGTGCCATAATAATATAAACTTCAATGGAGATCACCAGACAATAAGCATGAAGGGTGTTCGATAAAGAGAAGCCCACAGGCTAAGGAATGCTCTTGCAGGAAAAGCTAGAACTGTTTCAAATCTTCAAAACATCAATCGCTGTTAATATTTGATGCAAAACGAATCATATAGGAAGACCTCCATCCTCAATGAAACTCACGCCACCTTCAAAGTCAATACGGTCTTTATTTTTCTCACAACAAATATTAAACAAGCTTCTTCGACACAAAATAAGGAACTCGACACATCAATAATAAACTCCTTAAATATTAAAGGCGCTCACAATGTGTAATATTAAATTCCAACATGAATATAAATCTCAAGTCCAATAAACTCCACCATTTCTTCATACCGCTCTGCCTTCTTTGCAAGTACACATTTTCCTTGCAGGAAGCCTCAATGGTATATCTCAGAAATGATTACCATAGGCGCAAACAAAATCAACTATTTTTCCCTCGGATTTGAGCCCGTGTTGATACCATGTTGTTTTTGTGTATATTCAATTGGTACCAAGAGAGGAAGTTTTCACTTTTCCTATATACTTATCAGTGGTGCCCCTTCACCAAGGGTCACCACTCTTCACATGTGGCCCTATTAAGTATATTATATTATTATAATAATTATCTCTTATAGTTAACTATAAATTAATGTATATAATTAATATATAATTATATTATCTCAATAAATGTAATTATTGTATTACCAATATAATAATAATAACTCTATAATCAATATAATTATAATATAACAATAATATAACAATATAATAATTATATTATCAATATAATTATTATATCACAGTAATATTATCAATACCTTTATGTTATCTATGTTGGCCTGAAGGAATCCGACCATAGCTACAATAACATACAATTTTCTTGGAATGGGTAATTTGGATGCCCATGAGGAGTTGAGGGATATTATTTTGTTATTATTGTCAAATTATGTAAGGTATAGTTGTAATGACATTGGCTATGAGGTTACAAAAGAAGGTCAAAGATTGGGAGTCATGGAGCATCTTTCTCAATATAGGTAATGTCAATGCAAAATAATGCACCCATGGGGTGCCTAGAAATGGGAAAGTGGGCTTAATGTCATCTTATGATGAAATTTATGATGTGTTAGTGTGTAAGAGGGGTTACATTCTATTTTGGAGACTACTTTATGTAGTGGGTTGTGAGATTGTTAATATGGTATTTTGAGACAATGTTAAGAATTATGGCATTATTTTATGGTGGTTTTTCAAGTCTCCTTAGGTCCATATATTAAGGGCTTGGTATGGAGGAGGTATAGTTCTTTGTAGGTACACTCACATTGCCAAAATATTGTCCGATTGAAAAAGATTATGAGTTGCATTGATGTACTTGTTTTACACATATGCAATCCCTAGATGGAATTGTCTCTAATGGATACGAGGGTTTTCATCCCAAAATTTAATTTGGAAACCAAGAGGTTGTTTGTCCTCCAACCAAAAGATAAACACCAAGTGCTTGACTTTCAAGGAAAAGGTTTTGGCAACAATGCAATGGATTTTTTTCTTCAATGCCTAGCTCCTACTTTTATAGGCTATTTGAGAGAATATAATATTATTTTCTTTTCTTGCCAAAAAATTATCTTAGAAATGTCTAGAAATGCTTTTTAATAATACTGAGACATCACCTTTGTGCTCTTTTCCTAATGACACTTTATTAGGTCCCTTTTTTAACATTAGATTGGACCTTTTATCAAAATAAAATAATATTAAGTTGCCTTTTTCATAAAATAAAGTTATTGAGACAACTTAAAATATTATTTTAACTATTTCCTTAGCTTAGTTGGAAAAAAGGACATGACATTGGTGAATAGTTCACAAATTTGTTGGAGCTTAACTTTTATTTTTGCAAGATGCATGGCAAGTGGAAGGATGTTGAGATTAGTGTTAGTCCTGACCGGTTACTGAGAGGGGGGGGGTGAATCAGTAAATACAATTTTTATTCTTTAATTTATTCTTCTAAACAGAGTCTTGTAGATTTAAAAGAATAAAAAAATACTCATAAACATAAATTGAATTGCATAGGTCAATACAACATATGTATGTGGAAACCCTCGGTTAAAAGGAAAAAACCATGGTGGGACAGAACCCACAAGTTCACTACTGCAGTAATAAAGGTGCCCTGTTAAAGGCTTACAAACCACTTGTGAGAGTGCTACTTGATAAAGGGATTTGGTAGAAGACCTGTTAGGATCTTGACCCTGTTAGGAGTCGCCTGATACGAGGACTTTAAAACACCAATAAAGATATTACTCGGTAAAGGGATTTATACAAAGAACCTGTTAGGGTTCACTGTGATTAAGGGATTTAAATATGCTTCACAATCTACAACAATGATCTATGATGACACTTTCTGTCTGATTAGATCATACCTGTCACCCTTTCCTCTCCTTGGCTGTTGAACCTTTCTCTGCCTTTCACCTCTCAGAAGATTCTCTTTCTCCTGCTCTGTTCGCTCTGAACATTCAACAACACTTCTTGTGTATCCTCTGACCTGTATTTATAAGAGATTAATCTTATTAAAATACTTCTCACGGTTCCGCCAAACTATAAACTCACCCATAAATCATGCATGCAAAAAAAGCTTTGCAAAATGATCTTGAGTTTACCTAGAAACGCTCATAGATAAGAACAAATCTAACTTCAGTAAAACTGAAAAAGCTAACTCCAGCTTTAACTGAGAACGCTCCGAATAATCTGGTTCCCGGTTCGAATTATCATGCATTGACCGGTTAAAGAACTTGTACCCGGTCAACCATCTCTTCCCTGTGTGTATCTCATGACCAGTTCGGAAAAACTTAGACCGGTATAATCGTGACTTGCAAAGTACACCACTTGTTTAGTCTACCGGTGCATACTAAAGAGTAACGGTGCTACCGGTGAGATGTTTGCCAAAAGACTTTTCCAATGACAACTTAAATATGTCAACAATCTTCCCCTTTGGCATTGCTGGCAAAACATCTACTGATACTACTGTATTCTCATATCACCTGCCTTGTAGACTTCCCTTGTAGACCTTCTTGTCTACCTGTTACACACCGTTTTATCTGATTTGTGCTTATCCGCTCTCTACTGATTTTCTTCTTTCCAATTCACCGTCTGATCTTCGAAATCTTCTTCCCCTTTTTGCCTCCATAGGTCAAAGGGTTGTTATGTCTGGAAATGTGGCCTTTCATACCTCTAACTTATTGAAAATATCCTTATATATTTTCTTTACTGAATCAAGGAATGGCTTCATACGCTTGTGACATGTCCCAAATTATTTCTCGCTGCTTGCAGTGAGACAATTATGTTCTCCATGTCTTCAACTGTTTTGTAGTCTGGTTCCTTGATCAGGTTTTTTGCCTCGGTTGCAGTCATCCGCATTAGATCAAATGTAGGGGCAAGAAATAATTGGAATCCAATGAGATCTTGAATTCTCTTTGTCTTCTCTTCTGAAGCTTTTTTGATAACGAAAGCAAGACTGGTCATTTCTCGGCTCTATTCTGTTGCAGAGGAGTTCTTTGTATCAAACTTGGATGAAAGAGCTTTCATCTCTTTTGAAGTCTTGGAAGTTTTCTCCGTAATATCTTGAACAAAGTCTTCAAAATTTGAAGTTCTTGTGATTAGTCTTCTTGCTTCCTGTACCAGCTGCATCAGCTCCTCAGTTCTTGCAGATACAATGACCTTTAATTCTTCGACCTGTTTGTGAAGAATTTCAATTCGCTTCTTCTCATAATGATCAATTGCTAGCATCTCTGGGTTGGTTACATCTCCTATAGCTTGTGCTAGTAACTCCAATTGATCTATGACCGCTTCGTCCTCATCAATATCTATATCCAGTACAAAATTGTACAAGATGTTTCGTACACTAGGGAGGACCATGTCTTGTTTCCTCTTAGTGAGCTCTTTGAGTTGTCTAGTTGACATCTTGCTTATGTCAACCACAGTTTCACTAACTTTGCTTTTCTTTGCTTCAGATTCAGTTGCAAAAGTTAGTTTCCTCTTTGATGAAGATGAGCTAGGAACATCTACCGGTTCCTTCTGTTTCTTCTCCTGTTCCGGTTGTTCTTCCGTAGGCTTTTCCTGTTCAGTATTTACAGGTAACTCTTGTTCCTGAGTTTTCTCCTCTTGTGTTACTTGCTGTTCTTGATGTACTTCCCCTCCCGGTTGTACTTCTTCCTTCAGATGGACTTCCTCTTCAGGATGTACTTGCTCTTCCAGTGGAACTTCCTCTTCAGGATTTACTTCCTCTTCTGGTGGAGGCTCTGTGAGTTGCTCCTCAACAACATGTTGCTCATTCACAACAATTTCTTCTTCACTTGTTCCTTTATCAGTAGTCATCTTTTCTGATGACTCTCCTTGTACTTGTTCTTCTGGTAGAACTTGTTCTCCCAGATTTACTTGTGCATTGTATGTGAACTGTTCTGTGGGAACTTTTTGCTCACCGGTTAAAGGTTGTTCACAAGCAGTGAATTGTACCAGTGATATCAATACTCTCTCAGGTTCCTCTTGAGAGATTTCCTGAGGACTTGTAGTACTAAGAGTACTGAAATCGTATTGCTGCCAGAACTCTAGTGTATCATTGTACACATCTTTTTCATAACCATTGATAATCTTGGCAACTCTATTCTTTGTGTCCAAGATCATTGACACAACTTCCATTAGACCTTTTACAGTCTCCTCACTGAGACCGGGTGTCACTTGTGCCAATGTTTCTTTAACAATTTTGTTGTTGGCTGCTAAACCTGTCCTCCATTTAGCCATTATCCTTTGATTTAATATAGGAGGAAACTGAGACCTATAGTCTCTAGGACTTCTGTTGAAATCCAAGAAGGTTTCCAACAGAGCCACTTCTATTTTTTGCTTATCCTCCTGTCCTAATACACTGAACCATTTGGCTGCATTTGATACTTTGCCAAAATCCATGACTTCATCTACAATGTTATCTACAGTTAGTGTTCGAGCCTTACCTTTTATTGGAGACGCCAGTATTGTTGGTGGAGTTAGGTCACCTGATTTGTCTTGGATGATGTCAATAATTACTGGTCCGGTTGGAGTCTTTTCCTTAACCAGTGCATCAACTCCTACTACCCCTTTTCCTTTTCTAGTGTCAATCATCGGTGGTACTGATGTCTTCTGGCATTCTTCTTTTGCTTGATGTTGTTGCTGAAGAAGTTTTGTCCGTGTAGAAACTCCTTCATCATGCACTTTATCAACTTCTCCAATCAACACCTGACTGATTCTTCTTTTGATCTTGAAACTCTGTTTGTGAAGATCAACTTGTTGGGTTGCTTCCTCCAGAGTAAGATGATTTTGTACTTCAAGAAGAGCCCTAATTCTCATCTCTCTTTCTTTATCAATCGAAGCTTTCCATCTTCCTTCTAGAATCTCCTGTAGATCATCAGGTATTCTTCTGTGAAGTTCAGTGGGAGATAGGTTGAACTTGTGAATATAGAAAACAAGAGCTTCTTCTAATTTTCTCTTATCCTCTTCATTGCTAACTTCATATCTCCTTCCAACTGCTCCCAATCTCCTTGTCTCCTTTATTCCTTCCACTAATTCATCAATGGTTTGTTTTCTTCCTCTCGGTGCATCTTCTTTCACTAGTTTACCAATCTTTCTCCTTCTTTGCAGAGTAGCTATTTCTTCTGTTTCAGTTTCTTCCTTTTCTTCTTCCTGAGCCTATTGAGTTCTTTTCTTTTAAATTTTGGGTTCTTCTATTACTGTTTTCTTCTTCCTCGGTGTGGGAGTCCTTTTCACGTATACCTTCTTTGGTTCCTTAACTGATGACTTTTTCTTCAAATTCTCTTGAATTTCTTCAAAGGTACCAAACCAGTATGCAGAGAGATCTAGATTACTCTCTTGCAATGCATCTGCATATGCCTTGGCTGTTTTAGTAGTAATCTCGTACCCAAGTTCCGGTGCATATTTTGTTCTAGGCTCCACCACCTGGATTATATAGTGATCGGTGCTAACCAGAACACACAACTCATCCTTGTATTGAGCAACAATAGCCGAGGGAATTCTTTCCCAGGCGTGCATTCTGAGTTGGAGGGCCTCAAAGTAATCGGTCATTACTTTATTAAACTGATTTCCTAGTTTTTTAGTCATATCTCCTATTTGAATCATGACCGGTTTATTTGCTAGCCAAGTTACTTTTCCTATGCCCAGAAAGAAATTTTGATAGTAAAAGAACAAACATACTAGTAGAGTTCCATATTTCAGAAACTTCTTCACAAGACCGAGCTTCTTTAGATTTTAAAAAATTTGCCCTCTTAGCATGGCGCAAATATCATACTGTGCGTTATCATGCATGATCTTGTGTGCGGCATGTATAGCTCCTCCCGGTACACTATTGAGGTTGCTCTACTGATAGATTTCGTATCCAATGACTGTAGATGCAAACTAAACGCCCTCGTCTTCTATGTCATTTATAGTCATCAATCGACTATCGGACCTTGACTTTGTTAACCTTGCGACTACTGCATTCGCAATAGTTCTAAGGGTAAGAGCTTCCCCTTTGTTGCTGTAACCAGTAACCCTTCACAGATCCTCCTTAGTGATCGGTGTGACTATGCCTTTCGCTAGCCAAATCCCTGGTTCGTGCACCCGACTCAAAACCAATCTTATCCAATCCGGGCGAAACACGGTTGGATACTTAACTCCATTGATCAATCCTAAAGTCACAACCTTCGCATACTTATCTTGAAGCTTTCCATCCTAGCAGAGTGAGAGATACTCGCTTTGGATGTAGGTTTCACCCAATTCTTCCTGCTTGGCGTGGATGAATGCCGTAATGTCTTTAGTTAGGAAAAGTCCATCAGACACTGATGATAGCGCTCCTACCATATCGTTCTCTTGGTTCTGTACTAGCATGATGTTGTAAACTGGTCTGTCGAATTGATTTCCTTTAACTAGGTTGACAACAGATGATGATGATGCCATCGTATATGACCGGTTTACACAGAGTTCTTGATTGGATTTATAGAGTTCACTTAGCAAAGACCGTAAATCAAAGCAAGAAGAGATTACTCAAGCGTAAGAAAACAAAAATCACAGTTTGCAATATAAAGTGAAATGAGTAATCTTCCTTCCCTTAAATAGACTTAGGGTCTAACGGTAATTACCAAACAGTAACAATTGTTAACGGCTATAGCATTAATTAGCAGCCTCACCTCCTCTGGTTGGTTCTGAAGGGCAAGGAATGTTTGTGCCAGCAGCCGAGGTAGACGGCACATCTGCCGATCCACATCGGGATTAATTTCGAGGGCAGTCCACACGACACTCTTCGGTACTTCCTCGCGTGAGCCTCCCTTTGAACATGCGTTTCGATGGATGCCTGGAGTAACGAGACGAAATCTGTTGTTAGTGTTCGTTCACCCTCGAATAGTTCTGCATTCTCTTCTTCCTCATTGGTCCTTCCACCATCATCTATTGGTTGCTCCATTGCTTTCCGTGCGCCATCCGCACCTCGTCACTTCCCGAGATCTTAGAGGCAACAACGCCAAATGTTTACCACCTACGGTAAACTGGATTTAATGCATACTATTAAAGGAAATTATAACAAGATATCAGGGAACTGCCAGATATTCCATTAATCATAACCAAGTTACATCCAATGCAAGCATAACATATTATGATATCAGTTTCGTTTCTTTCTCTTCCATCCGAGAGAATACATATATCACCCGAAGGGGTGCAACTGAACCGTCGCGACATAAACACTTACCCTTCGGCCACTAACGACCCAAACTAACAACTTAATTAACATAACACTTCCGTACATACAAGTTTACCGACAACAATTGGGTTTTGTCTCCAAAAAGATCGTTCAGATTTTAGCCTTGAAAAGTTGGATTGCATGCTTTGGATTTCTTCATCATGTTGCAAGTTTCAACCTAGGTTGAATTTCCTTGGAGTGGATTGGATTTTCCCTCAGAACTTAGAGATTCATCTTTTGTTTTAAACAGCCCTGCGAACTCCTGAAACATTTTCCCAAGTCAAGGTTGGGACCCAACCTGACTTTGGACACTTGTTCCAAGTCAAGGTCGGGATCTGAGCTAGGTGTGGACACTCTCCATTTTTGACCATTCAATCATATGCTAAGTGGTTGCATTTCAACATATAAATTCATTCCTTTGTTTGTTTGGATTTTCCTTTCCAAATCAGATTCTAACCATGATTGCTCCTTGGTTTCCTTAAACATTTCAAACCCGATTCAAATCATGTGACAAACACTCGGGTTTCCTCAATAAATCGCCTAGGTTTCATTTGAACTATCCTGCTTTTCTTGCAAAAAGTCAATGTTTGGTCCATGGGCTTGAAAAACTTGACAAGGCTGGGTGGAATTTGACGAAGGGCAGGAACGCCAGGAAGTAATGTCCATAGCAAGGTTGGGTTCTGACCTAAGCTTGGACACTTGTCAGGTTGAGATCCGACCTAGACTTGGACACTTAAAATTTCCATCATACCTTTCCAAAATCTTCCCAAGTGTTGCCACTTCATCATGCAAAATTCAAATTTCATGGCCTTTAGGCTCTTAAGCTTTCCATCAGCACCTAGACCAAAACTTATCACATTATTCTCCCAACATGGACTCAATCACCCATCTCAATTCTTCTCCTTGGTCAAAATCTGCCTAAGTGTTGCATGAAAGTTGTAAGTTTGTCAATGTTTGGAATCAAAACAACACTAGGCTTCCCTTAAAAGCATCCTCAGCAAATTGCAAATCCGAGTTTTGACAAGGCTTGGGATATTGTAAGTGCAAGTGAATTGCATATAAGGTTAAATCAGAATCTTGACCAAGTGTTAGACCAGGGCTTGCCGACTTTAACTCTTCTCATGATATGAGCTTGCAACTTGATATCCACTCAACTCTCAGACTTTGCCCAAACTTCACAGCTTATCAATTTTGAGACTTGAGAATGTTGCCACCCTACAACTAAAACTAGTAAACTACTGACTGCCAAAGCAAAAAAGGTGGGGGGTCCCCATTTGCAATGGGGCGTGCGTGTTTTACTATACAATAGGTACTCTCATAAAAAGGCATATCAATAGTGGGAAGGGGGGAATGCTTGGAAAGAGTTTAATGGTAGTCCTAGGAGATTCTTTACATTTAATTCCAATATCATTGGTAGTTAGCCCATAATTAATTCAATAAATAACCATTATAGCATCCATGGCTGATACATGCAAATACCACAACAGCTTTTTGTGGACAATATGCATCCTACTGGTAAACCTGAATTGTAACAATATACTTTGTCTAATGTGACATTTTAAAAGCTTCTCGTGGGGGATTGAATGCACCCAATTGTCTTGCAATTTGATGAGATACTTGTTTGGTATCCAAAAACATTCATCATAATTTAGTCTAAAGCTATGACACGACTAATATTTATTTCCAAAGAAGAAATATGCATTGACAATTCAATTAAAAAACAATGAGTGATGCCACTAGAGTACAAATACATTGCGTAGGATAGAGGGTAAGAAGCAGTGGATTTTCCAATCTTGAACATAAATTTAAAATTTGATGCCACAAATCAGGATGCGCAAAGCATTAATGAGTGGGGCTTGTTAAAATTAGTCTTTTAAGAGCATGGTTATAAGTAATTGAAGGCCCAATATATGCCAAAACAACCTGCAACACACTTCAAGAGACTGTTCGGTGGTGGAGAGGTGAGGGTGTTATGTATATATTTGCTATTCAAAATTTATTATTAAGATAAGATATTGACTGAGCTGGAAAGTCTTGTCACTTGGATCACATTTGATGTCTACGGCATTTTTTTGATGGAGGATATGTAATATTTGCAGTTTTTCTTCAAGATGTTGATATTTGAGTTGCATATGACTCAGCATAATTCAATATTATCCATTGTTTTGTCGTACAAGTAATCATTTCCCATGAATGTAAAGGCAGTCCTCTCATTTTCCAAAAGTGACTTTAGGATATTAAAAAAGAGAAAAGACAATACAGCCAAGGTCAATGCCATCTTTTCCCTCTCGATATGGTGTGCATAATTGCCTTCCTAGCTGTCAATTCAATTTCTTTGCTTCTTATTTTGCAATGATGGGAGAACCTTAAGAATGAATGCTTGAATTGGTCTTGATAGATCTTGTGAATTCTTGGTGGATCTTGTGTAATTAATCATTTGTGTGGGGAAGGGGGAAAAAGAAATGTCCATGTTCTTATCACAACCTTACTATAGGGTCTTGCATTTCAAAAGTAGATTGGCATTATATACTTGTCACAGTTCTCTTCTTCTAGATAATTTGTCTTATTTAGTTGAAATTGCTCAATGTTGGTTTCCGTTTGCTATATGCTATACTGGTTGTCTACGAGGAATTCCAGGATGCATTTGGAAACATATAGACTATATATGCTTAACCAAAAGCAATTCCCATTTCGTTTTGCACAATGTAGGCTAGAGAAACTATAACTGATTCAATGGCCAGCTACTAAGCTGATGCATTTTGTTTGTAGTCCTGAAAAAAATACCATTTATCATTTTCTTCATTCATCCGAAAACAGCTGATCTTTGGAATATTTAAACTATTTTGATGAACATGGTGGACTGACATGGGCATTTGAAACTGCAGGTTTGGGATGTATCTTCTTCTAGGCAGGATGTGGTGGTTGGGGGTGCAACCCTGCGCCTTTTCAACAGCAAGAAACAACTTAAAACAGGACAACAGAAACTCAGGCTCTGCCTTGGGAGAAAAGCAGATGGTTCAGTGGATAGTACTACACCTGGAAAGGTTAACTAATTAAAATGCAGTGAAATGTCATATGTTAACTAAGAAAATGTTTACATATGGAATCCAATAAGTATTATGTTAGGATAAGTTTCTACTTACTATTACAATGTAGGTACCTAAGCAAGAATGTGGAGAGATTGAACGCTTGGAGAAGCTAGAAAATAAATATGAGCGGGGTCAGATTCAACGCATTGATTGGCTCGATGACCTCACATTCAAGGCTATTAGGGAAATTAAAGAGAGAGAAAGACAACGCCTTGGAATGTCACATCTACACCTCATTGTCTATCTTTGGCCTTTCGAGCATCCAGTTTGTTTCCAGGTTGGTTGTTTGAATCAAGCAGGTGATTGTAACAGAAGATGTCATTATAATTAAATTTTTTTTGCTTGAACATTTTTAACAGTTTGTTAAAATTTTGACTGTGTTCTATAGGTTGAACATTTCTTGATATATATAATTATAATACAACATTTGTCCAGCATCATATCTTAGCTTTTGTCAATGAATAAGGTGCTTTGCTGTTACTATACACGGATATTCTATCAAGATTTTATAGCTTCCTAGCATTTATATGCTAAAAAGGTCTCTTTTTAATTGGGAAACTGAAAAATTAAAGAGCACAGTGAAGACAATTACTATGTTACATCAAGTTTTTGAGATGGGGATGATAGGATACAGGGGATGAGTTTCAGGGATGGTAGGGGATAGGAGGCCTTTTTTAAAGGGGCTAAATAGGAAAATTTTAAAAAAGTAGATAACTTCAAATATTCATATGACAAGGTATTCATCATATTTATTATATAACCAAGTTATTGGTAAAAATTATGATATACTTGTTTAACTAAACATTAAGGACCTATAAACTTTTGGTAAACCTAGGAGCTTCATTAAAATACCAAAATTTATATGGCTAAACTCCATTTCTTTAAATTTCTTACTCTTAAAAAATACCTAATAATTATCTCACAAAGTTGTGTTGTATAGAAAGTTCTACTCATCCTAAAAATACATAATGTCCATGATCACGATACAAATTAATTCCTTCATGACACAAATTAATATCCTATCTAGTATCCACTCATTTGAAACATAAATAAATTAAAAAGTAAATCAAGGGAATTGTGTGGCTATAATCTTAAGTTAAAGCTATTATTAGGATTGAAACATAGACCTTATAAACTCCTTTTGGTAACCAAACAAAAAAGTTTGCATGGATGAGGTCAGATATATTTGCCACCACTGAATTTCCTCCTCTTTCATTATGGAAAATACAATTTCTACCTTACCTAAAGGTATCACATGCAGGCCCCACCTGTTCATCACACATGACATTTTGTCCCTTTATTCTGACCATGGAATCTGACATAGTAATTGGTCTAGCAGTCACCTCACTCACTAATTATCATTTCCCACCATTCTGTTCCTGTCACTTTAGGAGGTCAAGGTGACCCCATAACCTCAGTATCACAAGAATGAGTAATCATCCACAGTGCCTGGCTACATGTAATCTATGAACAAAATCAAAACCCCCTGCCAATGTGTTTACAGAAAAAACCACTACCTTGAATACAGGATGACATGACATTAAAGCCTGTGAATGTGCAATCATTTGCAAGCAGAGGATATTTTTTTTTCTAGGTTTTTCTGCATGGGGATGGTTGGTCCTTGGGATGGTCATGTAATCATTTGCAAGCATTCAAACAATCAAGATTCAATTCATCAAGGAGATCCATTAGTAGCCATTGAAGGATTCAAGCTCTATGGAGCCCTCTTGTTGAAGATTTCTCCATCCATATCCATTCAAGCTTCTTCCTATTCTAAGATCCATTCAAGATTGGTGTTGAAGATCTAAAGGCAATTGATTTGAGACATCCTACATCCTATTCTACATTCATTTGGTGCATCCATACTTGTGGATTCAAGGATTCGAATCTTCCACAAGGGTTTCAACATAAGCAAGGTGAATTGTTCCATTTACTTTGTTTATTACTGCAATTTCAATTATATTTCAAGGTTAATTCCAAAACTGGGGTTTGACCAAGGCAAACCCCTCATCCAAACAACAAAACCATTTTTTCTCGCAGGTGCAGGTGCGGAACAACGAATTACAAAGCAGATTTGGACACCCTTTTCGGCAAACTTTCGGGATTCGCGAACAGAATTTCCGTCGGAGCAGCGTAGGTCAAGGTCGACCTTCATTTGGGTCAAGGTCGACCTAAACCCGAAAAGAAAAAGATTTTTGGGTTTTCTCCGTCTCCGTGTTTCTGTTCCAGATCCGGTTGATGAATTTCCAGAAACTCAGTATAGACACTAGAAAACAGCAATTTCCAGATCTGCTATACTTTGAGGTTAGTATTTGTCTTCAATTCATTTCAATTAAGATTTTAAATACTCTCTTCCATAACGGAATATAAGGTTTTCCTCTTTCTTCATATTCTTCATCGATTGATTCATTTATGCATTAACCATTTTCTTGTGGTTAATCAATTTGGATCTTTCCTTTGGGAATTTGGGGTTAAGAAGAAGATCTTACCTTCTCCAGTACATCACACACATTTTCACATCAATATTTTATCTTTACATTTTGGTGAACCCGCGATAGACAACTCTTTCTTTTATGGTGTTAGATCTTGCATGTCTATTAGATTAGTCTTCTTTTATGTGCTTGCATTTACATTTCAAAAATAAAACAAAAAAATCATATAAAGCAAAATACAAAAACATTTATTTGTTCATGCCTTGTGTTTTCCTAATTTAGTTCATTTGCATTGCATTGGTATATGAGCTTTACTACCTCTAGTCCTATTTATAATATTCCGATTAGAAGAAGTCGCAGACATATGGGTTCCTTTGATCTTGAGTCTTCCTCTCCTTTTCTTAGGATCTCGGATGACAATTTGATCATGATTCCAATCCTTATGGAGCATAACTCTTCTCACTCATCTCATGATGAGGATGATGCTTTAAGAGTTCCTCCTGAACAAGTCCAAAAACTTTCAACTGAACTTGATAAAATAGGAAATTGGCTTATTCAAGAAAACCATAATCAAGATTTTATTCAAGCTATAGAGGCTCTTAAGAAAGTTTTTCGGGATAGTGATCAAGGTGTTAATCTCTTGCATGGTATCACTCATCTTGTGCATTTAAATGTCAAACCTTTAGCCCAAGAAGCTCAAGAACTAGGATTCACTCCTCCTGTCACTAGTGTGGAACTTTCTTCCCTTCCTTTACCTAGCATTCCTACTTACACTCCTCCTTTAGTGACTACATCGATTCTATCTCTTCCTATGAGTGTTCCACCGGTGTCTCTACCTACCTCACAACCTTCTTATCATAGTGTTCCTTTTACCTATTCCAATCCTCTTCCAACTGTGGTTCCAAGTGTTCCACCGGTTGTGTCTTCTATTCCTGCTGCTTCCTACACTTTCCCTAGTGTTTCTAATATTTCTATGCCTCCTATTTCTTCTAATGATTCCACAATCATTAGTCTGGCTCAAACTGTGTCCTCTTTACAACAACTTGCATCCTTAACTCAATCCAAGTTTAGTATTCCTACATGTGACATGGGCAGTCCTTTATCCCTAGACATTATTCGTGCTCCTGTTCCTCGGCAAGCCAATATGCCTCGTCTTGAGAATTACAATGGTAAGGGAGACCCTGTCACTCATGTTAAAACATTTCAAATCCTTTGTAGTGACTATGCTCATGACCATAGGATTTTAGCCAAGTTGTTTGCTAGAACTTTTTGTGATAAGGCCTTGCAATGGTATTGTTCCTTGCCTCCTTATTCTATTGATTCTTTTCCAAAACTTGCTAATGCCTTTATCCAACAATTCCAAAATAATATTGGTCTGCAAGTGTCCTTAAGTGATTTGATGCATTGTAAACAAAATACTAAAGAAAAATTGACTGAATTTATTGGTAGATTTAAACATTTGTATGCTCAAATTTCTTATCTTGTTCTTAATATTGATATTTAGCGTATGTTTATTTCAAATTTACAAAAGGATATTAGAGATAAGATTCCGCTTACTGAATTTACCTCTTTTCAACAACTTTGTGCAGTGCTTCATCATTATCAATTACAAGTGAGTCAATTTGAAGCCAACACTCCAATGGCTCCCGTTCCAGTTGATAAGAGTGATGCTGCTCCTAATCCCAACAAGTTTCAAAAACCTAACAACTATGTCAAGATAAATAAGCAAGCAAATGCAGTTGTTGATCAAGTTGTTGCATCCAAAAATGCCACTTCTGCATCCACTGCTTTTCGTTTGAATCGTATGTTTACTCCTCTTTCTGAATCTTTATATTCTATTATGAGTAAATTGTTGACTGCTAATATGATTACTTTACCTCCTATTCGACCTCTTTTACCTACTACGATGGCATCCAAATCCTTTGATTCCAAAGCTTTTTGTCAATACCATCGTCAGAATGGCCATGATACTGAGAAGTGTTATCCTCTAAAACATAACGTTCAAGACTTAATTGATTCTAATGCTTTATTTGTTAATAATTTTGATGGTAGTGGGAACAAATCTATCTCTCCTCCTAATCAAAACCTTTGAATCTATACGAATCCTTTGCCTGCACATGATACTAATACCATTGTTCAGCCATCTTCTGTGGATATTGTTTATGATTCAAAGATGGATTATCTCAATCATATTGTTAACCATGTGGAGCATGTTGTTTTGTCTCAACCTGTATCTCCACCCCTGCCTCAATCTCAACCTCAACTTCAAGTTCCACCTCAACCTAAGCCTAAACCTCAACCTCAACCTAAACCTCAAAAACAACCTAAGAATAAAAGACCTAGGGAACTCTTGATCGCCTTTGATGATTCTGAGACTATTAAAGCTCCTGATGGTACCCTCTACATTTATGCTAGGATTTCTAAGATACCTACGCGTGGTTGTCTTGTTGATCCTACATCCTTAGTCAATGTCATTACTGAAGAAAACCTTTTTATGAAGAACTTACAATGTGATTGTTATGATACATTTGACGTATGGATCCAAACTTGTAATGGTTTTCTCTATCCATCATTTGGTTCTATTAACTTGCCTGTTGAACTTTGTGGTAAAGTTGTGGACACTACGTTCATTGTTGTTCCTACTTCTGATCAGTTTCAAGTTAAGCTTGGTTTGCCTTGGTTGAATGCCATGCATGCCATTGCTTCTCCTATCCATAAATGTATCATATTCATTCATGATGAAGAAGTGAAGACAATTAATCATAGTTTATATCAACCTTCTAGGCCTAGGGATTGTGCTACCCTTGACTTCTTTTGGCCTTCATTACCTAATTCATGTCCTTCTCGACCTAATAACCTTTTTCGCTCATATCAAGCCTATAAACATCGCAAGATTCTTGAGTTAAGCATGCCTCAGATGGATCTTAACCGTGGTCTTTTGCCTACGCCTTCCATACCTCCTTTATCCATGGCTTCTAGTTCTGTTAACCAAGCTTCTAGTGTTGCTTTTCAGCCTACTGAGAATCCTACTAATCCTCCTATAGAACCTGCGAAGGAACTGGTGGTTGTTCCTCCTAGTTCTCAACATATTTCAAACAGGACAAAACGTAACCGATCTGCCAATGAACGTTGTAAGAAGCGTCGGGCTCAAGCTAAGGTCCGTGCCTCTATCTTCAAAAATCTTTACCTTCTTTTGACCAGCCTATGCCTGATGTGTTGGAAGAAGTTAATGCTAATAATGATGTTAAGATGAATGATTATGATGATTCTATTCGTATCTTAGATTCTATTTCGATTAATCTTGATAATCCTAATGATGCTAATGATGAATATGAGACTATTGACATTGATACTGATTTACCTAATATGCTTTCAACACAATTGATAATTACACCTAGTATCGAACATCACGATTCTCAAGAGGATCCTTGTTTGGAACTGGCTATTATTCCTACTATGTTAGATATAGTCCCTCTTGCAGTTTCCTACCTTCCCTAAATGATATAGACCGAGATGGCTAGAGTAGGCGATGTGCTTGATTGGCTTGTCCTTCATGGTAGCTTTTTGTGTGTTTGCCTGTTGTATTGTGCTTCTTCCGTAATGCGTTTGCTAAATGTTTGTTAGAATCTTTTATACGACCCTTGTTACTTTGTTGCTGCAAGGTGATAAAGGAATCGAACCTGTTGTACTATTCCTCTATATGTATCTCTATTCTTCTATATGTTGTACCTATGCTATTGTTTGTAAATGTTTTCCTTGTGTAGTCCACTTGGATTTGCGACTTGGTAGCACTGATTCTTTTTGGTCTCCATGTTGTGGTCCGAAAAGGCTCTTCTTCATAACTCTTGCATTTTCTTTCCTCCATTGTGATTGTAGTTCTACTTTCTTTGGGGAATGATGTCAATTCATTTGCAATAATATCATATATATATATTATCTTATGATCATACTGACCCCATGGCAGGTAGATCCCTTCTGTGTTCTCTGTATGTTTATGTGGTATTTTCCTTGATTTGGGGGCATCTCGTAGTGGAAACGTAATCAGTGGAGTTGTTTATGTTTCCGTTCAAGCCATTGCTCTTGTTAAAGTGTTAGCAATGACTTTAACGTGGGGGCATACGCTCTACTCACTTTTTGCTCACACGCACTTTCAATATATTTTTCAAGACTTTTCTCCCTTTATGGATTAGAGACTAATCCTTAAAGCATGGATTTTTACCTTATAGGATCTCTTGATCCCTTCAGTTTCAATTTTCATGTTTTGATCCCTTAAGGTCGGAGGTGTCCTTAAGACTAGATCTCTCTTGTTTTGGCTTTGCTATTTTGGAATAGGATATTCCCGAGGGTGATTCCTTGATGGGTTGACTAGTGAGTAGCCACATTCACTAGGCGGTTCAACTCCATCTTTCCAGTTGCGCTGTTTCCTTGTGTGGTTCACAATGGGACATAAGTTCTCATTGGGCGAGGTAATCACACCCTCTTCTCTCTTTTTTTGGTGATGTCTCTCTTATTGTAATCTTGGAGTTGACAAAGACTTGAGTCCTTGGGGGCTTGAGGATCGCTTTGTCCCTTTGACTTCAATAAGATTTTCTCTTTCTTTGTGATCTCCTTTACCAAGAGTTTGCATCGAGTCCATACTCTTGCTAAAGTGGGGCCTAAATGTATTCTCGGAAAATGGAAGCACTTCCATTTAGGACTGGTTCAACCCTTTGAGTAAGTGGTTTGGGGTCATGTCAAATGCCTTGAATGGGTCTTTGACTTGGATCTGGCTTTTTCCCCTGTCCTGCCCTGTTCTCCGCTTCTTTTCTGCCTATTTTTGGCATCCTGCTTTGAGAATTTGAGGTTCTTGACCTCAGGGTCAAGGTCGACCTTCTGGGTCAAGGTTGACCTCGACCTTGACCCAGGGTTTAAATGTCAAATTCCGAGGGTTTCCAGATGTTGGGTTTCAGAAAGAATTATTTCCTGCTTTTGGGTCGACTGTTTTGAGCTTCGAAATCATAAACTCTTAAATGATATTTAATTGAGGTCCACTTCCAAGGGTATAGGCTTAATGGGAATTTATTTCTCCTATGTCGGCCTCTCTAGAAGTTTGTGCCCTAGAGTAGTATATAAGGAAGCTTTCTCCTCTCATTTTCTCCATCAAGTAATCAAGCATAATCAAATATCCATCGAAAAATCAAATCAAGCGAAATCAAGCAATCAAGAAGCAAGCAAGGAGAAAGAAAACATTCAAGCATTCATCTATCTTCAAGCATTCAAGCAATCAAGATTCAATTCATCAAGGAGATCCATTAGTAGCCATTGAGGGATTCAAGTTCTATGGAGCCCTCTTGTTGAAGATTTTTCCATCCATATCCATTCAAGCTTCTTCCTATTCCAAGATCCATTCAAGATTGGTGTTGAAGATCTAAAGGCAATTGATTTGAGACATCTTACATCCTATTCTACATTCATTTGGTGCATCCATACTTGTGGATTCAAGGATTCGAATCCTCCACAAGGGTTTCAACATAAGCAAGGTGAATTGTTCCATTTACTTTGTTTATTACTACAATTTCAATTATATTTCAAGGTTAATTCCAAAATCGGGGTTTGACCAAGGCAAACCCTTCATCCAAACAACAAAATCATTTTTTCTCGCAGGTGCAGGTATGGAACATCGAATTACATAGCAGATTCAGACACTCTTTTCGGCAAACTTTTGGGATCCGTGAACGGAATTTCCGTCGGAGCAGCGCAGGTCAAGGTCGACATAAAGTGGTCAAGGTCGACCTGGACTCAAAAAGAAAAATATTTTTGGGTTTTCTCCGTCTCTGTGTTCCTGTTCCAGATCCGGTTGCAGAATTTCCAAAAATTCACTACAGACACTAGAGAATAGCAATTTCCAGATCTGCTATACTTTGAGGTTAGTATTTGTCTTCATTTCATTTCAATTAAGATTTTAAATACTCTCTTCAATAACGGAATATAAGGTTTTCCTCTTTCTTCATATTCTTCATCGATTGATTCATTTATGCATTAACCATTTTCTTGTGGTTAATCAATTTGGATCTTTCATTTGAGAATTTGAGGTTAAGAAGAAGATCTTACCTTCCCCAATACATCACACACATTTTCACATCAATATTTTATCTTTACAATTAAACATCTTTTAAAATATATTAGTACAATAAATTTAGTTTGTTGAGACTCAATCTCAAATAAAATTACATTTCTAGCATACCTAGCTTACCTCTAAAGTATTCCACCTTTGTTTTAAAGAGAGGCTTGGTGAGAATGGCTGCTGATTGGTCTTCTATACTAATATATCTTAACTGGATAACATTTCTCTCCACCATGTCTCTAACATAATGGTAAGGGATTTCAATGTGCTTTGATTTGTCATGGATCACTGGATTCACTAAAGCTTTACACAACTCTGGTTATCACAGTGAATGATCGTGGGATCCAAGGATTGTCCAAACAATCCTACAAGAAGTTTTCTTAACCACATGGTTTTTCGAGCTCCCATAGATGCTGCAATGTACTCGACTTCGGTGGAACTTTGTGCAACTGAAGATTGGTATTCTTTTGTCATGGCATCTTTCCAAACTTGATGTTGGAATGCTTCCTCAACACTGGAAGGTTCTGACTTGATGATTTCACTCATAAGAGCAACATAGTTGGAGTATCTATTTGGTCTCTTGCTTTCTCTGAAAGTTTCTTTTGGAGCTGCATAATTGTCTGCCTCTTGAATCATTTTTCTTGCCCATAGAGGTCTTTTATGACCCACAACAGGGTCTCTAGGTTGGATAGCAGAATTCATAGGTTCATTGAGCTTATTGTCTTCTATAGGTACATGTGTCTTCCTCTGAATCTCAGAAGCATGATCCTCTTCCATATTTTGAGGAGATTCATCATCTATTTTATTAATGTCTTTTGATCTTTTGAATGCAACATCTTCTTCAAATATTACATCCCTGCTAAGCTCAATTAATTTCTGTCCTGGGATATGTATTCTATAGGATTTAGATGATTCTCTATAGCCAACAAATATTCCCTTCTTCCCTGAGGGTTCTAGTTTAGATCTTTTCTCTTTGGGTATGCGGATATAAACAGGACAACCAAATATTCTAAAATGACTTATGTTAGACTTTAGCTCTGTGAATGCTTTTTCAAGGGTTTTGTTATCTAGAAGAGAGCGAGGACATCTATTTTGAATGTAAACAACAGTACTAGAGGTTTCAGCCCAGAAGGAGGTATGAAGGTTTTGATCATGTATCATAGCTGTGGGTGCTTCTACAATAGTCCTATTTTTCCTTTCTGCCACCCCATTTTGTTGAGGGTTGTAAGGAACAATGTACTCCCTCTTAATCCCAACATTATTACAAAAGTCATTAAAGTTATTAGAAATATATTCCCCCCCATTATCTGACCTTAGGGTTTTGATTCTTTTGCCTGACATATTTTCTACTAGAGCCTTGAATTCCTTAAATCTCATTAGGACTTCATTAGACTCTTTACATTTTAAAAAGTATATCCATGTTTTACTAGAGTAGTCATCTAAAAAAATAATATAGTACAAAAATCCTCCTAAAGAGGTTACTATCATAGGTCCACATAAATCTGTATGAATGAGTTCTAGTACATTTTTAGATTTACCTTCACTGCTATGGAAGGTGCCCTTTGTGTTCTTTCCTAGAGCACATCCTTTGCACATTCCTTCATGATCTTGTTTTAGTTTAGGTAAGCCTGTTACAATTTTCTCTATAGAAGGTAATGCACGGAAGTGAAGATGCCTTAACCTTGTATGCCATATCTCACTTGGAGTAGAAGATTAATGAATTAGGGCTTGGGAAGAAGAAGTGCAAAGTTTGTATAGGCATCCATGTTGAATTCCTATGGTGTGAGCCTTTTTTATATTTGATTTCTTAGGCCATGCTAGAACTTTACCATCCATGAAGGTGATTTGGTATTGTCTTCCAGGGCTGAAATGGAAACCAGATTGCGCTTGATACCTGGTACAAACAATACACCAGTCAGTTGAAGAGAGATGCTTGATTTTAGTTGAATAGTGCAAGTTCTGATTCCTTTCACAGGGTAGATGGAATCATCTCCAATGGTGACTTCTTCATCTGAATTCTCCTCTATGTTGTCAAGATGTTCTCTGAATCCTGTTATATGACGAGATGCTCAACTGTCTATGACCCAAGTGTTAAGGCTAGTGGATAATTGGCTTGATAGGGCTGAATAGAATACAAGTCTTTCAAAATCCTTATCCAAGCTCATCTTACTCACTTCTGCTAGGGAGGCTTGAGACTTGGGCCTCTCTAGACACTTTATTGCAAGTTGACCAAATTTGTCACACCTAAAGCATTGTACTTTAGACATGTCCCTCTTTCTTTTGAATGAACATTTTCCATGAGATTCATTTCCTTTCTTCCATTTGAAGTTACCTTTCTTTCCTTTCTTATGAGTATTAGAATTTAAGACTTGGATCTCTTCATTAGAGGTACTTAACCCAATTCCTCTAGTGATCAACCTCGACTCTTCTTGAATGCAGTCAGTTTTTAAATGATCAAACTTAGGAATTTTAGATTGAGCACTTATCCCTCGTATAAATGCTTCCCAAGATGTAGGTAGTCCGTTGAGAGCCAACATGGTTAATTCCTTGCTATCAATTAGGTAACCAATGGTGGATAGCTAATCTCTTAACTCCGTTATCCTCATGATGTAAGACATGATGGTTTCTCCTTTGTTCATCTTGACATGGTGGAGTTGTTGTTTTAGAGCAAGAGCCCTACTCGTATTGTTTATTTCATACATGTTCTCTAGAGTTGTGAACATCTGATATATTGTATCTAGTTTGGATACAATTGGTACTATGTGATCCTTTATTGCATCCACTAGAATCTTCATAGCCTTGTTGTTCTTCGTCCATAGAAGTTTCTCATCATCTTTATCAGGTATAGGTATTGCCTTCTCCACAAATGTGTTCAATTCATGTTCTCTTAGTGCCATCATTATTTTGAACTTCCAAGTAATGAAATTTGCAGCTCCTTCAAGTCAGTCCTCAAATCTAACACCATTCACCATTTTTTCTTTAATACAAATTTCAAGAAATTAATCTAATCGGATCTTCCTTATGCTAGCTCTGATATCATGTTAAAGTTTTGATCAGACTTAGAGGTTTATAGTATTTTTAATTTTTCTATATATATGTTGATCACAATATCTCTATAATTCTTTCTTGAGTGTATACATATTAATATTAATGAAATATGAATATATATATAATCCTTAGAATTCTCAATATCAATATTAATGATAATATTTATTTACTATGAAGTGATTGTAATACAGATCAGATCTGTATATATATATTGCCGCCGATATATGCTTGAATTGATAATTACAAATATCAATGAGTATTGCTGGGACTTGTTAGGCACTTGTTGATTTTAGTACTTCCAAGTCATATGGACTGAAGTTATATGCTAATGGGAGGAGACATGTCTATGTAGGGACATGTCCCTACGTCGACATAGTCCACATAGAGACATGTCTCTACGGAGGCATGTCCTCATCAATCCCAAACTCAAGTTAATACATGTTAGTTTGCATGTTAATAACATCGATACTAATTTCGATTCATTTGGTAATATAAAGCATGTTCGATACTCATTATGGAACCGGTTGATATTAAATGCAATATTAAGATTATGTATCATTATCATAATGTGCTATTTTGATAGCACAATATGGTATTGATACCGGCATTGATTATATCGATACTCATTATCGATGAATGTATAAATCAATATCAACAATGTAATGTGTATTAACAGCATAATTAACATTAATAGCATAATTAATATTAATGGTATTAACATGATTAGTATCATGAACATGATTAATAATAGTTATATCAATCTCAATTACAATTATGTGTATATATATATTAACAATATACAACATTATATGTATATATACATGATTGTAATCATACTATTTATTAATCATGTATTATGGTAATCAATTATCATATCAGAATACATAAGAAGGATAGAGATCAAATGCTTAAGATCGATAGGCCACTTATGCATTTGATTTTATCGATAGGAATAATCCGATCGAAGCTACAATTCATTAACACCGAGGGTCTCAACAACAGGCCCATGTTGTAGAGAATTGTAAAGAGAAGGGGACAACCTTTTATGTATTCATGGCCAAATGACCTGTAGATTATGTCAAGTAATCTGTAAGGTAGTTAGTGTTAAGAACTACAACTGATAGACTACTTGGAGAACAAAATGGGAGAACGTGAAGATGATCACCAAGCTACTAAGGTATACGTGAGACATTAGATCAATTGTTATATTGTCATTGATGTCAACTAGTTTTGACTTTACTTATCATGATAGTTGCAAACATCTGAAGGAGGTGATGTTGGTGAAGGAAAGGAGATATTACCACGAAGATGAGATGTATGAGTAAGTTATGAAGAAGGTATTCATTGGGCAACTTTTTGATGAGTCTATGACAATATGATAGTGATTTGATTGACTTACATGATTCTGTTAAGTTTTGAAGATCAAGAATGTACAAGCTATTTTGGTCGATACATGAAGAACTTAGTGTACACCGAGCAGATGTAGTGTACACCAAGTGCGGTATTAACCGAGTAGGAAGAAACCGACATATCATGGTATTAACTGAGCAGGATGAAACTGACATATCACGGTATTGAACGAGCAAGAGAAATAAAGTGGAACATGTGATTGCTGACATGAGATGATGAGCTGGACGAATCTAGAAGATTCCAAGGATAAAGACAAAGTTTGTTATGAAGATCTACGGCTGGAAAAATTCAAGGATGATTGGATGATGAAGATTAAAAACGTTTCAAGGCACAAGTTCTGAGGAAGGTTAATGGTGTAGTAAAAGTAAGGAGGATCCAATTAAGGACAGTCCAAACAAGCAGCCAAACACCACAACAACAACCACAACGGAATAACACAACAATATAATGATTCAACAGAATTTTCATTAACATGCCCGGCTGTAAGGCCTTCCGGGTTAGGGCCAAATACAATCACAAAGTATTTCTGCAACCTCCCAGCTAGTCTAGCTTTGAAACAAATCAGCAATTGATGGAAACCTTAAGGCAGATCTGAACTTGAGCTCACAAGCCTCCAAGCAATCTCCTTGTCTCCAAACAAACAAACCACTAGCTCTGCTATTACAACTATCAGAAAACAATCTGATCTTCAAGATCTCGTAGGATCCAAGTGCTATTCTTGTCAATCTGGATCTATTGACTGACCTCCAATGCTGCCTAAACAACTACCCAAATACCTCTTAAATACATTTCTTCAACCACAAGTCGGCTGGAAGAAACAATTAACTCCTAAGCCAAGTCGACTTCTACTACAAACAAATATTAAATGCAACAAAAGTTGGCTCTCAAATAGCCTTACAATTATTTAATTCTCCATGTCGGCCTCAAGATCTACCTAGGAGAATACAACAAAAACTACCAACAATAAATGCACCAAGTTGGCCAACAAAATCTTCAAGAACTCCCGTCAGTAAGCCAGAACTACCGAGCACCAGTAAAACAACCGAGCACCAGTGAAACAATCGACCATGCCAAGCATCACCGAGCAACACAGGCATCGCTGAGCAAGCATGTCGACCGAGCACCATAGGCATCGCCGAGTACAAGTTCCATTGAGCGCAAGAGGTTTCATCGAGTTCCTTCAGCGACTGAGCTTCCTTCAATAACTGAGACCATCGGTTAAAGTTGCAACCGAGTAACACAAAACCAAAACAACACACCACCATGCAGATTTGCTGAGTACCCTAGAATGCCCTTGCATCAGTTAAAGATGCAAAACCAATGATGAAGATTAAGAGGCAAAATCTATGGTTGAAATGAAAATGGTTTACATGTCTATATAAGGAGACAAGAAATTCAAATACAGGAGAGAGAAGATCGCTTCCATATGCAAATTGCTAGTGCATACAGGTGAAGCTGGTCAGACAGGTTGAAGTGAGAACCAAGTGATTCTGCAGACCAAACCGAGTGACAGAAGGAGATAACCGAGTAGAACAGAGTAGGAGGAAGAAGGAGAATGAAGAGCTTATGATGACCAGAAGCTTAGCATAGATCTGAATATGAGCAAAAGAAGTTGCATTTGAATTAGGTCATATATTGTTGCTTTCTAACCATTGCTGCAGTCAAGATCTCTTAAGCGAGTGAGACATAACCGTCTTTTTCTATTGACATTCTATGAATGTTACTTGTTTTCTTGTTGACCCAAGTGAATGTATGGTCACAAAGAATTGTTAGTGGTAAATCCTCTAACAAGGTCACACCTTACAGTTTGTTTTGTAACCTTTAATAGGGTTGGCTCTTAACCAAGCTCACTTCAGAAGAGTGAATATTTTGGGATGAATGTGATGTTTTGATATTTTACTTTACACATTACAGTAATTGGTTAGATCGGTATATGTTAACTACTAGTTGGTTTACATTATCTTACAGTCGGTTAATTAATCAGTAAGGCACAGTCAAGTTATTACCGAGCTGTTTAGTTTATTTGTTCAAGTTGGTATTATAAATCAGAGAGGAATTTGAGATTGTAGGATAACTGAACATAACTGATTCACTCCCCCTCTCAGTTATCTAACAGTTAGCAGGATGACCATTACGAGATGATACTATAATATTGTAATATTGATATAATGGTCATCTTAGTTGGTATTTAGAAACTTCCTTTTATGTCGTTTGTCTTTACTATTTAGTTAGTTTTAGGAACTTTCCAATTTGTCTTTCGTGTTTCTATTCTTGATTGTTTATGGAAAGATCATCTTGTATCCTCTATTTAAGTAGCCTTTGTCTCCTTTGTTAGTATTGAATATCAATCAATTATCATTACACTAATGAATAATTTCGAAGTGGGAAATTGAAAAGACTTCTGGGAAAGTTCTATAGGTTTTTATAAAAGGAGATTTTGGAGCTCATTTCTTCACGCTTGGGTTATTTTTCTCTCTTTTGGATTTTGTAAAGCCTCTTGTGGAACCAAACCATAGGATGAAAACCCTAAGGGAAAATAGATTCCGTAGTGAAAGACCTACCCTAGCTGGTTAAAGACCTACCCTAATTGGTCTTCATCTAAGTTATCAGCAGAGCTATAAGATAGAATGGACAATCTAAAGAGTTTCAGATCTGAATTCTATCTGATGAGAATTATATTGAGGATATACTACTGTTTTCTTAATTTGAAACAACTGAATTGTTAGTGTTTTGGCACTATCATTACTTGGCATTTCATCAAACATTTCTCCAAATTGCAAAAAAATTAGCCAGCACATTTCAAGTTTCCAATTTAAGACCCTCCATTTCACTTCATTGATGCGAAGTATTGAGTCACCCTCAATATCCACAGAATCAATCTTTTTCTACAAACACAGCTTCAGCCCCTCATATAATGGTTCAAACTCTGCTTCATTATTGGATACCTGGAGAAGCCACTGTGAAAGAGCCTAAATGAGGAATCTCAAATCATTCCTTATGATACACCCAGCACTAGAGATCCTGGGATCGCCTTGGGTGGATTTCATTCCACCTCTTGAAGGGGCTATCAAAAAACTATATTAGTAGCATATTATCTGTATTATATTAAAATTACATCTAACATTGATAGTATTTATATCTATACTGTACAAACATACCGTACAAACCTTATTAATTATACAAAACTAATAGTGACAATATTTATATACATGGTTATACTATACTATACAAACCTTACTGTTTATATGACAATACATAGGAAGTTAAAGTTATAGTTTATTTTTTTGATTTTTAGCATAGGGCATTGCTCACTGGATATAAATATTTCTAATGCCTGAAAAGAATTCTGACCGGTTAGAAAACAATTGACCATTTAAAACAGTTTTTGACATTCCTTGTTACAAATAAATTATGTTTTTGCATGTACGAAAATTGCAGAGTAGTGCATTTGTGTAGTTGTCTTTTTAATTTTAAAGTGACAGATGACATGATGGAAGAAAGATACTGCCAACTCAAATATGAATGATGCACATTTTTCATATTAACAAATGATTAACATGGGAGTGGGTAGTTTTACCATTTCTTTTAAATTATTAATAAAACAGTAAAAACTGCTATTGTTAATAAAACTCAGTTAAAGCTGTTATTCTAATTACTGATTTTTCCATTTCTTTCAAATTACTAATCTCATTTTACCATTAAATTTAATAAATGTTTTCAGCTTGTGGCATTTTTTGTGTTTTTTTTCAACTAAATGTTTTCTAGAATTAAATTTATAATAATTATTACAATCTCATAATAAAGGAATCAAGTCTCTTTTAATTCAAATTCAAGAGTTTATGTTTGTTTATGATAGTGATATATCATTGTTTTTAAAATATTTAATATTTTTTATATTTAAATTGATGTGTTGGAAGAATTTAATTGTTTTATATTATTTTCATATCTTGTTTTACTGGTGTATACATTATAATTTTATTTATAAGAAATATTAAAGCGTTAAACTTATACAGTTTAAATACTAACATTAAAATGCTATCAATATTTTGTCAGTCAAAAATGTCAACTGTTATTTCATTGGTCGTCCTGCAATATAAGCTTGGTCCTATAGGTTTTAGCAACTATAAACCTTTGTCAATTTTATGATAAATTTCATATAAATTACAATCAGTGTAACCATTGCACCTTTCGCAGCAAGTACAAGTAAATTACTGAATTACTATACCTTAATAATTATACCATCACAATAATGTCTATTCCCTACAAAAATATTGTATTAATGATATGCCCTTCACCATTTATACACGATTTTGACTGCTCAAATTCAAACCTTGCCCAATTCCACAGTCAAATCGCATATGATTCCATTTCAAAGATTAATCATACACAGAAATGCAGAGTTTTCTTGCGGATTCAATAACATAGTTTTTTGGGAGTCACAACTGCTGAGCTGAGTTCCAGTTTAGGTTTTCCATTTTTAGGTTACAAACTATGAAAAATGTTGATTTCAAGTTTTGATACAGACTTGAATGTTTAGTATTTACATTGAATGCTTCATGTCTAATGATGTGTATGACCATGAAGTCGACTTAACATGGGAAATTTATTTCATTTTCCTTTCTGAAAAATTGAATAGTTTATGTTTTCAAGTTTGTGAAACTTTCACTCATTTTTTGGTTGATTGACAAGGATTTTCTTATACATTGTCTTGTCAAGTTTTAGTTATGTGACTTCAACTAGAAGGAAGCTAGAATGGGTGCTATATAGTCAATGTTGGCCCTTGGGGTGTCTTGGTAACTCAAAATCTAAGTAATTGGTTTGGATGCGGGTGCGAGAACCTGGTATGTGGATATGTGGAAATTTTTTTTGGGGGGGGTTTTGGATGCTTTTGGGTATATATATATATATTTAAATTTTTTTATAAATTTATATATATACAAAAAATTAAAGAAATATACAGAATTAAATCATTTGATAGTATGATACTTCATCATTGATCAATGCCAAATGCCAAAGATAAATATTAAATGCAGGTTGATAGTTCAAAAATATTCAAATAAGCCATATCATATATATCTATATTCGTGATTCCACTGGAAATGATTACAATTACAAAATGTAGTTCATGATTCCTCAATCATCAAAAGGATTATAAAAAAGATGTGCTTATGGGGCCTGGATAAAATATAAAAAAAGCACTTTAAAATCTGTTTTTTAAAGTGAAAAAGTGCTTATGAGGCCCAGATGCTCTCTGGGTGCTCATCCACGCCTGTGGATGCTCTTCAGATGCGCTTTATGTGCATCTGGACCGCATCCATCCGCAGATCCGCTTCTGAGCACATCCACATTGGATGCAGGGGCAGCCTGTACAAATCTGATAACTAAGCTCATAATAGATACTTGGGTTAATGAGACAGCCTAGTCTTGATGAGGCTTTCCAAGATGGTCAAAGTTGGCTGAAGAATCTGAAATTGATAGTACAAGCATTTGATATGGGTTGCTAATAGCCAAATGAAAAGCAGAACTGGCAAGTATTAGACTTCATTAAGTGAACTTATCTTAGTAAGAGACAAGAATTTACATCGCTGATAAATGATGCAGTACAACAGAGAGATGTGAGAGCTCATTTTCTCTTATGCTGTTAATTGGTCCCTCTGAAATCATGACTCTTGAAACAAGCATGCTTGAGATATGTTATGTAGGACTTGCAGAACTTCTACTTTTGAAGCCATTGCTGGTAGATCTTGAAGATAAATATGCAGAATTAGCTTCCCAGAATATAAACAGTACAAGATGGGAAGATTTGGAGGCCTTGATACATCAATGATACCATGATCATAACCACACTTCCTATGTAGGACAATGTCTGATGGGTTTATGTCACTCTTGTGATATTCTTTACCAGCTTTGATTGGGCAGAATCTATGTTTGCTGCAGCTCATACTTTTTTCTTTTAGAAATAAATCTTGATTGCAGTGTTCCTTTATTGGGATGGTTTTCTAGTTGTACACTCAAAATCTAGTGGTTTTCTCCTTAATGGATTATTGCTAGTTTAGATGTTTGTTGGAGTTAACTGTTTTTTAGTTTTATTTCTTTATTATTAACTTTTTAGCAAATATCTGTTATTATTTGCAAATGCTCTGTTTCTGTCTCTTCAAAGTTTATACATACACACAGACATACGCTAACACATGCATATGTGCCTTGTCATGTTCAGATGCATTTATTTGATTTCGTAGTGTTTTCTTTTTTTCTATTTCCTATAAATGATTATTTAGTATTTTCAAGTTGTTTGACTGAACTCTGAAGTATATTCATGTGTTAACACGTGTACTGAATTTACATAGGAACTAGGAGCAAATTATAACTTGCCCTCTCCAATTTCTTCATCAAATGAGCTAGTTCATGTATGGGATCCTGAAGTGGGACGGACAAACCCTTGTGAAAATAAGCAATTGAAGCTGGCTAGGAGTTTAACAAGAGGTGTAATCGACCGCGAATTGAAACCTAGTTCTGATGAGAGGAAGTAAGACTCTTCAGCATATTGGTCTGGATGTTTTATAATGACTTAGTTTCTTTTTGTATTTACATATGTTTTAATGAAATTGGATATGTGAAAAGAGTTCCGTAGGTACTATCTACATATGGGTGGAATTATATGACAACAAATATGGCCAGCTTGATACTATGTTTACATAATAATTACCTTATATAAATGTCTGATGTACATAAGAGACAAGCTGCTAGAGCCAACTTCCCACCTGAATGCCCTAAACATGAAGTCAATGGAAGATTGGTCTATTTGGCAAAATGTCACTTATGTGTTAGTGTCTCCTTGGCAGTTTGAATGTTTAACATTCATTACTGATGGCCAAGGACTTACATTGAATGGTAAACATTAATCTTGAGGATGGATTAGATATTAATGTGGTGGTATTTTTTAATACTTCTTGCTTTGATCGTGGTACCAAGGATAGACCATAAAGAAGCAGCATCATTTACACAGAAATATAGAATTCTGTTAAATTGTTTGTTACATGGGGAAGTGTTTCTCCTATGCAACCTGCATCCCTGTCTCCAACTCCCTATAGCATCTCTTGGCCATTCCATATCTCTAGAGATTTCTAGGAATGTTCTCAGGGCGCCCTTCCATAAAGGTAGGACATTGCGCAGATGTCTGGCAATGCCAGGACAGCCAGGGATGTCTGAGGTGTCCCTCAACCATCTTGAGGATGTCCAAGCATCTCCAATGCCATTTTTTTTCAATGTTTAAAAAATAAACTTAGGTAACTGCCAAGGACGTTTGGATTGTTTTCTCAATCTAAATCAATTGTTTTGGTAGTTCTGATTCTTGGGATGATTAAAAGGAGGTGGAGTTCTTATCCGCTTATCTTATCTTTCAAGCAAATGGTGGTCAGAGCGTAGTTAGCTAATTTAATGAAAGAAGTTTTAGTAGTGATGGCTGTTGCAGGCCAAAAAAAAAGTGATCAGGGTTCCAGATCCAAAAGTCCTTACATGAAGGCTTTGGATGAAAATCCTAACATTTGTTTGGATAAACATTTAGTACTATAATTGTTTTTTAGATAAAAGTTGTAGTTTTATAATTTTTTATTTTGCTAATCCATTGAAAGCTTTGAACAGTGAAGTCAGAAATTTCTATTTTATTGCTGCTTTACTGCACCAGTTGTGGCAATTACACACACACACACACACACACACACACACATATATATCCTGATTGCCATCCTTAAAACTCCTTTTTCTGTTCTCTGCCCCAAAATGCCATAGGTTAAATGTCTTATTTTGTCTCTAAGATGTTATCTGTCACGCCAACATAAATATTCTATTCTAAAGCCTATAAATGAATAGGAAAGATGAGCCCAATCTTCAAGAGATGGATGTTGAAGATTTTGATTTACAAAAGACATCAGCCTTGTCATGGCTTTTGGGAGACACCACCTCTAGTCATGCAATTTTCCCTATTTTAAAATTCTTAATGGACTACCTTATTTTTCAAATTCCAATAGATATACTTCCTTCCCTTGTATTGGAGGTGAAAGTGTCATGGATTATGTCTTTCAATTGATCTTGACCTAGATGAATTACTTGTGCTAGATGTTTGACCTTGGTCAAAACCCAAACCGGACTTATTTTTGTCTATCCTTTGATAGGCTAACATTTCATCCAACATATTAGAACTCTTCACAAACTTTATTCTTTTTTCAGATTGACTTTTGAATTGTTCAATTTCATTTCTTAATGCCACAACTTCATTTTCTAATTTTAAGCATTCTTCAGATTTCAACAAATGTTTAGAATTAATTACAATTTCTCTTCTCTTGGCTTCTTCAACTTGGATCTTCAAATGGATGATCATTTGATGGCCTTCTTCAAGTTCTTTCTTTAGTGCTTCACTTTCCTTCAATGTAACAATCTTTTGTTTGTTTTTCTCCTTGTTCAATCTTCTGATTTTGTCCTTCACCTTCAAGGTCTATTTCTCCTTCTTTAGCATCAAGCATCACTTTTTTGATCTTCATGATCCAATAGCCATGAATATTGTTTCACTCTTTTCAGCATTAGATTCATGCTCATTGCTGTTTTCTGAAATTGTGATTTCTTCTTTCTTGATATACAAGCTTTTCTTGTTCTTTGAAGAATTTCTTTGCTTGTTCCAAAACTGATTTTTGTTCCTCTTCTTCTTGAAGTCTTCTTCATAACCTTTGTCATTTCTTTCATAAGGACACTTGACAGAAAAGTGCCCAATCTTTCCACAATTGAAGCACTTAAAAGACAATTTCCCTTTGTACTTACCAGAACTCTTTTTAAGTTTTCTAACAAGATTTGCAACTTCTTCATCAGAATCACAATCAGATTCAGAACTTATCTCCTTTTCTTTCTTTGTAGCCTCAAACACAGCTTCTCTTTTGAATGTGTTTTCTCCAACGATCCTCATCTCATATGCTATGAAGATGCCATGTAGAACAGCCACCGTGATTTTATCAATATCTCTGGCTTCTTCAATTGCAAAGATCTTAGAATTATATCTCAAAGGCAATGATCTTAACACCTTCTGAACGACATCAAGATCTTTAATATCTTCTCCAAGACCTTTAATCACAATAACAATCTCTTCAACCATAAGAAGATAGTCAACAATTTGCTCTTTTTCTTTCATTTTTAAGCCTTCAAACTTCACCTTGTATGTTTGTAACTTTGCTTGCTTCACTTTGGCATCACCTTCATAAATGCTTCTCAACTTGTCTCCAAGAAAATCAGAGTTTCTAAGTATGTTGGAATGGACCAAGAAAAGGGACATTACACTCCAACATCCTTGGTCACATGGCTTGAGGACTCCTGGCCAGCTAAGGGTTTTCTGGTGCAAGTCATCCATTATGATTAACCATCATATTTTGTGAAGTGAGGATTCACCAGCTTCATTCTATCCAATAGTTGAGACTAAAGAGGAGTTTATTTTCAGTGTTATGCATACTATGAGATTCAAGGAGATACCACTATATGTTTAGAAATTGAATCAGTTCTTTATCTTCCTTCTTTTTGTACCTTGATGAGACTAGCTTGGTCCTTTTTCTTTAAAAGACTTACTTTGTGATGTAGATGGAAAGGATATCATGGAGTTGTTAGGTTGTGTACATTTTTCAATTCATGATCTGTAAACTGATGAGGATAGTTCTCTAACAATTCTTCACCTACAGATTTCACACACTAGCACACAAATTCTCCATTGTAACACTTAGAACTCAATATTGGAGCATCAAACACCTAACTTTATTCATACGAACATTCATAGTGACATACAAAATGA
Source organism: Chamaecyparis obtusa (assembly GCA_027943335.1). Classification (NCBI taxonomy): domain Eukaryota; kingdom Viridiplantae; phylum Streptophyta; class Pinopsida; order Cupressales; family Cupressaceae; genus Chamaecyparis; species Chamaecyparis obtusa. Next base: position 172,199 of record BSBK01002474.1, read on the forward strand.
TAGAAAAGCCTAAGAACATGGAAACAAGCAAAACAAGACTGAAAACACGAAATCACTTTGGAGAAACCTTTAATGGATGAAAACAACACTAAGAGTGAACTGCTTCTGCTCCCCAATTACTATTTTTCAGTTAATTACATGTGTGAGAATGTCTTCAAGACAAGAAATGAGTGCATGACACTTAACAACTGAGCTCTTTGTACAAAAATAAGCATGGAATCATAGATAATTGCTGGCATAGAATCTGAGCGATGCTATGCCCAATATGCTGCCTGTTCACTTAATTAGGTGACTGAAATTTAGTTACTTATAAATTTGAAACATATCTTATATTTGATGCAGGCTATTCTAGGAGACTCACTGTTGAAAATATTGATAGGTTAGCTTTACAGTATATACAAAATGGCTTGAAATTTACAATTTTTTTTCTGAAAATTTAGTTTAATTTACAAAATTATAGACCTCCAAGAGTGGAAGTTTTCTAGAGAAGCATGGCCTTTGTTTGTTGCATTTGCTATAGCTAGGCAATTACTTCCAGCTTAAATTTAGGCATTCTTTGTTTGTATATGTTCTTGAAGACAGTATGCTTTAAATATTCAATGAAATACTTTGAAGTTTGAACAACCTTTTCTTGCTTAATGATTGATTACTTGCTCAAATATTTAATTACTATATACTTAACTTTTCTGTAAGCAGAGTTTAATTTAAAGAATTGACATCAAATATCTTAGCAACCTAGTTCATTCTAATCTTATCAAAAAGTCATTTTCTTCCCTAAAATAAATTATTATTCTCTTGGAATTTAAACATCAAGAATAGAGAAATATAATGTAGGGCAGATTAACCAATGTATTTACTCCATGGATATGTCTTATTTTTTTTCAGCTTATTTGAAATACTTCCCTTTATTTACAAGTACCGTGTTGTAGTATAGGAAACTATCAAATATATTGAAGTACCCTCCTACGCATACATTAAGTGGAGATGAAAGACAACTTCTTTGGAAGTTTCGGTATTATTTGGTGTCTGATAAAAGGGCTTTGATGAAGTTTCTTCGCTGTGTTGAATGGAGTGATGCTCAGGTTTGACCATTTTCATATTTAGATCTAGAGTTATCTGAATGCAATGGAAATGCTTTTGTCAATTATTGCAATAATACAGATTGTAATTTCCAAACCTGAACTTATCCAAATCAGATTGCAGCATTTCATTTTAATATGTTTATTTACTTTGCAAAAAGAATTCTTGCATGTTTGTACATTCCTTCAATTCTCATTTATCAGTTCTCCTTTTAGTTTATAAATTTTATATTCTGCGAGTTCTCATATTCATAACTACCAGAAAGAGAATTTCAAGTTTGTGTTTGTTATCTTTGTGGTTTTAGACCCACAAATATGTTAGGAATGGACCACCATTGTTTACATCTCAAGTTGACAACTTTAGAAATAAATGTCAAGGAAATCTATGAGTTATCCTTCCAAAAAAACATGGTTACATTGTTGTTCTTATCTTCCTCTATTTTCATTAAAAAATCCTCATTATGGTATGTCATTCAAAGTTCATTATTAAAAGCATTTTTAGTAGATTCATTCCCTCATCAACTGAATTTTGTAGACCTATATTTCTCTGCAACGGTTGCAGTTTGGAGGAGATACATGAACAAGCATACACCTATAAATTAGTAATTAGGTAGAAGCAAAGGTAAATAAAAAGACAAGAAAGTGGCTGAAGTGAAGATTTATAAAAGGAAAATAGTAAAGAAAAATATCAATTCTGCAATTAATAGAGAGAAACTGCACAAAGAGTGCCCCAAAACCCTATTTCTGTTGAAAAGGAGTAGCTAGTCCCTTAACCTCATATAGGCATTTCCATTTCCCTTGTTTGATGTTTTATCTCCTGGGTTCCTTCATGTCAGTTACAAGCTCTGTTAAGTAATTACTCCTCCTGTGGTCTGCTGCAGTCATCTGTTAGTAATCCCAAAGTGTTGCGGGCACTGTAGCATTCTTCATAGTTAATTTGCTTAATTCATATTTCAAGGGAAGAACCTCTCTTATCCCCACATTCATGAAATTTTGCCTTCGCCTATCTCAAGGCTTGTTACTCTTGATAGTCTACCAGAATTTGAGCCAACTGATATAAATACTTAGCTCCTTAGGAGCAATACAATATTGAATTTTTTAAGAATCACAACTTAGAGATTACTACTAAAAGCATAGTTGCACAAAGACGCGTCCCCGACTCACAGGGACAAGTACTGGAGATTGGGATGCGTCCCCTGTATTGGACACTTCTGTAGAGACTTTCCTGGTTTAGTGGTGAAAGATCTAATGGTTTGGATGCCATTTCGAGTTTTAAGAAATTAAGAGCAACCGTAATAGTTGAAACGAGTGGGGATTTTAGTGTTGGTTGGGGATTTTGGTGTTTCAGTCTCCAAGTATCATTAAATTATAGTTATAGTCCACTATATTTTCAGATTTTTTTATAAATTATTAAATTATATTGAAAAAAAATAACAGCGTCTCCAAGTACCACCGTCTCCTATTATGAAAATATAGTCGTCCAATACCAATACTAGTCTCTGGAGTCTCCAAGTACCCCCATCTCCATGTAACCTTGACTAAAATCCAAAGAGTGGAAGACAAAGAGTCACCACTTAGTCTCTATGTTGATGTATGTAGCATTGGTCAGATAAAACTAATTATATATAATAAACTATGAGAAATGATTTATATACATATATATATATATTAACATATATAATAATTGATATTATTTGTATTAATATATATAGATATATGTATATAATGTTAATCATTTATTTATTATTATAATGAATATATAGTTAATTATTAAATCAGATTAATAGACATGTCTCATGAAGGGACATGTCTCTTCTTGTCTTTACCATGTATATATTCAAGAGATCGATGCATATGGAAAATACATACTTGTACAGCAGTGCTATTACATTTGCAGCGATCTAAACTTAACATGGTATCAGAGCCAGACTGCAAATGTGAGAATAGGGAGAAATAATACCAAATCATTTCTAAGGAGGAATTAAGGGACCAGTCAGCATTTGAAGTACACAGTCAGCAGCTTGACTTGCCACGTCAACCAAATAAAATGGAAGTTAGAGACATATGAACCAGGATAGAGAACGAACAGGGAAAAAGAAGTCAGTGCAGCATAGAAGGAAGAGGAGTAGAAAGTGACTTGCATATTCTAGGGTATATTATATGCAGGCTGGTCAATCACCCTTATAGAATTGTCTTCAGCAAGCTGCGCTCCAACAGTCGTTCATTGCTGAACACGTGTGTGATTACTGATGAAGGATGCCGCTCAGAAATTTGGGTCCCAAACCTTCAATCATTGAACACAATTGATATCATTGAAACTCAGCTACACAGACATCCTATGTTAATGCGATGGTAGAATTTCATGGACACCGTTTTGGGTATAAATATCGATAGTTATTGATGAAGGGTGCTCCCCTTAATACCACAAACACATAACAGAAACAGAGAAACAACAACAATATGCAAGAACAGAGAATTGGCTTCTTATTATCTCCACAAATGTGGAATTACAAACTTTCAGAATTACAATATGCAAAGCCACATGGGCATTCCCTTACAATATTCTGTAGGACAAAGCCTTGAATCAATACCCAGATCTACTACCCAGAACTATTCTGAACTGCCTAAGACAATAATACAGCCTTCCTTATATAGGCAATTTTCCACCGCCTGGGAAGGTTCCAGAATTTTAGCCAATAAGGCCGACCAAACTTAGAATTATTTTATTTTACATTTTATTACATCATAGTCGGCTCAAGATAACCTTTGAAACCCGAACAGAAATTTTGAAGAAAATTATTTTTCGCCATTTCGGGTGGCCCAACTTCCGAAGACTATAAGTCATCACCAGTTGACCCGCTCGGCCACTATAACCCCATTTCGGAAACGCCACGAAGCGCTCTACAGGCTTGACCGGCGCAAGCGCCCATCACCCAAATTTTCGACCTCATCCGGGGCCTCTAAAGCCTTCAAAACTGAGTTCAAAGTTTTTGTACCCTGCTGCCAATACCGAAAATTTTCAATATCTTCAAAACTACACCTGATCTAGCCATGAAACTTTACTGGCAGACTTATATGACCAAAATGAACCTCCAAGAAAGAAATAAGATCATTCTGAGCACATACGAAAATTACCAAAAATAGTAACTTTCCATAAATAGCAGCTCTGCACAAAATAGCCCTTATTGAATACAAAAACAAAAATATTTTTTGGTGATGCAAGATTGCTCTTACACCCAGGATGCTCCTGCATCAGTTATCATCATGACAGGAACAAAATTTGAGCATCGAATCATCTGAACTGTTACAGCAACCATTGATTTTCAATTATACTAGATAGATCATGGGTGTAGATATTTAAACGTTGCCAGATAGTGGAATTATATGGTTGCGATAAATGTATTTTGCACTATTTCCATTAAAGAATAAGAGTCCCAATGCCATGTCGAGCACAAGAAGAATGTCTTCCCTGGCTGTTTGATTGAGCATACCAGTCAACAGTGGAACACAGAGTAGGATTATTCGAGCTTGATAAGATAATATTAGTTGAACCGCATATATTACATCGATATAGTTTGCAAGTATTATCAAGCTAAGTCAAAGACAATGGAGTCCCTATGACATTCATATAACATCGCATGTTTGATTAACAAAAGAAACCATTGAGACGATTAATATTGGTAGCAAAGAAAATAATAACTTAGTATTCTGCTATTCATTGCAGTGATATCTGGTTAATTCATGAGATTAAATTATTGATTGGAATCAAGAGTGGCTAATCATTGTTGTGAGGAGGGACCGAGTATCATATCTGGAAATTGAATCTACTAGTCACTATTATGTTCTCACATTTCAATTACCAGAACCATTGATACCAGGGCTTCTACAGAACATCAGGGTCAGACCAATATAAATCTATCTACAAATTTGAGAAAATATCAATCTGAAAAGGCTAAGTAGGACAGGGGACATTGCACCTTTTTTATTACTACAAACTAACCCATCAATGAGGTCATTGACCTTGGAACAATGGAGTTTGAATGTTTCCTGGTCAACCTCTATGTAGTCGGTGTGTATGGTCATGGAGTTTTCTTCCCTCATGTCAACAATTATGGGAAGGGCAAAGGAGCTGGATATTGTGTTGTCCATTTGGGAGTGTGCTTGTTCTCATAATTGGAGAGGAAGTATTGATTGCGCATTTCCAACTAAATCAAGCAAGTCATCTCTTTCATGTGAATCCATCATATCATCAACAATTAGTTCCCTGTTGGTCTATAAAATTCACAACAAGATTTAGATGGTGGTGCATATGTTGATGTTACGATGGAACCACAGTCAAGCACATTATCAATCAGGCCTGCATGGGAATAATCCTTTGACGATTGAGTGATCTAACTATCCGAAGTGGCAGAGTCAAAGACGAATCAAACTCCAACGGTCTTTTGAATGCTAATGACTTCATTCTATTTCATAGAGCGAGGTTCCTTGTTTAAAAGACTAACCTCTAGAAGGGAGATCCGATTAGATTGAAGGTTGTCATAGTGTATAGAACTTTTGGACATTCGAGACAGGTCATGTGAAGAATTCTAGTAATATTCGAGAACAACATCATTCTATGAAGTTGCATGATATTTTCTATATGGGCTCACCTTACAGAATGAAATACTTGAAATTTATAAAAGGAAGGAAGAACTTGATAATTGTTGTTACAAGACTGAGTTGGTAGTTGGAGACGTTTCTTCAAAAGAGGGAGTCACATCATCATGAAAATTTCTTGTAGTGTATATCTCTCTATGAAAGAGAAATATGAGGTGCAAACCCTCGTAGCATTTTTCTATGAGACGAAAAAATTTGAGGTCTCAACCCTTGTAATGCATTCTTGTCTGTGAGAGAGAAGATTGAGGTGAAAACCCTTTCTTCCACCCTCTGAGAGTAGCTATGGTGGATCCACCCCCTGGGAGTAACCATGGTGGAGGTCATGTGAGTTAGTCCATGACTAAACACTTGTGTTGAGTCACCCTCTAGGAGTATCTATGGTGACCATCATCGTAAGATAATGATATTACATGAGTGACTTCTTGATAAACACTTGTGTTTGTTTGCATTTCCATTCATGGAGCAACCATGATGGAGCCACCCTGTGGGAGTAGCCATGGTAGACATTACTCTATAACTCAGATATTTGAGAAGACCCTCATCTAAGAGAGAGTGTTGATGTTAGTGTCAGGAGGACAAACTAGAAGTTATCAAGAAGGATTCCTCCCTAGCTAAGAGGGAGTGTTGAATTTAGCTTTGGGAGGATCACAATAATGATTCAAGTTGGTGGCAGAAATTTTCAGAGGGTAGTAATATTTGACAATAAGAGATAAGTATTTCTACCCTTGAATAATGTTCATAAATTTTAAGTCATTAATTCATGCCATAAGATCAAGATAGTAAATCTTTTATACTTCTATAATTGATATTTTCCTTCAGGATAGTTTAGTTTCATGAACTAATTGTAATCTCTCTTTGAAGTGAATTAAGGACAAATCTAGAAGCATATGAGATTGCATTCAAGGGAGAAAGAACTTAATGCTTGTAGTTATGGAACTGAGTTGAGAGTTGATATCAGAATTAGAGGGAGTCTGACAATCCATTATAGACAACTTTGGAAAAAGAGGTCAGGAGGTTGATGCACAAACTTGAGCTTCAGAGGGAGCAACTACAGGATTTGCATCTGTGAACTTCTGATGATCTTGATTTAGAGGGAGCAGACCATGTCAAGATGGGTTCCTTAGTGATCAACAGTCAGAGGACTGCGATTCATAGGATGGAGTTTCAGCATCAGTGATCCATTATTTTTGTATCTTATAGAGATTCCTTATCACTATGTAAGAGACATGGTAGGAAGGAATGTGATCTAGTTGGAGTATATTAATATGAGCGATCAAACGACAGATATTCTTACCAAACCACTCACCAAGGTGAAAGTTGATCACTTCAGGAAGAATATTGGTATGGTTGAAATATAAAATTTGATTTATACTAATATAATAAAGATGTTTAATGTGTAAACTTCTTTTGTCAAGTGTGTGACTTTATGGGCCCACCTATCTTGTGTACATTTCTAAAAGGTGACGACTTTTTAGACAATGAACACTTGTATTTGATGTTACAAGGTGACGATCTTGTAATGGAGATTTGTTATGATAGACTTTTGATATGTCAGTGCACATACCATAATAGGGTTATACGTAACGGGAATGTAATGTTCTCAAATTACTATATCCTTGTATCACGATCTGAGGTGATATGAAAATCAGTTATCACGATCTAAGGTGATTCCTCATATCATGATCTAAGGTGATGTGAAAACTAGGTATCACGTGTCAGGTGATTCCTCATATCACATGTTAGGTGATATGTAAAATTGGGTATCAAATGTTAGGTGATTCCTCATATCACATGTTAGGTGATATGTAAAACTAGGTATCATGTGTCAGGTGATTCCTCATATCACATGTTAGGTGATATGTAAAAACTGGGTATCACATGTTAGGTGATTCCTCATATCACATGTTAGGTGATATGTAAAACTGGGTAAACTGGGTATCACGTGTTAGGTGATTCCTCATATCACATGTTTGGTGATATATAAAACTAGGTATCACATGTCAGGTGATTCCTCATATCACATGTTAGGTGATATGTAAAACTGGGTAAACTGGGTATCTCGTGTTAGGTGATTCCTCATACCACATGTTAGGTGATATATAAAATGAGCATCACGTGTTATGTGATATCTACTTTCACGAGATATGTGAGATATATGATTTTATCTTCCCTAGCTAAGAGGGAGTGTTGATGTATGTAGCATCGATCAGATAAAACTAATTATATATAATAAATTATGAGAAATGATATATATATATATATATATATATATATATATATATATATATATATATTAATATATATATATATATTGATATTATTTGTATTAATATATATAGATATATGTATATAATGTTAATAATTTATTTATTATTATAATGAATATATAGTTAATTATTAAATCAGATTAATGAATAGACATGTCCCATGAAGCGACATGTCTCTTCTTGTCTTTACCATGTATATATTCAAGAGATCGATGCATTTGGAAAATACATACTTGTACAATAGTGCTATTACATTTGCAGCGATCTAAACTTAACACTCTACAATGAGAACTCAATGCTTTAGCCACTTTATTTGAATCCCTTTGTAATGTCCCCTCTTTATAACCTTTCCAACATTTTGGAAGCTCCAATTTTCTTGGAGAGTGCCAACATTTTTGGAGTGGATTCTTGATAGTGGCATTGTGTTCGAGATGTTAATGTTATTGTAGCTATGGTCGGATTCCTTCAAGTCGACATAGATAACATAAAGGTTGTGATAATATAATTATTGTGATCTAATAATTATATTGATAACTATTGATAATATAATTAGAGTGGAAGATTTATTCTTCCTTTATATTTATCAGTGGTGCCCCTTCACCAAGGGTCACCATATTTCCAAATTGGCCCCTTAATTATAATATAATAATTATAGTATATTATCATATAATATAATTAAAGTATTATAATAATTATCTTTTATAGTTAATTATATAATTAATATATAATTATATTATCACAATAAATGTAATATAATTATGTTATCACAATAAATATAATATAATTATATTATCACAATAATTATGTGTCTGTTGATGCTTTCTAGGGACATTTTTGTCATTTCGGGTGTATTCCAAACTTTTTGGAGGTGTTTTTTAATTTTTTTTTTGAGATTATCAATTTTTGTTATGTTGCATCTCTAGTGAACTTTTGTGTATCTTGGCACATTTAGAATTCACATTCAAGCTATTTTTTTTCTCAACTTTGGGTGGCTGTACGAGAAATAATTAAAATATTAAATAATCAATATTTAAGTTGTCAAAAGGTGAATAAAAAGAAAACTTATATTAATTATTTATAAAGGTGAATTTTAAGTGATTAAAGTGTCACAAAAGTAAATAATAAAAAAGTCACTTTTATGTAGAAAAAAGGATTACTATTTAAATTTTTTTTTTTAATATAATTTTCGAGGTTATGTCCTGTGTGTGCTGTGAAGAAAGAATAAATATATTTATTTGTGCTGGGCTACCCCAGCCGTACCCTACTAAGGCCTCCCAAAGAGGGCCATACCACATGTAGCAAGGAAAATGGAGTTGATTCATTCTTTGGGGGCTTAAAAGCCTTTTTCCTAGAGTGAATGTAGCATTCCCAAGGTTTTTTCGAACTAGTTGCTGCATTTTGTAAGGAGGTACCGCTTCCTAAGGCTGTTGTAATCTTTTCTAACCTGCCATGCTAGTGTGGAGGTCTTTCAGCTAAAAGGAAAATTATAAGAGGGTTGCTGATTGGTGTTTGAGTAGTCTGTAGTAGAGGTCAACAACTTTGGCTTGCAAATATTGTTGAAACTTGATTTATTAAAGATACCAATGTTGCAAGAGATTTCTAAGTATATCGTTTTTATAACAGTAATAAAACGAAGTAATAAAAAAATCGTCTGTTGACTATATTATGCAATAAATTTATATGAATGAAGTATATTTTCGATTGGTAAAAGGCCAAAGCCGATATGTAGAGAAAAAATATAGTTCTTTCTTTTTTGTTACCTCATCTGTAATGCCTTTTTTGACAAGATGAAATCTGTTTGATTTCCTATTTTATCTTGTTTATAAAGTTATTCTTTTAGATTTTTATGTAAAAACATAACCCAATCTTACTCGTGAATTACACTGCTTTGATTTGTATCTCTTCTCATGTGTTTCGCTGAGTAGTTTCTTATCTTGTTTGAGACTCATTTACTTAGATCTTATATTATCCATATCTATCAACTGCTTTCATTTTATGCTGTCTATATCAAATGAAATTGTTTGCTCTTTACTGCACCAATCTTTTTCAACATAATCTTTTCCTGAAATAATTTTAGAATCTAATTTTGCTATGATAACCAATGAAGCCCATCATTCTACTGAGGATACTTTCAATCAAAACTTTTTAAAATCCTTCTTGTTTTAATGTAAGGTCTTTCATATAGAGGCTATTATTCCACATCCATGAAAGCCATGAAAACCATTATCATAAAGTACTAATTGTATTAATATAAACAGTGATTACATTCTATAACCGAAGTGCTTATTGAAGCCATATAAGAGCCTGCTATACTAGTCCTATTTCTTGCAAATATATGCAGTTCACTTTCTGCATCGCCATAATACCCATAAACTATGAGATTATATCGTTACTACTATTCTGGATTTACAATAGAAGGGGTTTTATCCTTATTATCTCCAGTACTATTCTGTTTCTGTCAATATTTACTAAAAAATTGGGCAGTTTCAACCCTAAATGTAAGCGTATATCTTAGCCTAACCCTATAGACCATCCAACATTATATTTACAATGTCATTACAAAATTGTATTAAAACAAAATATTTCTAGACCCCAATCTTCCGGCTGAACCTACATTCTTGCATGCTTTCCTGAGTTGCTGGGGCCAGTGAGAACTTCCTTTGCTAATTCCTCGTCCTCGTCTTCTGTTGGCTCTGGCATCTCCTCGTTGTCACTTTCATCCACCCCATCCTCCCATATGTATTTTTCCAATCAGTTTCCTCCTTCAGTCCTCATTAATCTCTTTAATTTTAAAAGAAAATCCATGTTCTTGTAGATTGTAGGTTTCTGAGCATTGAGCAAGCCATTGTCTTCTATCACCAAAATAGGTAACCTAGGGACGGGTCTTCCTCGGATAATCAGGATATTGTAATTTTTCAGCAGTGGAATTGTTAATTCCTCGAATCCTCGGTGATACTGTTCATTGTTAAGTTTTAGGATCGATTACAAATGTAGTAATATTATTGTCTTTTTTATATTTTCCAAATGCATCGATCTCTTGGTTTTATAGAAGGCAAAGACAAGAAGACATGTCTATTCATTTCAAGGGACATGTCTATTAATAATTAGTTACTATAAGATTAATATAACTTATATATTCATTTATATTAATAATATATATAGTAATATTAATACATATAACTATTACATATATATATTGATATAAATAATCATTCAATGTTCTAAGATAACAATGACTTTTATCTGAGCGAAGCTACATACTTTAACACTCCCTCTTAGCTAGGGAAGACAAAAGTCAGTAATATGTTTTTACAAAACATCAACTAAATAATATCAGTGATCTGTTTCAACATCACATGATGTATATCACTTTCAATAATTGTGATTTGTTTCAGCGTCACATGACGACTATCACAATATAAGTACCGGTGATCTGTTTCAGCGTCACACGATGACTATCACCTTCAATATTTGTGATCTGTTTCAGCGTCACATGACGACTATCACAATAGCTAGGTACCGGTGATCTGTTTCAGCGTCACATGACAACTATCACCTTCAGTACTGTGATCTGTTTCAGCATCACATGATGACTATCACAGTACGAGATCATGGTCATTTTAAGGAACTTAATCCACCATGAAATAATTCATTTATCATGATCTGTTTCAGCCATCGCATGAGGTCTATCATGATAAAATATAGTTATTGTAAGATCGTCACCTTTCAATAACATCAAAAATACAAGTGATAATCACTTGGAAGTCGTCACTTCCTTATGATTTACACAGGGCCCATATAGCATTAAATAATTCCATTAGTATAATAATCAATTATATCAAGTTTACCTTAGAGGTGTTCCACCTTCATTAGTGAACTCCCTCTCAATCAACATGATCAAGATTGTCACAAGTTGACTGAACCATCTGCTCCCTCTGAAGATAAATAGCTCTTATAGTACTTATTAAAAATAAGAGAGAGGCTAATATAATACACAAAGAGATCATTCCAATATAATATAGATAAATATCTAACTTTGAACATATATGCATTTGTTCCATCTTATATATATCTACTTTAATCTATATTTTCAACATATTATTTCCTTATTAATGCCACATAATAATCTAAGGTGACCAATTTCCCAATCTATATTCATAAGAAATAAACAATTAATACTTACCTCCAACATTAATTTAACTTCTTCAACCCCTATATACGTGGTCTATGGAAGATGGTAATCCTTGTATTATGTGCTTGTTATGACTTTGAATATATCTTATTGGTGCCTCCACCTCCTTAAGCACACAACTGAATCAAGAGGGTGCGGTATTGTAATGCATTCTCTCATTATGATAGTATTAGACTGATTGCTTCATTCACAGTAAGACAAGAGATATTAAAATGTAATGACCCTTGCTAATAGGTCACTGAAAACCCCCAAATCTGAACTGAGACAATTTGTCAAACACTTGGCATGCACTGAATTGTTTTGTTTGGAAAGATGTGTTTCAATGTGATAGTTGTTTTGGGCATCAAATACAATTGAGATAACAATACCAATACTGAAATGAAATGTAATGAACACTAAACAACGATGCCAAACTTCAATGCCAAATCTGATTACAACATATCATGCATGATAATGACTGTTTTTTTCTGACTAAGTATGATGGACTGTTACAACTATGCAATTCAGATTTCAATACCTCAAACTATTGTCAAACAAGACAACACAATGGCCCACAATATCTCTTGAATTATGATCACTACAAACTGATTACAATATAGCAATGTCTGATGTTATGGACTGTTATCAACTTCTGAATCATGACATGAAAAGTATGAACTGTCTCACATGGATAATGAACTCTAATTAACACTTGCAATGCACCTTATGTCTTTATCAATCCAATTACAATGTATAGCAATGTCTGAACACAATGGACAGCATACATGACTGTTACAATGAACATACAAAGCATTCCTTTACTCCATTCAATGCACTATCAATACTATGATACTACAATGACAATTGACAATATCAAAGACTAATTATGAATGCTATAACAGTGACTGGAAACATGCAATTTCATACAATTCCTTTGACATTCAAATGCATCCAAGACATATGGAGAAAACCTGGAAATCACTCCTCATATTCTGATAACAAATGCTGAAGGTATAATAACTAGACTGTCCAAGAATGTGCACTGTTGTCCCTGCCGTACTGTCCCTGTTGTGAGCCGTACCTGGGCCGTACTGTATGGCTGCAGTATTAAATTCTGGGCTAGGTATTGGGTGCCGAAAATGTGTGGAATGGAATCGCCTAGGGTTAGATAATAACCCTTCCAATGCATAAAAATTATCTCCTAGTAGATTCAGAGATATGAACAAAAATCTGAGTCCAAACCCTAGTATGACTGAACTGAAAATGTACCAAAATGATCTCCAAATCTTCACCAAATGATTCACCAATGCAATGATGAATTCAGAACCCTTATTCAATCAGATGCAAACCCTTACAACAAATTCTCAATGAAGTACCAATGAGATGGCTGAGTACCAACTCCAAATTTGCAACCCTTCAGTAGATATTTCACTACCTCAGTTATGCCAATCTAGGGGAGTGATCGTTCCCAAAGATCGAATAGAATTTGCAGACCAAAGATTACAAATTGCTTCACAATGAAGAAGTAGAAGAAATCCCAAATCCAAGCATGTCAAAATGAATGCCCAAGCCCTCTATTTATTTACTTTTCTAAGAAGTTACTAAGAACTTCTAGAAACATCCAATTATAATGCACTTTATAATAAAATAACATTATAATATAAAAGTGTTTTTCTCAACTCAAAATTATAACAATGTAGGCTCATAACTGAATGTAGGCCCAACTACAACTGAATGTAGGCTCGGGCTTGATGTAGGCTCACACTGAACGTAGGCTCTACTACAACTGAATGTAGGCTCGAACTGGATGTAGGCTCTACTGAACGTAGGCTCTAATAGCAATATGCAATCAACTAATCTCCAAATGATCATGAGATGACTCTCTCCTCATTGCTATCAGTCTACGAGAGCCCGTGATAGACTGATCCCGCACGCCAAATGATGTCAGCCAAAATGGGGACATGACATAAAACTGCAATGAATATCAAAGTAATGAGCCAGAATCAGCAGTCTGCCCATGATAATAATACAGCCTCCCGCAAGAGTTATTTTGCCGCCTGATACTTCCAAGTCATTCATACTCGGTATTGAATGCTTCTATTTCTTCACCCAGCAGACGCAGCCATTAAGAGAAGTTATAAGTATGATAAGATGTGCCTAAGGCAACCCCTTTATGACGCATATTTCCCCCGTCATCTTCTACCTCTCTTAGACCCGATAATGATGATTGTTTCTTCCTTTACATTTGCAGCCTGCTCTGATACCATGTTAAGTTTTAGGATCGATTACAAATGTAGTAATATTATTGTCTTTTTTATATTTTCCAAATGCATCGATCTCTTGGTTTTATACAAGGCAAAGACAAGAAGACATGTCTATTCATTTCAAGGGACATGTTTATTAATAATTAGTTACTATAAGATTAATATAACTTATATATTCATTTATATTAATAATATATATAGTAATATTAATACATATAACTATTACATGTATATATTGATATAAATAATCATTCAATGTTCTAAGATAACAATGACTTTTATTTGAGCGAAGCTACATACTTTAACATTCATGACCATCTCTAGATCTCTTAAAATTTCCTTTATGAAGATTTTCTGACAAAGCTCTTTTATGGCATGTTTATCTTTCTCTACATGCAAAGCTCTGACTACAAACATAGCTGGGATATCTCTTTTGGTTGCTGACTTTCCCTCCTTTACCAAAGTGTGGGGGAATTCGTAGACCATAGCATTCTTTCTTAATTTTACTTTCCCAGTTAGCGAAAATACTATCTTTTGTATTATAGTTTGTGATCTTGCTATTTGTTGTTTCTACTATGGCAGCTTCTATTTTATTGATCGGGCAATTCCATTCTATTCTTTTCCCTTGAAAGATTCTTCTGTTTCTTTCTTTCTATATTTCCCAGATTGCAAACAACAATTATGCCATTAGTTGTCAAATAATACTTTTGTTAGTTAAATTAGAAGTGTAATAAAATCTTGTTTTGAAGGGGTGGCAGTTGTTGACGGTTGGTGGACTTAACCAACTATCGAGTTTGTTGTTGATTGTATGAAGTTACTATGCTATGAAAGATATATCATTCTGTCATCTATTGCCTTGTGTGATTCTGTGCTATCTCTGGTTATTCATAATTTATGCACTACCGTTGAATGAATACTATTGTGAAACAATACATTTCCAGTTAGGCATCTAACATTTTGGCGCCATTACCTAAGTTCAAATCCGGAGGCCTAAGGAAGTGAGAATAGGTGGGATGACGGCATAATGGGTCGCACCTTCGACCAACTAGTGGTAGTAACTGACAGCGATGTCAAGGACAATAATGAAGTGACCTGAGAAGACCAGTTGACGTAGGATTTGGTTTAGGTGTGGGACATGTCGGTTGATGAGTATGTGCAACGGAAGGCTCAGGAGAGAGCGGTCTTGGCTAGTACGGTACATGCCGAACTCACGGTGAGCACTTATGTGTACGATCTTTTGGGTAGCCTTCCAAGATTGTTGGCTCAAGTATTGCTGGAAATTTAGGAACATGTGGCAAGAGAGAGGGAGCACTATAGGCAACAAATATTGCAACGTTACGAAGAGAGGAACTAGAGTAAATTACAAATATTTTTTCGCAAGCTCAAGGAACTCATTGATAAATTACAAAACCCGCCAGCAGATGGCTTGAAGAAAAGGTGGTTCATCGAAGGGCTAAACCCATCCCTTCGAAAGAAAATGAAAGTGGTACCACCATCCTCTTATATAGAGGCTTGCAATGTGTGATGGATATTGAAAGCAAAAGTAGGACGTCAAAAGGAAAGAAAAAGATGAGTGATGATGATAGTACAAATGAAGACACTAAAGGGGAGTCCTGAACCATACAAGCACTCTGGAAGGACATGATGTGGATGATGAAAGAAATGCGAGCAGAAAAGGAAACAACGAAGGAAGGCAAGGAACTTTGGTGTACGAAGTGTAAAAATGAGGGGCACACCAACCAATTGTCCCAAGTGTTAATGATTTGTAGCTTCGGTCGGATTATTCCTATTGATGAAATCAAGTGCATAAGTGGCCTATCGGCCTTGATCATTTGATCTCTATCCTTTCTATATAATGCTCTAATTGATTGTTATGATTATCGTTATCATAATGCATGATTAATAATTAGTAAATTAATAATCATGTATATATATAATATATATTATTATATATATACATGATCGAGATTAATATAATAATTATTAATTATGCTATCAATATTAATCATATTGAGCATCGATATTAAGTATCGACATGTCATATGTAACAATATTGTTGTGTATCGATATCATATTATATCGATAAATGAATATCGATTATAATATGAATTGATAATGATTATTATATTATGGATCGATGATGAGTATCAACTTCATAATAGTTGATAATGAGTATTGACCTCATATCAACCTTAGTCGATAATGAGTGTCGACTTTGCATTACATACAATAATCGGTATTTGCATTGTCATTGGTAACACAACAAACATTGTTATTGATTAGTTTACATAGAACATGTCTCACATAAGACACATGTCCATATGTGAACAAAGTTAACGTAGGGACATGTCTCTACATGAGGCACGTCCCACATAGGATATATATATATATGTCAATCGACCTATGTACTAATGTAGGTACAAAAATCAATAAGTGTGAGCAAGGTACAGAAGTGAATAATATATTATTCAAGATCGATATTTTTTTTTTTTAATATTATAGATCGTTTACAAATCTTGTGCTCATTCAAGCAACAACATGAGACTTACAAGCTTATTCGAGCTCCTTACGAGCAACCACACTAGAAACAACAATTGGAAGACCAAGAATCACAACTTAGAATCCACCTTTTACAATGAGACAAATACAACCAATGGAAAACCAAAAGTCACAACTGAGAACTCCACAAAGATGTCCCTCTTTGGATTTTAACCAAGGTCTCCACAATGAGAACTCATTGCTTTAACCAATCAAGCTAAACCCCTTGGATAAGATCGATATTGTTATATATCAGCATCATAGTAATATTTATATATTAAAGATTATAATATATCAATATTAAATTCATATCAAATTTATATTGATATAAGTTACATTTGAATGATATTATTATCATCATATAATATAGAATTGAATATACATTTGGAGATTGGTGATTAAAATTTAAAAGAATTCCTATAACCTATAAATCTGATTAAAACTTAACATGGTATCAGAGCCAAGTTAGAGAGAGATCCGATCAGATTTATATAGGCAGATGCAGAGGGCAATAATCATATTGATACAGTTGAACTTTTGAAGTTGCATGGAGGCAAGTCATTGACGGAATTGTGCTTGCTCCAGCAACAATACAAAGATCAGAGCATAGTGAAGGGCGTGAGTACAAAGTATATGTGGGGAGCATGAGGTTGAGGGCAACACTTGGTCCTGCATAGTAGGCTTTCTCCATTGCTTATTCAATGGGCTGCTGGGACCTCCAACATTTGGTCATTCTCTTCAAGTCTCAACATGCTTATGGCCCGCAAATCATAAAATGAGATGCACATGCATGTCTTTGCACTATGGAGATATTAATGATGACAAAGATGCTGATGATTGCAATATAGCATGTACTTCACAAAGACTCACATTGGTAGTGTTTGAAATGTTCGCTTTTGGTAACCGTCACTTAATGGATCTACTATCGCCAAGAGGTTGATGTTATTGCCTGCCAACGAGACTACTTATTTGATCACCTCTGTATAATTGTAAGTGTGGGGCCAATTCTAATGAAATTACTTTGATCGAGTATGACCTTTGATTGTTGTTGTGTATCGCCACCTTCCAAGGATGATATCAAAGTCAATTATGTTAGTCGTATGTGACTGCCAATCGCTTATGAAGATTTGAATTTATATGGATATCACCTGAACATTGAATATGAGTATCACTGTCCAAGGCTTGATGAGATGTGGAACAAATGGGTATCAAAGTGACATATTGCAATTGCAGTAGGTTGTTACTAACTTGACACTGCAGCGTAGAACGCCAACCAGTTAGTTTGGAGATCGTTGCATAGGACTCAAGATGGATCACGAACATCCGAAAAGACCAGAAAGTGAAGCTAGTACACCTCCTGAAGGAAGTAAGAGGCAGCGCATTGAAAGTGACAATTTGGTTACCTTAGAAACTTAAATTTTTTATTGATGCCGGTATCGTGGGACAACAAGAGCTAATATAAAAATTGATGCAAACCCCACAGTATTCATAGATGCTTTCCTGGGGAGTATAGTTTATCTTATTGTGTGGAGGAATGGAGGACAAGTAGATCCACTCATTGCTGTTCAGAACACCAAGTCGGGAAAGTGATCGAGTCGTAGATCAAATTAATTCAAACTTGATATTCTTTCTTTTGTTACTCCATCCATCGTAAACAGGGAATATTCCTCGGGGGACTGCTTAAAATTCAAAATGATAGAGCTCTTTCAAGCATCCAACCATTGTAAGGAGCTTGTACTCTATTTGATTTGATAAACACTTCAACCATATGTTATATTGTGAAACCTTACATTTCAAGTAAGGCCAGATCATGGAGATTAGGAAACACAATGACCAAGAAATTCATGAACTAGTGTGAATCCCTTCACAATGATACGTTCATATGTGGAAGATGGGCTTGATTTGAATTGCATCTCTACAAATCCTTGATATGAGGTTTGAACAAGAATTTAACAGTCTGATAAGTGTGTGCAGTGTGATACTATCAAACTCCCTTGCATTTCAATGAAGATTCTTCAGATCATTGACTGTAATAGTATGTCTCTGATATAAGTTATTGTTGGAGCAATAATGCTTGTCTAAAAGAGAAATATTGTTATTGGAAGGAACCAAGGTGAAGTGTATGCTTTCTAGGGAACAATATGATCAACTGAGGTTCTTGGGAGATTATTATAATCCAATATAATTACTAGCTTCCTTAGCAGCGTCTACACTATCTCAATTGGAGACCTATTAAAGGAGGCTTCTTTAATTTTTGTGCTCCATACATTAACCGCCAAAAACTCTAATATTAAGAAAGACAATAATAATATGCACAACAAACTTATGACTGCTATTGTAAGTCGAGTCAAGAAGAAGGCATTGCTATTATCACCAAATTGCAACTAAGCATATTACGTCAAAAGTAATTCAGATACAATAATAAAAATGTATCATTCAAATATTTGAGTGCAGATCGAGCAGTAGAATTCTATTTGAGTAGAATGATGATCTAAGAGATCAATCATATATGAGAAGTCAGACTTTAGATATTTATACCACTGGGCAACTATTGTGGCTTCCATATTTTGGGAGTGGAGCAATCCACATTGGAGGCAACATGATGGTCATAGTGCATGATTTAGCTCAGATCTGGTATGACACCGAAGCAGGCTTGATTCACCCGCCATTGGAGGTGATTTCTCTTGGTGGACTATTGACAATCTACCTAGGGTTTGACCCTATTCTTGAGCACTTCATTTAGAATAGAGATATGATATTGGCATGGAAGTTAATACCTTGCTGGGCAATGGAGATGGTCTAAGTGATAGTCAATAACATGGCTTATGAAGACCTGAGACCTATTAAATAAAAGATAAGATGGATCAAGAAGCATAAGAGAATGCATTCAAGGAAGGAAGAACTTGATAATTGCTACTATGAGACTAAGTTGGTAGCTGGAGATGCTTCTTCAAAGAGGAAGTCCGAAAATTCATGAAAGGCAACCTTGGACGAGGAGGTCAGGAGGTTGACGCATGTACTTGGAGCTTCAAAAGGGAACCACATTAGCATGAATGTCTGGTGTAGCCAAACTTGGGGATAAATCCACAGTTTATTACATTCACTAATGTTACTATGGAATCAGACAAGTACATTTGTGTATGGGAAATTGCTCTTGCAATAATGTTGTGATCATTGAACAAATAAATCATGTGCTGGATGATGAGAGTCTCTTGGAGCAAGATATCTTCCATGATTGGAGTATGTGAACAGGATATGCTTTCATGACAGAGGGAGCAAATAGAGGATCTGCATTAGTTGACATCCGAGGATCTTGATTCAGAGGGAGTAGACCATGTCGATATGGTTTCCCTAGTGATTAAAAAAATGTAGCAGTCAAAGGATAATGATTCATGGGATGGAGTCCCATGTGTGTAGGCTGGAGTGCTTCTATGCTGAAATCTAGATCATGATATTCTTGGATAGATGGATACTTGGTGAGGCTGGGATTCACCAAGACTAATGTAGACTCCAACCTTGCATTTCATGACAGATCAAAGCATATAGAAATTCCCTATCATTATGTCAGAGACATGGTATAAAGGAATGCTATTCAATTGAGGTAAAAAGTACATGTGAACAAATGAAAAACATTCTACTAATATATTGTACTAATATATGTAGTGAAACCCGGGGACTCGCAATCCCCCCAAAACCTCGAAGTACCTGTCCCCAGGACCTCCCCGCACTGGGTACTTGGAGTACTTGAGTACCCCTACCTCCATCATTCCGCAACCATGCTGCCGCCGGGACAGGTACTTAAATTTCTATTTGAATTTGATTTTTGAATGTTACTATTGGGTATGTACTATGTTACTATGTTGAATGTTCAATGGTTTTGGTTCGTGTTCAGTTTTGCTATGTTCAAGTATTTCAATTTGGTATGTTATATTGAAACATCATTTCATAAACTAGCATTTCAAGTTCTATATGTATAGTATACAACACCCCCTTTGCCCCCTCCCCCCCCCATCGTCATCCCCCCGCCGTCCCCATGCCATCCCGAAATTGAGGCCCTTTGTTCCCCCATCACGGAAACTCGTCTCGACGTCCCGACATACCCAAGTGTCGGTGTTACACTGAATATATGCTATAAGATGTTTAATGTGTAAACTCTTATCATCTGTCATAATTTTATGTCATGTGTGTGACTCCACGACTTCATTGGTTTATGGGCCCCTGTGAACATCATGAGACTTGATATCCGCGGACATGTCATGATAGTTAATATCTCTTAAGTAATATCAAATTATGGTGGATATCACGAGACTTGATATCTATGGATAGCCATTATGAGTAATATTACTGAGATACTCATGGTGGATATTATGTGACATAATATCCGTGGATATGCCATGAATAGATATGTTTATGGTAGGCATCATGTGACTTGATGCCTGTACACATACCATAATGGATATTGTGAGTATGGTGAATATCATGTGACTTGATATTCGTGGACATGCTAGTACTCCTGATATCACCATGAGGTGATATCATTTATGGTGGGTATTATTAGACCTGATATCCGTGGACATACCATAACTCCTGATATCATATTGAGATGATATCCCTCCAACACAATGTTTAGGTCTATTGTGTTTTCTTCAGGATAGTAATCATCCTCCCTAGCTAAGAGGGATTGGTAATGATTTTTAGCTTCGGTCGGATTATTCCTATTGATGAAATCAAATGCATAAGTGGCCTATCGGCCTTGATCATTTGATCTCTATCCTTTCTATATAATGCTCTAATTGATTGTTATGATTATGGTTATCATAATACATGATTAATAATTAGTTAATCATGTATATATATAATATATATTATTATATATATATACATGATCGAGATTAATATAACAATTATTAGTTATGCTATTGATATTAATCATATTGAGCATCGATATTAAGTATCGACATGTCTATATAACAATATTGTTGTGTATTGATATCATATTATATCGATTATAATATTAATTGATAGTGATTATTATATTATGGATTGATGATGAGTATCAACTTCATAATAGTCGATAATGATTACCGACCTCATATCAACCTTAGTCGATAATGAGTATCGACTTTGCATTACAGTCGATAATGAGTATCGACTTTGCATTACATATGATAATCAGTATTTGCATTGTCATTGGTAACACAGCAAACATATTGTTATTGATTAGTTTACGTGGAACATGTCTCACATAAGAGACATGTCCATACGTGACCAAAGTTCACGTAGGGACATGTCTCTACGTGAGGCATGTCCTACATAGGGTATATATATATATATATATATATGTCAATCGGTCTATGTACTAATGTGGGTACAAAAATCAATAAGTGCGAGCAAGGTACAAAAGTGAATAATATATTATTCAAGATCGATATTGTTATATATCAGCATCATAGTAATATTTATATATTAAAGATTATAATATATCAATATTAAATTCATATTGAATTTATATTGATACAAGCTATATTTGAATGATATTATTATCATCATATAATGGATAATGGTATTAATATTTGGACTATAATCTTTTTTGGATACTAAATGTCTTTATCGTTCAAGTTTCCCATGTACCTTTACACTTTATTTTAGAGTTTCTGATTGTATCTATAAATATATATGCATTGAAATGGCTTGTCTCATCTCAACACCTCAACATCTTTGTATAATGCCCTTATCATTGTACATACTTGAATATTTGGATATAAATGGTTCGTCATTTTCTCCATTTATGATATTTTGTGATAAAATCAGTTTTTAAATCAATGATAAAAATAAAAAGTGAGATTAAAATTAATCACATTTGGTGTTACTTTCTTCAGTGAGATTATGATTTTGATTGCAAGTTGCTAAATATTGTTGGTGTTTTGAATTATTTGTAAGGAAGCAAAGCAAGCATTGGATTTGATGCGACAGTGGGCACCAATTGACACTGCAGATGCATTAGAGCTCTTGTCTCCTGTATTTGACAATGAAGAAGTGAGTATGGCTTGTATATTTTTATAGAACTGTGCATAATAAATTTTTATCTAATGAATAGCCTTTTTCAGAGCCGTAGGAGAACTACATGAGGTAAACAAACCTTAACATTCTAAGTAGATGAGAAAATTTTTCTGCAAATAATTTCCATTAACTCCATTTTAATACGGTCTGAAGTTTTAAGAATGCAATATGAGTCGGTTATCCTTTAACAGGTACGTGCTTATGCAGTAGATGTTCTTGAACGAGCAGAAGATGAAGAGCTGCAATGCTACTTACTTCAGCTTGTGCAGGCTCTTCGTTTTGAGCGTTCCGATAAATCATATCTTGCCCATTTTCTTGTTCGTCGATGTATGTAAATGCTTACTCTTTTCCAAGGTTGCTTTACTAATGTTAATACTATATGAAATGATTTTTATTTTGTTGGCATAGGGAATATAATTCATATTTTTTGAGACGCAGCTTTAGCCATATTGAAGTATAATATAGTGAAGTGTATTTTTGTTTTCTTTTTAATATAATAAGCCAATTTTAATTTATATATGTGTGACTTAAAAGTTTATGTTTGTACACGATGCTGTAGTTTATGCTCAAGATGTGTCATTGCATACTGGAATACATTTTTTTAATAATATGTAGTTCTAGCTCTTGTTCAACTTTAATCACTACACTTAGGTTGCTTGTGGAGTTTTGTAAATCTGTTTTTGTGCCTTTTTATTTATATGGTGGCACCTGTATAGGTGCGCACAGCCCTCTATAAAGAGCTCAATCATTACTTGTGCAAAATATCTTTATGGATAGTGAAACCAAAGCTAAATCCTTTCATTGAGAAGGTAATTGAGTCAAAAGAACACTCAATTGCTGTTTAAGAGCTATATCACCTTACTCAAATCAACTTTCACTAGAGCTTTCTGCTTTTGATCTGTTTCTTGTTTCTTCTTCCAGAATTTATTGTACTTATGTGCAAGTATTCATTTGTTGCTTTGCAATCACTTATGAAGCTCTAGGAAATGATAGAAGCTAACAAAAGTCTTTGAAAAGCCATTCAAGACCAAACTAGCCAAAAGAAGACATAAGTTTTGATTGATATGTGTAATACCATAGTTACCAGGAACTGGAGAGTATGATTGCTTTTACCATCAGAAAACATGGAAAATCAGTAGCTATGGGTTCCTGTGGCTATAATAATGGCAACAAAATTTCACATACACAGAGCCGCACATATTTCCATTGTTTTTACCAGCAAATCAAAGTTCAAACTGCTTTGTTAAAAAATATAAAAATCACTTGAGTTTGTTCGAGTATCTGCACATAGACTTTCAGAGGGGCTGAAACTTCTAGCATATCTCCAGGTTTCCGAAAATTACAGAAACCCTACCCTTGTTGGCGGCGCCTCTTGCAGCAAGGAGGAAAATGGTAAATGAAAATGTTAAGCTTGACTTAGGGTTTGATACCCTAATACCATCAACAAAGGCATGTCTTTTTGCCTTTGAGTTTTCAATAATCATTTTGGATTAATATGTCGTGGGGTTATGTAGAGGCTTTTCACCTTATGAAATGTTTCAAACAAAAATATTATATATTTCTAATAATATTTATCAAGTGATATGAAATGAATCCCTATTACTTTGTAAATGTTATTATAAAATTTATTATCTTTTTGTTTCTAGTTTTTGCATTTAAAAAATCCAATGTAATTAATATTTATTTCATGATACATTATAAACCATGTAAATAAATATTAAATTAAAAATGCAAATTTTAGAAACACGTGCTTATTGAGTCAAAAGGGATTGGTTGAAGGAATTATGAATTTGCCTTGTATTTAGGGGGTGGCTTGACTTGGTTGAATAAGTTGAGAGACATAAGGAGGGAACCTAGAGGTTGTTTGAGAAGATTTAGGGAAGATTAATGCATTTTTGAGGAGTCATCATGATTGACAAGGTCAATTTTGACTTTCTCCACACATGGAAGCTCTTTTGGAGTGGTTCAAGTTGCTATTTTTCAGGCTTTTTGGTTACATCCGACCATGGAGATTATTATCCCTATTGTTATGCAACTGATTCTAGGAGAAGCATAAGTATTGTAAACTTCATTTAGGTGAAGTTAGTTCTCATTATGCAGTTCTGTGCTTAGTGACCGTTTGGAGAGTCCTTTGATAGTTTTGAGCATTTTTTGTAACTCTTTTGGACATGAATATTCAGTGAAAACTTTGGAGATCAATTATTGAGTTCTTTTGCCTTCTTATTCATCTATCTTATTGTGTGCACTTAAGTGATTGATGAAGTTACTAGTGAAGTCTTTGTTTTCCTTGTAATTTTGTCTCATACTCAACACCTTTTTGTAGAAAAGTATATTACTTGCAGGTTATAATTTGTGTCAAAAGTGCAGGTGTTTTTAGCGGTGAAGTTTTCTTCCTCCTAAAAGTCCAACATTAGGACCTTTTTATAAAATACTTATGCAGGGATATACAGGAGTAGTTTGTGCAAGTTTAACTTAGTTATTGCAACCAAATGTCTGGTTTTTATGAGTTTCACGGTCTTTCAAAATTTGGTGTATTACCCTAGTTTTAGTTTCCTTTTTTCAGTTCAAAGTCTTTTCAGTTTATGTTCCTTTCTAACCCTTTCCCTCTGAAAGAAATAGAGTTAGTTTAATTTAGGTGAGAACCAAGAGGAAGCTGACCTTCGGAGGTTGATCTCTATTTCTTTCAAAGCTCACACTTTGAGAGATCTTCCAATGCTTCACTGAGTGGTTGAATGTAATTCAGCAGAGGGTGCACATTCAAGTGATAACAGTAATCATGAATATCTGGTACGTTATGTATGTATCCGCATGGCATTGATATTATGATCTTTGATTATTGCTAGATCAAAGTCATAACTTCAGTATGCATCATACTTCCTTCTATATCATTTTGGCTTGATGATGATCGATGTATCTTTATGATTGATATGTGGAACGCCATCTTATGGACATGCCAGTTAATGAATTTGCTGTTTATTAGTTTGATCATATTGGTTCAATGTAAGCAATGGTAATCTCATGATCTACATGTTGATAAGGTCGGTGACCAATAAGATTGTCATACTCGACATCATGTGAGCTCAATATCTGGATAATATTTTGCTGTCATGTTGGATAAACATATCGTATGCTTGATATTGGTGAAACCAAATGTTCTCATGGAACAACCTCATTGTTCAAAGTCTTGAACCCTTGATCATATGAATGAAAACTAAGCATATCAAATCACTTGGTTTCAAATAATCTCAATACCACATCTTGTTCTTTTTGCTGCACTTGGTGCTAGATAGGAAAATCGTGAAGTCTTATAAATAAGACGATTTTCCTCGGTAGGGCCACTGGCTTTATTGATGAGATATGCAAAACTATCTACTTGCTATGTACAAAATCCCTATCTTCATTTGCTAACTACTTGGAAGTGTTCATGGTCTACCACCCCTTGATGACATATATGTTTTATTGTTATTGTGCTATTATGTCAAGGATGGGGACATCATAAGGGTCATCATAATCTCCCCTCCTTGAAGATGCTTTTTCACAAGCATTCTTTAATCACTTCTTTTAATTGATTGATAAATGAAGCATCTTCTTGTGGTTCCATCCCTCTTTATTATTAACCTATGGAGAACATCATGTGTGTGGGTCTTCTCCATACCTCGCTAAGGAATCCCTTGAAAAATCCTTGGATACCATCCTTAAATATCTTGATATCTTGAATGGTGTCATGAAAATGGAAACTTCCTTTGATTTTAGTTTGGCAGTTTCTTCTTGGAGCTTGTTTGCTAAAGACCTTGGGAATATCCTTGATGATAACCTTATATGCTCCTTTCAAAACTCTTAGGATAAATTTTGCATTTTCTTAGATGACATGCCTTGAGGAGCTTCATCATGTATTCCCTTAGGAATGATTTTCTTACCGTCACCTTAAATGTGAAGGTCATGGTCTTGACGTCTTGAGTCTACTTGTTAATAATCATCATCCATTCTATGTCTAGTACAATATCAACATTGCTCAACTCTAGCACATGAAACTCATCATTGATTGTATAACTTCCCCATGGTGATCTGCGGCTTGGGTGCTATTGTCTCACATTTCAATGTTGAACCATTTTCCATCGTCATATTGAACTCTTGTTTCTTACAAGTTGGGAGTCCTTGGGAGATGGTAAGTGCGGGGTTTATGAAATTGTGGGTGCCCCACCATCTATGTGAATTGTTAGTGGGTGTACTTGCAATGTTCCTTGAACTCCATAATTATTATATTCAGAAGAGCCAATCATGTTGGTGAGTTTACCACTCTTCTTTTGAAAGGACGACAGGCTGACTTTGTCCTTTAACTCATTTTGTTCGTTGCTTTGATCCTCATCTCCTTCCTCACTATTGGGCCTCACTTCTATGTAATGGATTTCTCTTTGCCCATGCATCGATGCCCTACTTCCCATGGCTTTACTTGTAAAACATAACTTTCTTCTTCTCAAATCATATTGGGTCGCTTTATCCATTTTGTTCCTCCTTGGTGGATCCCTTTGGAGCAGTGGATTAGTTGGGTCTTTCGGTTTTGATAGCTCCTTGGGTGGTGCTTTGCCTTTTCTTGTGCGTGAATCCATGTCCCTTGATTTCTTAATGACCTCCTGAAGTGTATTTCTATTGATAGATTTCACCCATCTTCTCAAAGGATCCATTATTCCATCCATAAATAGGACTATTAACCTTCTCTCGGATACGTCAATGAATAATTTTGGTAGTTGTTGGAACTCTATTTTGTATTCATCAATTGACCCTCTTTGTTTTAGTTGTGCAAACTCTTTGAAGTGATGTTTCGGATCTTTGTTGTTGAATATTTCATTTCATCTCTCCGTTAATTCCACATAGGAGGTGATTCGTTAAAGCTACACAGTTGTCATGTTGTGTTACCACCATTCTTGTGCTATCCCATCGAAGTGTAAGGCAACATATTGATGACTTATTCCTCCGAAATGGGGTTGAGTTGAAATGGTCTAACTTTTGCACCCATGCATGTGTTGCGGTTTTACCCAACCCATCAAAGTAGGGTATGCTAAGTTTTCCAACCTTCCTCTTCAACTCAAATGATTGTCAAAGTTCCCTCTTTTAGGCATGTGTCTCATCCTTAAGTCCGCATAGTTCTTGGGAGTGTTCAAGATCTGCCACCCCTTGTTCACATATATGTTTTATTGTTACTTTGCTATTAGATCAAGGATGGAGACATCGCAGGTGTAACAGAGGATGATTTAGTGATGAAGATTTGAAGGTGCAAACAATTGGATGGAGCAATATTTCAAAGTCATTTCAGCACTTTGTTCAAATGAGAAAATGTGAGTATTGACAATATAGAGGAAACATTTTAATGACAATGGTTGAAATTGTCATGCCTTTCCAGTGGCTTGACTAGCACAAAGGAGCCACTTAAGTGGCAATGGTAAAGTGCAACAAAGGAAAGGAGAGATAATATCCAAGTCCAAATTGGTCCTATATGCTGACAATGCTGAAAGTAAAGGTGAGTAGAGTGGCCGAATGGCTAAAAATGTGTGACCAGCTAGGAGAACTCAAAGTGTTAAAAGAATCACCCATTTTCAAATGGCTCAGATATGGGAAAAGTTTGCCTTGTATGCTTGAGTAGGTATCAAAGTAATGAGAATCGGAATCGGCTCAAAATCGTCAAGGCCGAATCGAATCGCGAATCGGCGGTGAATCGCCAATGATTCGGCTACGAATCGGCAAAGTGAAAAAACCCTTGAAATTTAGAGATTTTAATGATTTAAAACTTATTTCATGCACCATTTATTGAATATGACTTAATAAGCACACTATAACATCATCAAATAGAAGCTAAAGCCTAACATACGTAAATAAGGTTCATCCATCACATACGTAAAATGTAAATTGTAGCTGAAGTAAATAGAAAACATAGGATTTCAATGACATAGCTGATGTAAATGTAACTCTATGATAAAGCATAAATGATAAAACCAATGACATCAAATCATATATGTATGTCAAGATGAAGATCCATGAAAGTTATACTTATGAAGTTATGAAACATATGTTTGTAAACAAAATAAAAAAACAAGTCTATCTGCCAAGTACCTCAATCTGAATCATCATCCTCTAGCTCAGCCGCAGCCTTAGCCTCAGCCTCAGGTTCTGAGTAATCTATATTATGCCTCCTAGTAAGGCGTCTAAGGTAGGTCCTAGAGCTCTTAGTAGCCATAGCCCCCGCAGGTAACACGGACTCTTGAACAACAACAACAGGGGCTGAAATTTTAGAGTCTCTACGTGCGTGTGTGCGTCTGCTAGTGCTTGAACGTGATCTAAGCTCCTCTGCTATGGCCACTGCCTCGGCTTCTCTATCTGCCTGGTCAACCCACTCATGGTCTTCCTCCGTGAAGACAAGATCGGTAGCCTCAGTCAGCCACTCTGACTCTAGATCAACCTCGTCTAGAGTGATCGGAGAGCTATCAAGGTCCAAAATATGTCTGGTCCTAAGCCAGAGGTTGTAATGAACAAAGACAAGATCATTCAACCTTTG
The DNA here is from genome assembly GCA_027943335.1 of Chamaecyparis obtusa. NCBI lineage: Eukaryota > Viridiplantae > Streptophyta > Pinopsida > Cupressales > Cupressaceae > Chamaecyparis > Chamaecyparis obtusa. The sequence continues at coordinate 201,781 of BSBK01002474.1, forward strand.
TATAGACAACCTATTTCACCTCTTTGAGTGGATATGCTCGAACATGGACCAATTATGCTCACATCCAGAGGCACTACTTGGCTGACTCAAAATCCGAATGACAATTCTCTGAAGAGTTGGGATAGAGGATCCAAATGTCTCCCACCATCTATCTGAAATAAATCAAAGAAAATAAAAAAACAATTAGTCTCATAAAGGTTACCGTTAAATCGTTAAAAACTTAAAAGATATATAACTTAAGGTTATATTATTTTTATGGTTACCTGGATGTATTGATGACCGACCTTCTATGGCCATTGGACTAGAGAAGATGATTCGTTCCTTATAATTAAATTTGTCCAGCTCTATGGTTCTGGTTGTAGCTGGGACATTGCCACTCATCTTCTGCAACACTGTAAATAGGCCACTGTGAACCTCGTCATCCGCCTTGAAGTCAGGACAGAAATGAGATGCAGGATTTAGGTAATAAGCTACTGCATGAATGGGCCTATGGAGCTGATTCTGCCATCTCCTATCAATAATCTCCCAAATGGGCCCATACTTCTCCTGTACTCCTGCATACTGGCTTCTAATGGCTTCCTTGGCCCTATCCATCCCCTCATATATGTAGCCCATAGAGGGCTTCTCACCATCAACAATTCGTAGGAGAGATACAAGGGGCTCACAAACCTGCATATAATCATAATGTAAGTTGTAAGTTACATTGTAAAACAAACAATTGAGTCAAGTATTAAATTATAATAATATATTAAACTAAAAATAAAACAAAATTATATAATTGTGAAAATTTTACCTTGCATATTTCAGCCGTAGGTAGCCAAAAACCATTCTCATCAAACATTGTGTTCGCGACATCTATCCCTACAGTGGTGGTGGCAAAGGAAGAGGCTGTCCACTCAGGCCCAACAAACATGGTCCTCAATTCTCCCCTTACTTTCAAGATGGACTGCAATGTGATGAAATTCGAGGCAAACCTTGTGATGCCTGGACGAGCTAACTCCTTTTGCTTTGTGTATTTCCTCATTGTGCTGAGGACGAGTGCATGGTTGTAGATGAACTTGCACACATTTTTGGCCTTATCAACGCATGACTTGATCCACTCAAGCTTACCAATGTCCTCCAACATGAGGTCAAGGCAATGGGCTGCACAAGGAGACCAAAATATTGTGGGGTGCCTCTCCATCAAGAGTTTACCTACAAATATTTTAAATTAATTAGAATTCAGAAATTAAGTTAAATCAGAGAAGTTAAAAAACTTAAAAGTTTAAAACTAAAAGTTTGCCTGCAACAACATAATTTGCTGCATTATCTGTGACCACCTGCACCACATTTTCTTCCCCCACCTTTGCTATAACCTCCTCAATAAGCTCACATATGTATGTGGCATTTTTTACATGATCGGAAGCATCAACAGATTTGATGAACATGGTGGTTCCTACACAAAATAAATAGAACAAAACAATTAATTATCATGAATCATTATTAAATTAGCATTCAATTATTCAACAAATCAAAATTTAAATTATTTAATCACCTCCACAAGGCACAAGAAAGTTGAGGAGTGTTCTATTCCTCATATCAGTCCACCCATCAGTCATGATGGTGCATCCCTTTTTGACCCATTCTAGTCGGTGTTCCTCTAGCTCAACCTTCATGTGCTCAACCATTTCGTCTATTTAGTATCCACTCAACTCAGCCTTAGTAGGGGCTTTGAACCCCGCACCACAAATAGTTACGGCATCTATCAAGCCCTGCCAATAAGGAGACCTGTCACAAATAGATTATGAATAGAATTTAGAATCTTAAAAATCTTAATTAAGGAAAACCAAATAAAGTAAATTAAATTTTAATTACCTGGCTGCAATAAATGAAATATTGCAAAAGTACCAAAATTTGCAAATTTGTTTTCTTGTAGCATCATGAATGTCCTTGTTCCAAGACATGCTCTCAAGTAAGGGTTGCGATCCAGGAGTAGTGCACTGTACAAAATAATTGTCCACTCGCGACTTCCGCACTCTAGGTCCAATGGTAATACTATCAGACTGAGTAATAGAAGTAGAAAGAATACCAGTGGTGGCAGTGGCAGCAGCCCTAACACTAGCACTAGGATGAAATGGTGGCCTAGAAGAACCCTCTCCAACACAACCTCCAGATGCGGTTGCGGATGCACATGGGGAACCAATAGCTTGCAACTGTTGAAGTTTCTTTTTCTTCTCTAACTTTTCTCTTTCAAAGTTCTCTATTTGCATATATACCTCACGTTGTACCTTAGGAGTTTGTTTAGTGCTAACTGTGATATCATGTCCAGGTATACTAGCAATATGGAACTTGAATCTATAAATGCCACCGGAATTTATTTCTTTGCAAAAAATACATTTTGTTTGATATTTTGTCCTTCCTGGAAAGTCTTCGGTATACTTCCAAGAAGGGTCTTTTCCCATTGTGGAAATTTGGAAAATGAAAGTTAAGGATGCTGCAATAAGAAAATTAAATTAAAAATTAAAAACATGTCTTAAATAGCTGTTAAACAGTCTTAAACTAATAAAAAACCCTAAACCCTACATTCTTTTTTGTGAAAATTGTAAAATTATGTTTGCAAATTGGTTGTAAACAAGTAGGGTTTGCAAGATCACACTTTGCAATTTATTCAAAAAAACATTCAAGTTCTAAATTTTAAAGCTAAAACTAAAAAATTTTTGCAAAAAAATGAAGAATACACTAACATGGAAAAAAAAAATCAACACTTACCTCTTACAAATGAGTTGAGGAGTGTTGCTATTGGCTCCTTGATGCTCCCAATGCAAACTTCAAGCCTCCCCAAATAGATTTATGCTCTCCTTGATGCTCTTCTTTCTTGCTGGTTGGAAACCTATGTTTTCTCTTTTCTCTTCCTCTCTCTCACTTTCCCTCACTTTAACTCATACAAATGAAATAGAAGCCCTTTTAGGGTTATAACTAAGGCAAATGACCAAACAAACAATAAAAAATCTGTGTTTTTTTAAATTTTTAAAGTCCAAACTTTATGCTGCTACGGCCGATTCACGGGGCCGAAAATCAGTGATTCATGCGATTTCTTCAAGATGAATTGGCCGATTCCGATTCAGAGTAAAAAAAAATCGGCAGGGGTGAGTCAGATCGCCGAATCGCCTGAATCGCCTGAATCGCGGCGATTCTCATTACTCTGGTAGGTATAAATCTATGTCAAGAGCAAAAGGAAATGAAGGTTAGATCTTTATAGTGGCAATAAGAATGGAGATTGGCAACTTACTTTTCGATTGAGTGCAGAAAATACTTTTAGCATCAAAAGGTTTTAACTCATAAGATGAATTTACACTTGCAATTGCCACTGTACAATGGCAAAAATGCTAGTAATGGTGGTCAAGAAATGTAATTCGTTGGCAATGGTTAGAACACAAAGTTAAAGCACATTTCCTTAGTGATAATGCCACTCTAAGATCATGACCATGGTGGGAGTGAATTGTTAGAACTATACTTAGTAGAAAATAGTTAACACTCTAAGTGAAATTTGCATCATTCATGTGGCATTACCTCCCTAAAGGTATGATTGGGATGATGACATTGGCAAAAAAGAAAAAAAGAAAGAAGGTGCTATTAGGCATAAATTGTAATGACACTTCTCAGAATTCTATTGACACACTTGCAACATTTTTGAGTTTTACCTTATTGACATTTTGCTAAACAGTTTTGCATTCTATGTTATTTTGATATTATTTCATTGGTAGTCTATAGTAATTTATTTTATAAGTTCTAGAACCAGTGTTACAAGACTCAGACTCGCCTTGGACTTGGTAAGTTGGATTCGGGCTTTTACTCGGACTCAGCGCTTGGACTTGGCAAATTGAAAAACCCAAGAAATTCAAAGATTTTTAAGGATTTAAAACTTTTTTCATGCATCATTCAGTCAATTAACATCAAAGACACAATAATTGAGATAAATAGAAGCTACTTTGCACACATAAACAAGTTTACATTGATCACATAAGTATAAATGCGAATTTCTGAAGGAAATAAGTTAACTGTTAAACTAGTTACTAAATAACACATTAGAAATCTGAAATATAAATAGTGTCATTGTCAAAAGTCTACAATATTCATGGAATATGAGATCCATGAAATGAAAAGTTCAAAACATATATCAAAATAAAAGCTAGAGCCTAGAAGACTAAGGCCATATGTCTTCCTACGTGTACGCCTAAGATAGGTCATGGAATATTTTGTAGCCATCTTCTGTCCCTGTGTTTGAGGCTCAACCTCAGTGGCATCCTCATCATTCTCATCCTCCTCATAATCATCATCATCCTCAGACCCCTCACTCTCAGTCTTAGGGTCCTCCATTGGGTCTCCTCGCGCTCTAGCTAATCGATTTACTAATCTATTTTCTAAAACCCCTATATTCTTCTCCCAAGCCTTTTTCCTCTCTTCTAAGTCTTTGCAAATGATGGAATGACCTTTTTAGGTCTTAGAATCATTAGAAAATCCTTGTTCCAACTTCAGTTTGCCCTCAAAAAGCCAGGACAGGTTGTGGGAGATAACACTACTGAAGGCATGCTGAATCCTGAAATTTGGCTAAGTCTGGAATTTTTTGAAAACCCCCAAAATCTAAAATCTATATTTTAACTCCTATGAAGTTGAAACCCATCTCAAACATCCTGGAATGTATTTATACAAATATAACTTAAAGTATAAGTGAGAAATGGAGGGTCGGATTCTCCCTACTATGGGAGATAAATGTCACTTATACTTAAATGTTATATTTGTATAAATCCTCTTGCCTGGAGTTGAAACAATGACCACGTCTGACAACATGTTACCAATAAAAAGCTTAAAAACAATTAAATTTTTTTATTTTTTGCTTCTTGGACGTGGCTGGACGCGTCCGAGTCCAGGCCACGAGACTCGGCAAGTCCACCAAGTCCTAGGACTCGGCGAGGACTCGACCGAGTCAGCTTGCCAGGTCACTTTGCCTCGGCAAGCCTTGCTTGGCTCGAGACTCGTTGAGTCCTGTAACTCTGTCTAGAACTCAAAATATCTTTTTGACTACTATTTTCTAAAATAAATTTCAGAAATACATACATACATACATACATATATGCATACATGTATACATATACATACATATATACATATACATATATACATACTTATATGTATATATGTATGTATATGTATGTATGTATATATATATGTATGTATGTATATACATACATATATATGTATTATGTATATATATGTATGTATGTATGTATCTACATACATATATATATGTACATACATACATACATATATACATACATATATATATGTATGTACATACATATATACATACATATATATATGTACATACATACATACATACATACATACATACATATATGATTAGTTGGCGAAGGTTAGAACACAAGGTTAAAGCACATTTCCTTAGTGATAATGCCAACGTCATGGCCATGGTGGGAGTGAATTGTTAGAACTATACTTAGTAGAAAATAGTTAACACTCTAAGTGAAATTTGCATCATTCATGTGGCATTGCCTCCCTAAAGGTGTGATTAGGATGGCGACATTGGCAAAAAAGCAAAAAGCAACAAGGTGCTATTAGGCATAAATTGTAATGACCCTTCTCAGAATTCTACTCATACTTGCAACATTTTTGAGTTTTACCTTATTGACATTTCGCTAAACACTTTTGCATTCTATGCTATTTTGATATTATTTCATTGATAGACTCTATAGTAATTATTTTATAAGTTCCAGAACTCCAACATTTTCCTTCTTATATGCAATGCATAGAATATTACAGCTATTGTTAATGCATGACAATAATCCCGATCTTTCTCATTCTTTTATTCAATTCAAGAAATGTTATGCAGAACATTTTAATTATTATGAATTAGTTGCTTCAATTCAAGATAACACCACTTAGAAATAATACAGAAGGATTATGCTTTCCTATAATAGACAACGAAGTATGATGCAACAACTAGAATAGACATACCACTCTCTTAGGAGGAATAGACTTACTTCTAGAAGAGCAGAAGAGCTTGGGGATTTACATAGTGCCTTTTATCTAATTAACTATAGGACACTTGTGTACAAAGAGAGTCCATTAGCACGATGGGATGTAGAGCCAAAGGTGCTTGCACAAATTGGTAAGGATACTACAACTCTAGATGTAGGGTTAGTTAATGTTAGTTTGGTGGAGCTTGACCATAAGGAGTCTAGTGCTTCCAATGATGAGGAGTTTTCCTTAGGGGATGATTAGAGGCCTCCCTTCACTGCATTTTCACATTTTGTACTTATTTTGATATCATGCTACTCATTGTTATCATCTTTATGATATTCATTTTGATATAATTGAAATTTCCAATTGGACATTTTCATTTGTCAATTTTATTTAGTATTCAAGTATACAAATTTTTAGTGTTTAGTATTACTATATTTGCAATTTTTCTATTTTACTAATTTGCCAGAGTTTCATTTGAAATATAATTCTTATGCATCTTTTTATAAGTAGTTTTTCAAGTATTATATGTATATCAGTGCAATTCCCCCATTGCCGTACCCAATCTTAGGCTCTTGATCTCCTCGTTCCCGAAACCCGCCCCCCATCTTGAAGTTTTGTGGAACACTAGTCATAATGGACAATGCTAAAAATTGTAGGGAAGTTTGGTATAGAGTGGAGGCTACATATAATAACATTTTTTTGGACACCATTTGCAATCCACTCAATCAATTTAATCACGCAAAAGATTGGCACAACAAATTGACTGGGTCAAACAAGTTTACAAGGAAGATGAGAAAATTCAAATGTTTGTGACTAATCATCACGCGCCACAAGCCATATTCAGGACCTCCATGTTGGAGTTGTTCTTTTTTTTCATGTTGGTGTTGTTGAAGGTAATTTAAATTTTATTTTATAATTTTTTCATTGTTGATATATGACGTGTTTTTTTTATGCCATTTTAGGTTGTAGAAACACAATTTTCATTTGAAATAATTGTCTTAAGATGAGTTGTAAAGGTGGAGAGGCCTTAAGGGCTATGGTCATCAACACCTTTTGGAGTGTATGCAAGCAATCAAACTCAAAAAGAGCCCATAAAGTAAGAGCATGGATCATTGATGATGAGTGGTGGGATCATGTGGAATATGTTTTTAGTTTCACTAAGCTCATCATGAGCATGATTAGGTATGGTGATACTGATCGCCCATGTTTGGGTGAAATTTATGATGTCATGGATGCCATGGTGGACAAAATAAGAGCAATAATAGAGGCCAAGGTGCACAATCCAACAAATACATTTTTCAAATTTGTGCAACAAATTATTGTCGACCATTGGTATAAAATGGCTATCCCCTTACATTTCTTAGCATTTTCTTCATTTCTAAGGTATTATAGCAAAAAGATACTTGCAATGCCAAGGAGGGTGGCACCATATGGAGATGTGAAGGTTGCTATTGGCTATAAGGCTGCATTTAGAAAGATATATTCAGATGCTGAAACTGGAAATATTGTCTTGAGCGATTGTATCATCAAAAAATCATCATGTTTCTGTTCTTCATGCCAAATATAGGATGAGTGCTAAAGAGTGGTGGCATGTATATGGTGACGGCCCCACTTTCTTGCAGCCTCTTGAAATTAAAGCTCTCTCCCAAGTATCTTTTTATTTTTTATTTTTATCATTTTTCATTCGATGCTATCATATGAAAATGTTTTTATTTTATAATTTATGTTTTAATTTTTTAAGTTTTGATTCTTGAATTATAAAATTAAATAGTAAATGTTGTAATGCAAACTCAACAGGTTGCAAGATCTTTTGCTGATTGGAATTAGAGTACAAACTCCATCATCCACTTAGTCAAGTGCAATCATTTGGGTGCCAAAAGAAGAGGATTTGGATTGTTTTACATACACTCGAACCTTTGTCTATTGCCACATAAGAACAACTTGAATGCAATAAGGGTGCAGCAAGGAATTGGGATCTAGCCCCTGAGTTTTCTCATTACAGTCGTACAACTCGCTCAAGTCTCTATAGATTAACATGAGGCAGCTCTTGCACATGACACAGACGTAGCCACTGGGAGTGGCAATCTAATAGATTGTGGTTCAAATGAAGTTGAACTGAGTGTTGACCTTGATGCTTCTGATGAAGATGAATATGGAATTGGATATTAAATATGGCTTGTAATATGAGTTTTCATTGTGTAGTGACATTTTGAGACTCGAATATTATCATTTTTGCAAATTATGAATATGATAAATGAGGCATTTAAAATTATTATTTATTGGCTTGTGATTTGAATTCTCGTTGTGTTATGACATTTGAGACTTGAATATTATCTTTTTTGCAAATTACGAATATAATATATGAGGTATTTAGAATTTTTATTTATTAGCAATAATGGATTTATTAGTGTGACTATTCATACAGCTATATAGTCATAGTTATATTTTATATTTATAATTTTGATGTTTGAACACACACACACACATATATAAATTTATATTGTATGTATATATGCACGTGTGTGTGTATGGATGTACCCTTACCTGTACCCAAGGGAAAAAGATGGCTGTACCTACGTACCTGAATCCATATCCCATATTATATATACATATAATGCTCCATATATTTTTGTATATAAGTATATGCATATATAGATACATACAGATGTATATATATATATATATACACGTACATACACATATGTATGTATATATACACACGTACACACATACACACACACATATATGCATATACATATATATACTGCCATCCTCAGTCATCTCCAAAAATTGCCCCCTTAGACTCCTATCACCAAAACATGTTCTGCTGACCCAACCATCCTAACTGGGAGAACAAAATATCACCGTACAAGCGAATCCTGACCCTGAAATGTATTCAATTATGTACCTGAATTGGTAACATAGACTTACAGTTTTAGTAAAATATGCTTATACTAGTTTAGTTTTCTTAGGATCAGTGTTCTTCTAGGTGGATATGGTTTTAGTAATCTTGCGGAGATTATCCAATCTGGACTCATTGGAAAAAATGGACAAGCTTTGCTGGGAAGAGAAATTGATGGTCCATATTTTTCTCTTGCTTGATTGTCCTATGATGCAATTTTTCTTCTTTTCAACATACATATTTTCACCATTTAAAAACAATAAAATATGCAATTAATGGCTTGACCAATTATCCATCAATCATCTATAATATTTATCAGTGTTACTGGATATCTGTTGATTTTAATATCAATGTTATGCTTTATTTAATTGGTAAATAGTTTTATGCCATATCTTTTGATATAAATTTTAGGTGTCTTTGGTTAATAAATACTTCTTTTTGCATGATAGTGAATAGTAGAGTTGCTTGTTTCTATCTCATTCACGCTTGCTTCAAATGTGTCTAATAGATGTTGACATGTGTCTTACACAGCTGTGCATAATATTGATCTTGCGAGTTTTCTTCATTGGTATGTTATGGTGGAGCTACAAGACCCTATATATGCAAAACGGTTCTTTTCCACCTTTGAAATTCTTGAAGATCGTATTTCAAAGGTATATTACTCATTCACATTTATATGTCAAATTCAAGTATAATGAAGCATTTCACAGAGATGGATTTTTTAAACCTTTCCATGTACACTCATCTCTTTGTGTTTTATAATTTCTTAGGCGATTTGAATCTCATTTCATATATTATGCAAAACAATCTTAAATTACCCAAGTGACAATGTGCTAGGAAAAGAATACATAACTAATGTCGTAATTCATAACTATTAGTATTAGGTCAATGATTATGGTTATCAGCCAAAGCTTTACTGCTCTTTATCCATAAATCATAGAAGGGGAAAACATTTGGACAATATTTACTAAGCATTACTATGGAATAATTTCCAAGGAGATACTTGTTGGCTAAATATTTTGTAAGTGGTTGTAGACACTACTTACAAAATAGAGTATTTAGACACAGTATATGAAATATAATCTCTCCTCTCAACTAAGGGGAAGTGCCCTTCTTATTGCTGCTGAATCAACTAAAACTTAACAAGAAATTCAAACTAATCTAAAATTGGGTCTTGCACGTATCTTTTCCTCTTTCTCTAGGAAGGATTTCCACTTTCATAAATGTGCACTTACAAACTTGAGACTTTTGACAACTTCACTTCTAAGAACCAATTGGAGCAATAATGCCAATAATCTTAAGAATAACCAAAAGATTATCCTTAAGCACTCTTGTAAACTATAAAGTAAGGAATTTATATAAGCTCAAAGACTTGTACACTATCCTAAAATGATTTAAAGGATGAGGCAGCAATATGTTTAGCACAAAGACTTTAACATATAAAACTTCCTTTCTAATTTCTACTATCACAAAAAATCACAGCTCAAAGACTATGTATCCACTTCTAGGTAACTCAAATTGAAAACTTCCAAAGTCTGTATGAAATCAGATTTAAAGCTTTCCTTATAATCAGTACAAAAAACTTATACAGTTTTCTCAATAAATCCAAGATAATATCACTTTTCTGACGTAAGAACACAACAATGATATAACAAGTTTTTGCAACTCAAAGATTGAAAACACTTGCTCTTTTATTTACTTTGGAATCAGTGTGCACAAATAAAGAAAAGTTTGTATTTTGCACAATTTCAGCAGAGTTTTCTTGCAATGCATAAAGTTAAAAATTACAATGAAGCACCGTCCTATATATAGGTGAGGGGCTGTGAGAAAAAGGTGGGAGAAGTCCAACTAACTATGACTTTCTCTACAACTATGACTTATTCTAAATTGCAGTCCTAATGTAACTTGACTTGCAATTTGTTTACATGTAATTACAAGTTACAATTTACATGTAAAATGTTTATATGCAATTACAAGTTGCAATTTTTTTCATGGCTTCTCCAAGCCGGTAGTTTGTTGTTTCTTGCTTTTGGTTTTAGCGTTGTCTCTTCTTGGGCACCGTTTGGTGTTCTTGCTGTGGGTTGGTCTGTTACTTTGTTTCAGCAGTCCCTTGGGCCCTCTTTGTCATCTTTCGTTGGATATGAATAAATTTATCTTATTTTATCTTATCAGCATGTAATCTGTTTAAAATAAATTACATCCTACGACTAGAGTGGGAAAAACAACTAAGTGTCCCGAGACACTCCTGGACCTTCTTCGCTCCTGTTCATTAATGCTTGATATTTGTGAATTGATTCGTGCGTTTCTTTGGGATTAGGTTGACAGTCACAACCGGTGCTGAGAGGGGAGGGGTGAATCAACACCTCTAAAACTTCTCCTTTAACTCTGGTAAAGTGTACTTATAACTGTGATCCAAACAGATTCAAACATGAAATAATAGTAAGCAAACAATCATACAGTGACACTAGATTTATCACGTGGAAACCCGATTAGGGTAAAAACCACGGTGTGAGGAGACTTCACAAATTTTGTACTCTTTTGGAGTATGCCCTGTTAGGAGCCTTCCCGATTAAAAGATCAAAATGCACTGTTAGATGCGACCCGGTTACGGGATTTGTTACAATAAGGCCGGTTAGTGTCTGCCTGGTTAGAGGACTTGGAACACCTTGAAAGATGCCACTCGGTTAGGGGATTTGATACAAGGGACTTGTTAGAGTCCACCCAAATACTGAGATTTTGACTATTGTAATTGCTAGAAAACAATAGAGGGATTGAGCTTTTACAGATGGCTATACATAGCCTGATAAGATTTCTGTTTGTGCTCAACTGAGGAGCATCACCAGTCACCGCAGGTGTGTTCTCCTCTACTATTGTGCTTTTTTGCACAATCTTCTCTCTCTTCTTCAAACTTCTTACCCTGGCTTCTACAGCTTACAGGTTCACTCTTTTTCTCGGCAGAATGAAAGCAACTCATATCTTCAACAGGCATTAAGAATATATAGAGTTCACGCCCTATTTGCGCCTCTCATGCATGATCTAATTTCAGGTCCCTTTTGAATACATCACTTAGTAGAGTACCAGTTTACTGAGGAAACATCCGATGCATGCTTGTGCTTTATTTGCTTTATGAAGAAAGCAATAGATGCGTGTCAAGCATCTTTCCTTTACAAGAGATAACGCCTTGTTTTAAAGCCACAGATTCTGGCTTTAAAGCCTCCAGATGCGCCCCAAGCCGATCACCAGTTTAACTCAAAGACCTTAGGATTTGACGCAGAAAATCTCGGTCAAGGAGTTGGTTGAAACAGATAGTTGACTATGACTTCTTCGGTTCATACCCGAGTCATTACTAGATCGGTAGAGATCCTCAATCTGAGAACAGGCAAGGGTTATTTACCTGTTGTTGTCTCTTCCTTGGCTTACCGGTTGCACCTTCCTCGGTTGTATTGTTGTCACCGGTTAGCTGTTGCTTTCTCTGTACTTGACTACACCGGTTGTAGCCAGATCCTCGGTTGAAGGTGGAATCCTCTGTTACTTGACTGTTTACCTTACCCGGTTGCTGATGCTTTGTCTAGTGACCGGTTCTAATATGTTGGCACCATCTGCGAAACCATCCTTCCTTTATACAGATCTCCTTGGATCTTGAGATTTGATAGAGATGACAAAACTCTATCTTCGTTTGCCAATCAATGACAATCCTTGTACTTGTACCGGTAGAAGGCTTATCGGTTACCATCACTTAATGCCAACATAGGCACATCTGTGTTCTTTGCCACCACAATTGTGTTAATAACTGCATCTGAACGCCTAGAGATTATCGTTTTGTTATCCTCAAGAATAGTCTGAAGCCGATCTAGTGAAAATTGGTACCCTATGAGCTTGTGAAGTGAATTAAGTGAAATGATCCGCCTCAAGCTCTAGATGGATCATCAGCAGGAGTTCTGCAGCTGTAGTGTCTTCAAAAATTAGTTCTTGGCCTTCAGTTACCAGTTTGCAAGATATCTCCTCAAATTTAGCAATGATCTTTTGCTCTTTCTTAGCGCAAGTCTTAACAACTACTTCCAAGTTTGTAACTAGACCTTCAATGCCCCGAACTTTATTTGCCAACAAGTCCTTGTATACAACATACTTTACAAGAGAAGCTATTATACCATTCTGGCACAACATTTCCAATTCAAAATCTGAAATTTATTCCAGATTTCAAGATCTTTCTCAAGGGATTCCAAGTTATGATTAAAAGTTTCAAAAACTTCTTTTAACTTGGATGTCACTATCCTTGCATTTACCAGCATCCAGAGTGCTTTCTTCACCAACTTTGTTTCTTGTATCATCATTTGGTTCACCCAAGAGTCAGTCGCATTAGCTTTCTCCCCAGCCTTCTCTACTTGTTTGATGAATTCTTTTGAAATAGAAGAAGCCAAGGGGTCCACACTTTCAGAAGATTTTGTGATCTTCTGAATTAATGCAATAAGCTGTACTTTCTCCTCCTTGAGTTTTTCTTTCTTTGCCTAGAGTTCATCATAACCTTGAGCCAACATTGCCATAGGGTCTTATGAATCATTCTTCAATCTAGTAGAAGTCTGCTTCCCCAATTCCACTCTTGTAAATCTGTAATCAACCATTGGCATCTCTCCCAGTGGTTTATCAGTGGGAGGTTCTGCGATTTCAGCATACTTCACCTTAGTTTTGTCCACAATCACTCTTGAAGCTGTCTTGGCTTTCTTGGCAGCTTTTGGTTTAGATTTATTAATTTATTGAAAGTCAAGCATGTCAGAAGAGACCTTGTTTCTTTCTTTTAGGAGTGAATGAACTTAGCCACAAGGGTAGATCTGAAAAATATGCTTGAGATATAACATATGTAGCCTATGTAGGATCAACTTGATACTCTACCATAGTTGTCACTATCGGTGGTGCTTCAGTTTGGACAGCCATAAGATTTTGAATGGATGACATACTTTAAGAAGCCTCTGTCATGAATCTATCAAAACCCATAATGGAGGTATCAAGCAGAGGCGCTGCCATGTCTGACAAACTAGGTTATGTAGAATAGGAATCAAAAACATTTGCTAGGTTGCCATGAGGACTTTTAATAGGGGATTCAATAGTTGATGAAGAAACAATAGTTACACTTGAAGATACAGGTGTAACATAGACCATAGAAAAGGAATCAACATTAGTGTCTAGGGGAGACATAGGAATATCCATAGATAGAATAGATGTATGAGACTATAGCACAGGGGCAGCTTCTGTAACCATTGTAGGAATGAAAGATGCCAACTAGGGATTGGCTTAAATCTGTTAGGTTTTCTTCAACTGTAATCCCCTGCCAGGGAACCCAGGAGAACTTAACCTAAACATGCATCTAAGTTTGCAGAATAATTTTTTTTTAAAGTGTTAACAAACAAGATAAACATCAGTGCGGAAGCAATTACCATTTACTCACATTAATACAACAACCAACACATATTACAACTCTCAAGGGTTCCTCGATGAAGATTATGTTAACATTAATTAATTAATTTAGATTAGGTACAATTACAAAACTCATATAAACAAATGAAAGATAAATGAAACATCACATATAAGATAACATAAATACAACTGGTACCATAAGGTATCCATAATAACCTACATCCACTGCACATGTCGCAGGGTATGTAATACAATAACCGAAAAGAAGTACACATGAAATCTCTGAATAACTGATACAAAGATATAGGATCACAAAGAAGAAGAACACAACTCCATCAATGAAGATCAAGAAGGAACAACTTCCATAAGGATCATCTAGCACTGGTACACGAACGTCGGAATCTCAAATGGTAAAAGAATCACTACCACCTGACCTCGTGAACCTAAATGGTCCACTCCCACCGTGCTGAGGAGATAACAACAGATCCCACTCGGATAACAAACAACCACAAAACAAGCTAAGGAAAAGATCCTGAAAGCTCTCTAACTCAAGGTGTTCAAAAGATACTAAGGTAAGACTCGCTAATCTAGAGACAATCGACACATGTAGAATAACTAGACTATGCATAGGAAGGTGTCATCATGTACGTCTAATCCTTGAGTCTCATCCTGGTAATCACTCTGGATCCCGACACTCAAGTGACCATACATGGTATCAATGACTTCTCATACAGACAAAGCCATTAACTATGCCATATCCAATCCACGTAGGCGGCAAGCATCATCTCATCCCCCATTTTAGTCTATACTACCACTCAAGCATGGGTGAGGAACCACATCTTATTAAGTTCATTTAAATACCCCTTAATTATGTTAGGTTATCACTTGATTACAGATACTTACAATAAGTGATTCTGACAGCCATTTGTAGGCCTCGACGCCTATTGCAAGCCACCCTTGACTACATATCTAGGTAAACTACCCTAGGCTCATAGATCTCACATAGATCAAATCAGGTATACAACTAGGTAATCCCAGATCCAGTTTCACACACAAGAACTAGAAATGATTACAAAGATACCAATAAACATAATACAATATAGCATGAGCCTAAATGGTCAAAACAAGGATGATATCGGAAAACACACACACATCAACACATAAAACTGAAGACATCCATTTGACACATACCCCGGCCTCTGTTTCCCCCTAGGTCTTCTAGTATCCCGATATCACAACATGCATAAGAAGACAATTCAGGAACGAAGAAAACAACACTCACATCATAGTAAACTGAAATCTAATCATAAACATTTAAATTCCATATTCATCATAATTGATTCCAAGTATAGAAATACATAAACCTACTAGGAGAACTTAACATAACAATCACAATAATGTCATAATCAAAATATTATCCATAGTCTCCTAAAAGTTCTAACAAGATAAAACACCCAATTTCAGTACAAACCTAACCACTTAACAAGTAACTATTTCCAATAAATGATCATTTAAAAATTAGCCCAAATGATGTAAGAATGTTTATAAAACTACCATATAAATATATGGATCCTATTATGAAGACATAACTCATTTGATATGATCATCATGAAATTAGAAATAAATAATTCACCTTAACAAATATAAATCTATAATAAAACATATAATTTAATTCATGATCAATCCTACGATTAATTCAACATAATTTACAAATCTATAAAATAAATGTCTTTTATCTAAATATCAATTTCTTATAATTAATATTTAATTAAATCTTTTAAACAAAATTAAAATAATATTTGATTTAATTAAATTAAAACATAATTTTAATTAACCAAAATCAATTAACAAATTTAATTAAGCTAAGTTAATTAACAAATTAATTAAACTAAGTTAATTAACAAATTAATTAAACTAAGTTAACTTAACAAATTTAATTAACTTAATTAATAAACAAAATCTAAATTAAATTAAATTAATAAATAAAATTTAATTAAACTAAATTAATAAATTAAAATTTAATAACAATTAATAAACAAAATTAATTTTAATAAAAACTAAATCTAAAAAAACAAATTTCAAAAGATATTTTAATTTAATAAAAATAAATAAATTAAATTGGGGTGGGGGACGTGGCAACTTGACCGCCCCCTACCTTACGTGCGCACGATGCAGCCTGCGCATGCGCAGTGTATTGCGCAAGCAGGCCTGCGCACGACAGGTACACTGCCATGCGCAATGTACTTGCGTGGCAGGTACCTGCATAAGGTAATGTACACGACAATTTTTTTTTTTTGCATATATATTTTTTTAAATAAAACAACTTTAAAACAAAGTCCCTTTTTACAAGGTTTATTTTATTTTTTTAATATTTGTTTTATATGATATTTTTTTTTAATACGGAATAATAAGAATGTTTTCTTATGTATATATATTTTTTTGAAAACCAAATAAGGCATACTCCATTAAAACATGCATTTGTTTAACTCTATTTTTTTGTCTTATTTGGCATTTTTGACTTGACTATACATTTTTTTTTACAGAGAATATATTTTTACCAGAATTGGGTCTTTTTCTTCCAAAATTAATTTTCCTCACACAATGAAATTTATTAAACCAAACAGTATAGTCCAACTATAGTCTAGGGTTAATTTATTGATTTCTAGGAAATCCATAAAGAATCTTTCAACGAAATTTTGCCAGCATAACATTACTATGCTAAATTTTAATAAAAACATAAAATCAACTAAACTAGGGTTTCCTAAATACCCAGAATTCAAAAAAAGCACAGATCTATCTACTGAGACATATTTAAAATTTGCACAAACAAGGAAAGCCAGATAAATGCAAAACAAAACTATCAGGCAAGATTTCAAGGCCTACCTTGGATCCAAAGCTAAAACTGAAAATGAAAACCTTTGAAGATCTGAAGACCAGAGTTTCTCCCAAGATGAATCCAACCTGTAGATCTGAGTCTACGTAGGAAGCACACACACGATCCAGATGCACAAAACAAGAAATCACACAATCCAAATTCTCCCCAAAATCCAAAGTGCACAAGCTCTCCAAAATTCTCCTCCAAACCTGTCTAATCTCTAAAATGAATGCAATTTTTCCTAATAAAGATTCAATTCCCCATTTCATGCAACCCTAAAGATAACTCAACAGTTAACTCCCACATCAACTCCAAATCAGAAACTTAAAATAAATCTTAATAATTAAAAATACTTTATATGCACAACTCAACTTGACTTTTTGAAACAAGTTGATTACTTTTTGAGAACAATTCAATTTTCAATAATGTGAATGCATATGTTATAATTGAAGCATGTATTAAATAGATTAAATATTTAAAGCATCCTATAACCATGCAATTAAATATTTAATTATTTAATAAATCACACAAGCATAATTAAATCTAATTGCAATTAAATAATCAATTAAATCCAAATAATCAAATATTTGACTATTAATTAATTTTCTCAAATAAACTTAGGAACATAATTAATATTAAATTTCAATTATAATCATTAATCAATAAATCACAGAAAATCACCCACATAAGAAATAAATCAACTGAAATTAAACGAAGTAAAACTAAGCAAACTCAGGAGAAGGGATCTACGAATCCATGTCAACTAGACGAATTCGGGTAGGGTAGTCAAACTGATACTTGTCCAATCCTAGGACAAATGGGCTTAGGTTAGGGTTTTGGATTTGTGTTATCTCCCCTCTCTTACCATTTGAGACATTGCGATAGGACACACTCATCCTGACAATTCAGGGAAGTCGATGCCCGGTACCTGCAAACTTGCATACAAAATCCGCATGTACATACATATATAAATATATAATAGACAATGGTAGGGATCGGCCGATTGTGTGGATCTCGCAAGCAGGTAACTACGACTCCGTCCCTCAACCACATCAGGCACGTCAAACAGAAATATAAAACAAACACATCAACCATACACATGCAAGTATGGGGTCAGTAAAATCATAAGCATCAATGATTTCCTAACATATAATCTATCATCCTAAAATAATTATAACATTTATAAAATCGGACTAAAGGTGGGGTATTACATCCACCCCCCCTAGGATTAGGCTTACTCCTGGAAGCCTACAAACAGATAAGGATATATATCTTCCAAGCACGAAGCATTTACTAAAAACAAAACACAACATCTGAAAACAAGCCATAAAATAAAAGCATGATATACAGTCATTAAGGACAATATAATTCTATTTAGGAATAAACCGAAGATCACATTGATCAATCATTCATTAACAACGCAAAATAGATCTAAATCTTAATTCATTCATCATTATAGAAAACATCTAGTAATCAATTGCCTAAAACACACATTCGTATCTTCATCAAATAATAAGTTGAGAAGTTCATGTTAATCTAGTTAATGCAACACTTATGCAAACATATAGGATACACAGTGATTTTGTTTTCACACTGGAAACATTGTACCATCTCTGCGATGTCCTGCCTTATACATACTATCAAGGGTCCATGATGAACATGATAGAAACAACACTTATCACAGAACAGGGCCAACAATACCAAACATTCGGAGTAGCCACCACAAAACTCAAAAAGATAAAACCCAAGTGGGGGAATCACGAGTCCAACATTAAATCATAAGAGATCTTAATTTCAACAATAAATTAAGTGTGACTAGCGTTACAATATAGATAACAAAATGAGAGTTAGGTGACTAATTTAATCATAAGAAAGTTCAAAATTTTAATGCTAGCCCACACATCATGAACAATTCGTCAATTAACCAAAATAAATATCAATCATAAAACATTCACATAACAAGGTGACTAGTGGTAGCCACACTTAAGGGAGTAATCGCTTCACGACATCCAAAGGTACTTCACCCTAGATGCATTAGAGAGGGTACCCACACACAATAAACAATCAAATCACCTATGACAATCACTAGGAAAGTGATATTTCAAAGACATTTAAGAGAAAGCAAAACATAAATGTTTAGTTGTAATTTAATGGTTCTCAATATAAAAGAGTTATACGTCTATGTTTGGTTTCAAGTTTAAATAGTTTAGACATCTAATGGGCACACAACTTCCCAGAGTTCCCAGTGTAGAACTCGGTGCTTGTGTGCCTTATTAAATAATTAAATATTTAATTGCATGGTTATAGGATGCTTTAAATATTTAATCTATTTAATACATTTTAATTAAATAATCAATTAAATCCAAATAATCAAATACTTGACTATTAATTAATTTTCTCAAATAAACTTAGGAACATAATTAATATTAAATTTCAACTATAATCATTAATCAATAAATCACAGAAAACCACCTATATAAAAAATAAATCAACTGAAATCAAACAAAGTAAAACCAAACAAACTCAGGAGAAGGGGTCCACGAATCCATGTCAACTAGACGAATTCGGGTAGGGTAGTCAAACTGATACTTGTCCAATCCTAGGACAAATGGGTTTAGGTTAGGGTTTTGGATCTGTGTTATCTCCCCTCTTTTACCATTTGAGACATTGTGATAGGGCACGCTCATCCTGACAATTCAGGGAAGTCGATGCCCAGTACTTGCAAACCTGCATACGAAACCCGCATGTACATACATATATAAATATATAACAGACAATCGCGGGGATTAGCCGATCGTGTGGATCTCGCAAGCAAGTAACTACAACTTCGTCCCTCAACCACATCAGGCATGTCAAACAAAAATATAAAACAAACACATCAACCATACACATGCAAGTATGGGGTCAGTAAAATCATAAGCATCAATGATTTCCTAACATATAATCTATCATCCTAAAATAATCATAACATTTATAAAATCGGACTAAGGGCGGGGTACTACATCAACTGAATTCTTTGACAAGCGAATAGTTTTTTGGTTTTTGGTGAATCTGATGCTTTTTTTTTTTTTTTTTGTTTTCAACTGTTTTCTGATTTTTAGTTTGTTTTTGCATATGATGAAAAATAAATTGAAGACACTAACTAATGAGGGACCAGTCCGATCCAACGCTAAATCTGATTCCCCTCTCATTCTTGCATGCACTGAACAATTTTTTGCAAGCTGTAACCCTATGTCCACGCCTAGGGTTTGAATGCAAACCCTCAATTTGCACAAAATTGACTGAAAGTTGTAATTTCTTTTGTGGATGACGATTTACTGCTGAAGTTTGAAGGTGACTGAGAATTCTGAAATCTGCCAATAGATCCCCTTCATGGCTTGTTGGAAAAAGATATTTTCCTTGCTGGATTTGTATGGCTGCTAATGGTCAAGCAATTTTGATGTGAATAGCCTCAAAACCCTCTGATTTGCAATCTGAAATAATAAATCTGCCCTATGCTGATGGAAATCAGTCAAGATACCATGAATTCGAACCCCCTATGATGACTGATTTTCTGAATTGTGTGATACCAATGAACCCTAGTAGCTGGGGTAACGTCCAACCACCTGATATCTGGCAAGAGTTTCCGTTCTTGGAGACAAATCTGCTGCTCAAACCCTGGAAAAAGTCCAAACCCTGCTCTGCTGCAATGATTTTCAAAAAATTGAATGCAAGAAGAATGAATGAATCAGTCTCCAAGGTTGCTTTATGCTCTTCTCAAACCCTAATTCGGAATTTGGGTTGCCTTGCTTTATTTTTATTTTTTCCCTTCAAGGTGTTAGACACCCCTTAAGCTCTTTTTATTAATAAAATCAAGCTGTTTTTAAAAGCAACTTAACTCATGTTTCCTAGGCATTATGGCACAAGGGAGGAGGGCCTTTATCATGAAGTCTTATTATTATTATTTTTTTTAAAGAGGGGTAAACGGTTTGACCCAAAGCTATGGACTGGTGAGGCCACAAATGTGGGACCTCATCCCAAGGGGATTTGAACCTTGATGGCGAGCACAACAACACAATAACTTAACCATCACAACATGTCACTATTGGCATTATATAGTCTTATTATAAAATTAATAATAATAAGTGATTATTTAATCACTGTATTATTAATTTATTTAATCACCACTTAGGAAATAATAAAATATTTCCTAGTTTATTCATAAAATGCTCAAATGAGCTCAAAATTGGAAACTGGTGATAGCTACTTGCCTGTGGATGATATGCCTAAGCCTTTTATACCAACGGGTAGTTCTCCCCTAAGATCTAGGGATGCTCATCAAATGAAGAGAAATGATCCTGTCAACCCCAAATTGAGACCTTGTGAATCTCCTTTCCTGTATGTACCTTTGGAGCCATTGTCACTGAACGGGGAGTTCCTCCTAAAAAATAGGAGCACCTCCTAAAAAATAGGAAAGGCACTCAAAGTCACCAAAACGATCCCAACAACCCCCGAATGCCTCCTAGACCACTCCTAGTCAATCCCTAAAAAATAGGGATCCCTCCTGAATTTTAGGAGACTGTCGTCAACTGCATGAAAAGCTCCTGTATAGCTCTCTAAGTCCCTTTACTTGTTCCCTCCACACTTGCCAGCCTTCGGGAACCAAATGATAGGCCAACCTTTGCTCATCTGCCTGTCACCAAGGAAGGGCCAAAATTTGGGGATATTACAAGGAAGAATTTCTAGAACATTTTCTTCTTGGGGTTCTTCCCCAGTCTCAACAATTTGTAATTGATCTTGTTTCTTTCCCTTTCCTTTTTTTGGTATCTACTCAGGAGACACATTCACAACCTTTTTTACCTTGAGCTTAATCTTGGTTCCAAAAGAAGAGGCACCTTATTTAGTATTTGCTTTTATTTTAGACTTATGCTCAACTGGGCCTATTGTATCATCACCTGATCAAACTTTAAGCTTTATTGATTTGACCAAGCATTGGTGTTGGCTGATGTGGTTTGGAATTTGTCATAGATTGACATTTACTCTCTATGTGACCATTGGACAGGTGAAATGGTTGCTCTACAAATTTTGGATCAAGGATCCCTTCATCATCCATCACCCCTTTTGGAAATTTGATCAAGTTATGGTCTATAATTTGCTTCGAGGTAAGTCTACTATAATCCATCCTCTTGATGTCATCCTCTATGCAAAGATCAATCCAAATGTCTTTAAGATGATGAACATGAGTGAAAAATCTTTTGATTTTATCTTTCATCCCCCTATAATCAAAATCCCTCCTTGCCTCAAATTTTTTCAGTTTGATCTTCTGCAACTCTATTTCCACGGCCTTGACTCTCACTGAAGTTATCATGGAATACCTCCCAACCTGCAGAGGCGTGTGAGTGGATATGTTAATCCTTGACTTATGTTGGGCTAACTGATATGCATGAACAACCATGAATTGCCATGCCAATTCCATGAGGATGATTCTATCAGTAGGATACCGAGGAAGCATGTAGGGATGGTCATCATAACAACCAACTCTCATATATGCGAAGGTAGGAAACTGTAGAAAGAAGCACCCACATTCATTTACTTTTTTCCAAGCTGCATTAGACACTCTTCTTTTCTCAAGTTCTTTGTCAAATAAACACATAAAATGCCCAAAGAAAGCATCTTGTACTCTTCTGTAATGAATGCAATTAGGTCTTAGAGTCAGCTGCTGATAGTATTCCCATACTGGCACCAATGATCTGTCACCCCTAGTAGAAAGACCTGGAAAAGGCCTCAGTGACACTGCTATGTACACCAAATAGGAGTTCATATAGAATGTGAGAGTTGTAGGAACTTGTGAAAGTTTCTCACACAAGGCGTCACTAATCACCTTAGCCCAAAAGATATGTTTCTACTTCTTTTCTTATTACCATGATGTATCTATACATCCATGTCTCAAAAACATTAGACTCGCTCAGGCCCATGATTTGAATCAAAAGGGTAATTATGTCATTAATTTTCTCTTTGAAGTCACTGTGAAACAACTTGGGCCATCGGGATTGACAAGTTCTCTTCTGCAGAAGCCACTTTTCATTGACGTGCCTTATGCATTCCTTGGTTTTCCGGTTGTAGTGATCAAGAGCCTACTAGATTGTTATGTTGCATAGACTGGGGTAGTGGGAACTTCGAAGATTTTATCAATGGTTTTCGTATCTAGCTAGATAATGATCTTGCTAGCAGCATCCCTTATAGTTATCAACTTTTTGTCGAAGTGAGATGCACAAGCAAGGACAAATTCAGGTTCTAGGGCAGCCACCGGGAAGATAGACACTAAATGTATATGACTTTTCAACAACAATTGTATATCATTATCTTTTGCATTTGTAACCTCTCAAGAAAATCAAACATATCAACATGTCCAATTTTTGTATCCCTAATTGCAATTTGATATCTGTTGTTATCCCTATATTTTTTCTCGTGCTTAATGCCCCTAAATAAACAAAAATTAGCTATTACTAGTATTTTAATGATTAAAGGCTTGGTTATATTTGTTGAGGACCCTCATGTGCCTCTCCTGCCTGCCAATCACAAGAGCAATTATTTTTTTCATTTTCCGTGAAAGATGATGCCAAATCCTTTTGTACAAAATAATCATAATGGCATTTTACCCAACTTTTACAAGTTTTTCTGACCCAACTCATTACCGAGAACCAGATTTTAATGCTTTAATTTTTGGGTTCAAAGGTTGCCAAAACAATTAAATCCCAAGTTTTGTGTGTCCAATGCTAAAAAGATTTTTGGGCTATGCTCTACATGGCTCATTTAGCCTATAGTTAAAATCTCATGGGAAACAAAGCTATCAACAAAATGTTATGCATGTTTTTCTACCGCAGTTTAAGGAAGTAATGTTGCATTGAACTTGAACCATTGAACTAAGGTTCAAAGTTCAAAGTTCAATTTCAGCAAATTGAAGGTTCGATGCTTCGAAAGGTTCAACAGTTCGAAATTTTGGTTCAAAGGTTCAGGTTAGCAGGTTGGCCGATATTGAACTTGAACCATCGTACCTATTTTTGGTTCAAGTTCAAGGTTCAAAGGTAAAGTTCAAAATGCCTAAGTTCAAACTAGTTCAAAGTTCCACAGGTTCATAGATTTCTCAGAGTCCACCTCAATCACTTGGTCCAATAGACTCAATTGGGAAGATGAATGCATCTAATTGGATCCAGCCAGGGGACTATATCTTGAACATAAATGGTCTGACATTGCTATATGTTATTAGGTGGCCTGTGTTTTGAATGGAAAAGGGTAGAGATTTCTTGAAATGGAATGCATGACTGTCCCAGAAAAAAAGTTTTGGTGCGGGGGGCTTAACTCTCATTTCAACCATTGGATTTCACTAATTTTTTTATATGTTGTTGGGAGGCCAATTTCCCAGAATGGCATTGGAGCGATTGGAGAAATCTTATCAGGTTCAAAAGTTATTGATCTTTGAGTACGGGTCTATAAAACATTTATGAGAAAAAGATTATTATGAGAAGCTCATGGTGGGGGACTCTTTTGAAATTGAGATCCAGATAATAATTTATCAAAAAATGTCCCCCTGTCAACTCATAATTAGGTGTGTTTATTTTAAATTTGCTACAAATATTTCTTAGAAAGGAATGGAGGATCAAAGATTTAAAGCTTTAAAAGAAGAGTTATTGAGAAGAAGATAAAAAGATAAATAGAAAAGATCAATTAATAGTCTTTTCAAGATTCGGTTACGGGAATGTGTCAAAGATTATTTAAGAGAATATTTTCCAAAGTAGAAGGGTTCTTGTTCTTTTCTGAAGGTCTGTTGGCTTCAGGGAGAAGAGGAGAAAGAATGTATTTTTTTTTTGCACAACTTGATTTGGGTGTAGGGATAGGGTGATCAGTTGGTTACTTTTGTTTATGTACTAGGAATAAGGAGAAATGTATTTTCATATATGTTGGTATGGACATTTATTTCTCTGATTGAAATTGATTTGTTGATCATTTCAGTCATATTCTAATTATTGTCTTGCTCTCTCTTGTCAAGTATATGTGCGTATTGCAAAATCTGTAGGTTTTGTATATTCATATATATTGCAGAATGAAATGTTAAACTTCCCTCTGGTCCTGTGTATGTGGGAAGATCAAATAGATGGTTTATGTGCAATTTATTTGTTTCTTTCTCACTCATTTAAATCTTGAATCACATTTACTCCATGTTGATGGGTAAATGCCAGTTGCCTTTGTGTCTTCTGGTTAAAGACATAACCAATAATTAATTTATTGTATATCTTCTAAGAGGGTGCTGTACCTCCAAATTCCGAGGAAAATTATCAACCCCTTGATAACTTCTCCAACTGTTGGTGATATTTAACGGTACAGTGAGATTTCTCTCTCTTCTCAGCAATAGGGGAGGCTCCCTTCTTACCGTAGGTGGCTTCAACTGGAATTACAAAAATGGGTGATTCTCTTAATAAATTCCTCTTTTTTCAGAAATGATTCTCAAATAATTACAACTTTAAATTCTACAAAAAACACCTATTGCTATGATAATACTGGTGACTCGCTGGTTGACTTAGGAACAACTCCTAAGACAATAGTTTAATATAATATTTTGGTGGAACAATAACAGGAACCCATAGTCTCTTGCAATTAGCCCGAATTAGGATTCAAGTAAAATAACCAGTAAGGGACAAAGTCTCTTACTGGACATTCTCAAATTTAATAAAAACACTTACAACTGAAGCCCAAAGTCTTCAGCTCTAAGTAATTGCAGCCACTACTATCTATAACAATTTTTCCTCTTGCAACACAAAGTCTTCAAAAGTTCAAATTGACTGTGAATGCAATAGGAAGCTCAAAGTCTGCACAATTGAACTCAAATCCCTCTTGAGCAAAGCTCCAAAACTCACAATAAATATCCGGAAAATGTCGTCACATAACACCTTGAATCAACACAAAATTTGAAAGCAAGTTTCCCATTTTATTGAAAGCAATTAAAATTTACATGTAAGCTCAAAGTCTTGGAGTGTAGATACAATCTGACAGAATTTTCTTGCCTTGCCAAAAGATGATTATTGACAATGAGCTCCCTCCTTTATATAGGAAAAGAGTGGCGGCAAAGGTAGAGAAAGAAGGGGAAAACCCTTAACCACCTTGACTTATTCCCTAACTAACTAACTAACCAACTTTGATTTATTCAATGCTACAAGGCCTAAAACACTTGCAACCTAATTACATGTTATAGCTTTGCACGTGATACTATCACATGCAATTACATCTTTTTTTTTATTAGATGTAATCTGTCAATTACAAACACATGACAAAAAGATTCTAAGTGTTTGACAAGACACGACTTCTATTACATCATCCTTTATTGGTCCCCGTGTTGCTGCAGGATGCCCAATGTTTGATATGCTCTGATTTTGTGAAAACATCTTGATCTGGAATAGGAAGCTGCATCCTTGGTTGTCTTGTATCATAATGGTCGTTTCCTTGGAAAGTATCTCTATCTTGAAAGCATTCGATGGCCGCATCATTCTAGTCTTCAACTCTTTGCACCGGCATGGAAAGATTTCTCTCTTGTAAATGAGGTTTTTAAATCCCATTACATGTCATTTTGGAGAGCACTTGTCATCCACAAACATGGTTTAGAGATCCATTTGCAGCTTTTGGAAAAGTGAGAAAACTGTATGTAAACACTTGGAGGTGGGCTTTTAGCTTGCATTTACATGATGGGGAAGAACCTTCTTCTTGGGTAGAACTTGCATTGTTTATGAAAACAATACAATCACAAACTTTTGAAGCCAAAAATCTTTCTTTGAATCTCCAACCATGTAGCATGTGACATGAAAATTTCACAAGGTGAGAACATCTTCATCAGATGGATCCATTGCATAATTTTTGATGCACAAGTAAGAGTTTTGGGATGTTATGAACAAGGAAAATGGCTGGAAATTTTGGGACAGCGAAAGAATGAATGGGTTTTAGCTAAAAAATGGTAAGAAAGACCCCAAAATGGGTTTCTTGGAGGTGATTGCATATGTGGACAGTGAGAATTATGGAGGGAAACATGTATGCAAATGAGTGGATATGATCTCTACTTATAATGGAACTAAGAATTTCCATTAAAAGTGAATTGATTTGACCACCACCATGAGTTTTAAATCATGTGGCAGCGGTTCAATAGATATAAACAAGGCTTCTGTAAGTGGGTTTTTGGAAGGAAATTGCATATATGCATTAACATGGACTTTCTCTTCTATTCATCATGAAATGGGGTTTTTAGTCCTGATGGCATATGCAAGCAAGTGGAGACTCTGGCATATGCAACTTGAGAATTGAAGGTAGAAGTAGAAGGATAATCAAAACAAACATAACATATATATTTGAAATAGAAATGAAAACTTACATGTTAATAAAAAACCAAAACATGAACTTAGAAAGAATTGGGGAAGAACTTAAGGAAAAATTACCTCAACTCACAAGAAGAAGTCTTGCCAAATCTTTGAGCAAAATCTAAAATAAATCTAGGAGGATTTTCGGATTTAGAAGAGATGAGTTCAAAGATTTTATATAGACTTCAATCCTAGTCTTAATCCTCTTATTTTGGAGAGTCAATATGCAATAGTTGCCAAGTAGGAAGAAAATGTAAAGAGCCCTGCTGGCTCAATATATTGCAATTTGTATTTCTTTTGAAGAGTTTGAATTTTTTGCAACTTTTTTGAATTTTTTAAAAATGTATATGTTTTTATTTTATTTTTTCACCACATAATAAAAAAGCAACAGAAAATGATAAGCTATTGAATTGCTTACAAAATCAGAAATTGAGCAACTATTTCAAACTAAATTCTATTACAAGCATAGCAATAAGATCTAGGCAGCTTTGACTTAATACGGCTACTGATGAATAAATTGCAACCAAATGTGGATTGGCGCCAGCACATAACCAACCCCCTTTGCTATTGGCGTCTTCAACAAACCCACATAAGATTCCGTTTAGAAGGCTGAACAATCAAAATTGAATCCCCCTTAATGCCTCCAGCCCCCACACAAACACTCATACATCTCAAACCCCGTACGGCCCTGGCAGAATTTCGTATGGACTTGGTAGAATTTTCGTATGGCATTGTTCCTATTAAACTAATTGTAATTCAAAGCTGCTAGTGTTGATCCAACACGGCACAATTCATTGGTATTATTAAACCAATTCAAAGTGCAATCGAAAACTTGAAGAAGTTACCGTTTCCTCCAAATTGCAGTTCAAACCCTTGTTTTTCCTCACTTTCGTACTCCTCAACAAATTCTCCAACATTAAAAATAATCTCTTCATAATGGGAATCGAAAATCCTCAAAGGCTTTTTAATAACACAAAGTAAAAAGCCTTCAACTTCACACTTTGCAAAGGCTTCAATGACACACTTTTCATTAAAGTAGCTTCACCTTCACACTTTCAAATTAGAACATATAATAACCAAGTTATTTAATTAAACCCAACTCAATTCCATAACATCCAAATGCAAAGTGTTGAAATTGAATCATTCTGACAACAACATCCCGAATCCATACTGCACTGCCAGAAATAGAAATCGGACAAAAATAGACTTACTATAAATAGTAAATCTATCACAGAGACCCTTTATACCAACTGTCAGCTCACGAGGATCGCGATGATGAACTGACGTACTCACCCTCCTGACTCCAGCTAAAACGAGGACATCACAGTCCTCCCTCCCCAAGATTGCTTGTCCTCAAGCAATCGCAACCCCAGGTGCTAAAGAATATCCTCAGACTCCCAAGTAGCATCCTCTGCCGGTAAACCAACCCACTTCACCAAGAATTCTTTGATGACCCGTCTGGGCAAATGTCTCTCCCTGGAATCCAAAATAACCTTAGGAGTCAACTCTAATTTTCCCTCGTAAACAAAGGAGGTAAAACCGAAGATGGAATAACATGCCTACCCAACGCCTTTTTGAGGCGCGACACATGAAATACATTGTGCACGTTACTGTCCTTCGGTAAATCTAGCTCATAAGCAACCTCGCCAACCTGTCTAACCACACAAAAGGGACCATAATATCGAGGTTTGAGCTTTTTAGCTCCACTCTTTCGAGTGGACGACTGCCTATAAGGCTGCAACATCAGATATACCATATCTCCAACCTCGAAAGAACAAGCCACTCTATTCTGATTAGCATACTGTTTTTGCTGATTGTGAGTTCTCTGTATATTATCACGCAAGGTACCCATAACATCCTGACTGTCTTGCAGCAAATCACCTGCACTGGGAACTCTGCTATCACTGAACATGAGATCCAAGAAATTGGGTGGATCATAATCATACAGGGCTCTAAAAGGTGTCATACGAATAGACATATGCTGAGTGGAATTATAACAGTACTCACACAAATAGATCCACTTCACCCACGCTTTCTGTTGAGCAGATACATAATTCCGGAGATAGCCTTCCACCCATTTATTAACAATTTTCGTCTGACCATTGGTCTGCGGGTGGTAACTGGTACTAGGAGTAAGCTCCGTACCACATTGTTTGAACAACTCCTACCAGAAGTGACTCATAAAATGACTATCCCGGTCACTCACAATATTCCGAGGCAAACCATGTAACTTGAAAACCTCCTGGAAAAATAACTCAGCAACATGTACTGCTGAAAAAGTAGTAGCGATCGGAAAGAAATGAGCAAATTTTGTAAGCCGATCCACTACCACATAGATACAATCCCTGTCTTGGGCCTTAGGTAGGCCCACATTGAAATCCATAGAAATACTTTCCCACTTCCGCTCAGGAATGGGAAGAGGCTGCAGTAATCCAACTGGATATGTATGCCCCTGCTTATTCTGCTGGCAAACTAAACATTCTCTAACATATCTCTGCACATCATGCTTGAGACCCTTCCATGTAAAACGTTCTCGCACTTGTCTATAAGTCTTAAAAAAACTCGGGTGACCAGCTAAAGGAGAATTATGAAAAGCTCTCAACACCAGTTGTCTAACACTAGATCCTAGAACCAGAAATACCCTCTCCTTGTAAATATTTGATCAACTCATTCACAAGGGAATACCTGCTATCTTGAATGGCTCCATCAAATGTCACCATGACAGTCCCAACCGGTGCTGAGAGGGGAGGGGTGAATCAGCACTTGAAAAATTCTTTACCTTTCTTTTTAATCCAGTGAAGTAAACTTACAGCACCAAAGCAAACAGTTCTAAGCAAACAAAACAGTAAGTCAACAAACACAAAGTGACACCAGATTTATCACGTGGAAACCCGGCTAGGGTAAAAACCACGGTGAGTAGACCTCACAATATTTGTACTTTTCTGAAGTACGCCCTGTTGAGCTTGCCCGGTCAAGGGATAAAACGCACTTGCTAGGTGCGACCCGGTCAAAGGATTTGTTACAGTAAGATCTGTTAAGATCTGCCCGGTTAAGGGACTCCAGACACCTTGAAGGATGTCACCCGGTTAAGGGATTTGATACAAGGGACTTGTTAGAGTCCACCCAAATATTGAGATTTGTCTATTATAGTTTGCTAGAAAATAATAAAATTAAGATCTTTACAGAAGGCTCTGCTTAGCCAGATGCGATCTCTATTTGTGCTCTACTGAGAATTATCACCGGTTGACACAAGTGTATTCTCAACTGTTGTTGTGCTGCCTTGCACAACTTTTTCTCTCTTGATTTTCTTTAACCCTTGATATTTTTCTAACCCTTGCTTCTGTAGCATATAGGCTCACTCTTTTTCTCGGCAGAATGAAGGCAATTCTTCTTCTTAACAGACATAAGAATATATTCAGTTTTGTTGCCCTGACTGCGCCTCAAATGCATGACCTAATCCTGAGATCCAACGAATCCATCGCTCAGTGAAGTGTTTGTTTTTTGAGCAAGCATCTGATGCAAGCTCTGGCTCTATCTACTACATAAAGAAAACAACAGTTGCGTGTCAGGCAACCTTTCTCCACAAGAGATAACACTTCGATTTGAAGCCACTGAATCAGGCTTTAAATCCTTCAATCGCGCCTCAAAAAACCATTGATTCCGGCTCTAAATCCATTACCTGCGCCTCAAACCGATCACCAAGACAACTCAAGATCACTCGGATTTACTGCAATAAATCTTGGTCAAGAAGAGTTGGTTGGAACAGACAGTTGACTATGACTTCCTTGGTTCATACCGGAGTCTTATAATATATCGGTTGAGTTCTTCATGCTATAAACAGGTAAGAGTCTTAGAATGTCTCTTTCTTGGCTTACCGAGTACACGCCCTTGGTGTGGAAGATTACCGGTTGCATTGTTCCAGTTGTGTTATAGACATTAGTTGGATATGCTTTTATGTGGGCTTGTCTAGACCGGTTGAGGTCGGTCCTTGATTGATACTAGGATACACTTTTCTCTGTTGAGTGCTTTATCCAGTTTGCTGATGCTTAGTGACTGGTTCCACAGCCTCTCTTGATGAAGAGTCCCCTTCTATAATAGAGACAACAAATCTCTATCTTCTTTTGCCAATCAATGACAATACTTGGACCGGTAGAGAGCTTACCGATTGGTGATGCCAACAATTTGCCCCTTTGGCATTGATGGCAAAAATATGATAGGTAATCATATTCTCCCCCTTTTTGACAACCGAATGCCAAAAGACTAATCAGGAAGATTTGCATACTCTGCTCCCCCTGCGAGCAACAATCCTTTTCATCAGTTCATAAAAGATAAGATGTAATCTTTTGTTTGAATCATAATGAACTGATGACTTCCTATTGATGATTACTGATGATTTGAGAGGGGTACAACCCCCAGTCTACCTCTGAGATACTCAAAAGCACTCTTTGGTAATGGCTTTGTGAATATATCAACATTCTGTTCTTTGGTGGACACATACTCCAATCTTACTTCTTTGTTCTGTACAAGTTCCCTCAAGTAGTGATACTTGATGGCAATGTGCTTGGTCTTGGAGTGCATAATAGGATTTATGGATATGTTTATGGCACTGGTATTGTCACAGTGAATTGCGATTGGTTCAAGTACCTATTCCTGAATACCTTATAGCAATTGTTTGATCCAGATCACCTGTGTGCAGTTTATTGTAGCAGCAACATATACGGCTTTAGCAGTGGATTGTGAAATGCAATTCTGCTTCTTACTTGTCCATGATACTATTCTTCCACCTAGAAAGAATGCACCACGACTTGTGCTTTTTCTATCATCCAGGTTGCCAGCCCAGTCTACATCTGTGTAGACTTTAATTTGGAATCCACCTTTGTGTGGAAACCATAAGCCATATTCCTCGGTTCCCTTTAGATATCTGAAGATTCTCTTTACTGCAATTAGATGTGTTTCTTTGGGATTAGCAGAGAATCTTGCCACTATGCCAACTGCATGAGCAATGTCTGGTTTGCTGTGAACAACGTACTGCAATTTTCCTATCATGGACTGATACATTGTATCATTTACTTCTTTGGCATCATCCTCCTTTGATAACTTAAGATTAGTTATCATTGGAGTTCCAACTGGTTTGGATTCTTCTAGTCCAAAAGTCTTGAGAATTACTTTTATGTACTTGGACTGAGAGATGAAGATACCTTCTTTTTGCTGATGGACCTGTAGTCCAATAAAAAATTTGATGGGCCCTATCATAGACATCTCAAATTCTTTCTTCATTTCCTCAGCAAATGCTTTGCTCATTTTGTCATCTCCTCCCAAGATGATGTCATCAACAAAGATTTCAGCAATTAGATTTCCATCCTTTCCGGTTTTCAAATACATATTGCGGTTGTCATCGGTTCTGATGAATCCAATTGTCAGAAGATATGAATGCAACCTTTCATACCAAGCCCTTGGGGCCTGCTTGAGCCCATAGAGAGCCTTTTTTAGTTTGCAGACCATATCAGTCTTTTGAATGGATGTAAACCCTTCTGGTTGCTCAATGTAGACTTTTTCTAGTATTCCATTGAGGAATGCAGACTTCACATCCATCTGGTACACTTTAAAGCCTTTGTGAGCTGCATAGGCAAGAAGAATTCTCACCCCTTTCAGTCTGGCTACTGGTGCAAAAGTTTCTCCATAGTCTAGTCCAGCTTCCTGAGCATAGCCTTTGCAAACCAGTCTTGCTTTATTTCTGATGACTTTACCATCCTCATTTAGTTTGTTTCTGTAAACCCATTTAGTCCCAATTACGTTTTTGTCATGAGGTCTTGGCACAAGTTCCGATGTATCATTCTTTTCTATTTGCTCAATTTCCTCGTCCATGGCCTTGACCCAATTTTCATCTTCAAGGGCTTCTCTGGTGGTTTTGGGCTCAACACACGAGAGAAGACAGACGTTCTCTTTAGCCTTTTTCCTGGTCAGGATGTTCCCATGTCTGTCACCAATTATATTGTCAGTAGAGTGATATGTGACATACCTTGGAAGAGCCGGCCTCTGTTCCTAGTCCGGTTCATCTTGCTAAGCAATATCTTCGTCATGGTTCTGATCATCTGCTTGTTCACCATCTTGGGGTGTCCTGTCAGCTTCGAGCACAGTCTCTCGCTCTTGATTTCTGTCAGTGGGAGTTGCCTCCTCTTCTTCAGTTGTTGCTTCATGAAACTCAAAGACATCTCCTCCATTAGTAAGTTTAAAATTTTCATGATTGACATGTCCGGTCCTCTTGTTTGATTTTGATGATTCATCAATTTTTACATTGATGCTTTTAATTATCTTGCCTGTTCTTTTGTTCAGACACCGATAGGCTTTGCTTTTGGTAGAATAACCCAGAAATGTTCCTTCATCGCTCTTGGGATCAAACTTGCTAGAAAACATTTCTCTTTTGATATAACAATTACTACCAAAGATTCTGAAGTAGCCTACATTGGGAGTATGTTTAAACCATAGTTCGTAAGGTGTCTTACCGGTTCCCTTTTTGACTTGAACTCAGTTGATCGTATATACAGCGGTGCTGACAGCTTCTCTCCAGAAGTGATGAGGAAGATTCTTTTGGATCAACAGGGTTTTGGCACAGTCGATCAACGTTCTGTTTCTTCTTTTTGCTACTCCATTCTGCTGAGGAGTCCTAGGTGCAGAGAACTGTCTTTGTATGCCATGTTCCTCATAGTAATGAGTAAACTCCTGAGAGGTGCACCCACCTCCTCTGTCCGACCTCAGACATTTCAAGCTTCTACTAGTTTCCTTTTCCACTTTAGCCTTGTAAATTTTGAACATGTGAAAGGCTTCCGATTTCTCACGGAGAAAGAGTGTCCACATCATTCTTGAGAAATCATCTATGAACAACATGAAATACCGGTCTCCATGATAGCTTTTTGTCCTCATCGGTCCACACAAGTCTGTGTGTACAAGATCTAGAACATTTTTAGTAGAGAAGGACTTGCTACTGAAACTTGCTCCTGTTAGTTTTGCTAACTGACAATCTTTACAAATACCTCCCATGGGTTTTGCAATTTCTGGGAGTCCTTTGACTGATTTCTTCCTGCTCACTTTGACAATGCTGTCAAAGTTTATATGGCAGAGTCTCTTGTGCCATAGCCACCTATTGTTTTCTTTGGAGATAAGACTAATCTTGCTTGATTCTCTTTTGACAAAGCAATTAAACAGGTTCCTTTTGTTGAATCTAGGTAGAACAGATTGCCTTTGCTCTGTCTACCGGTTGCAACGTGGGATCCAGATTGATTTTTGACTACACAGGAGCTTTGACCAAATTCCAACTGGAAACCTTTGTTGTTTAGCTGTGCAACACTCATCAGGTTATACCTGAGTCCTTTGACCTAGTACACGTCTTCACAGACAACATTATTGCAAAGAACAATAGATCCCTTACCCTTGATGGCACAAGGGGCATTGTTTCCAAATGTGACTGATCCACTGTCATTGAGCTCCAAGTTTATGAACTTGCTCTTGTCACTAGTCATATGGTGAGTGCATCCGCTGTCAATGATCCATTTGTCATATTGATGTGATCTGGATAGGAGTGCAACTTCATTAAGAAATGGGCTCTCCTCCTTTATTGCTACAAATGCAATTTCTGGATCTTCTGAGTCTTCAGATTCATTGTCTGTGACTCCTTGCTCATCAAGATAGCAATCCTGCTTTGTTTTCTTCTTGAACCGGTCTCTTTTGTCTCTATTTTCATTATCTGGACATCGGGCAACAATGTGTCTTATTTTGTTACAAGAGAAGCATTTTAAAGGGATTTTCCCTTTGTACTTCCCTTTCCCTATGGGAAATCTCGTAGCAATCAGAGCTTCAAATTCATCTTGCTCCGTCTCCTCTGAGAGAAGATTCTCAATGAGGTTGTCGATCTTACCGGTAGAGGAGTTACCGGTTTCTCTTCCTTTTTTGGTGGAAGAGGCATTGACCAATGATTTAAATGCAGCTTCCTGAACAGATAGGCTATAATCAAAGTTGCTTAATTCAAAAGCAGCTAGCTTACCGATTAGAGAGTCTAGGGTGACTTGATCGTTGCTCACGGATCTGAGTTCTTGAATGACAGAGATCTTTATGGCGTATTGAGGTCTGAGAGTTCTTAGTATTTTGCTCATCACCTCTTCTTCAGTCAGCTTGCCTCCAGCGCTTCTGATGGAGTTGATCACTTCCTTGATTCGGTTGCTATATTGCTCGATATCTTCTCCATCATTCATCCTCATGTCGTCATACTTTCCCCTGAGGCTTTCGACCTTGACTCTCTAAACATTGGGATCTGCTCCATAGACTGTTTGTAACTTTTTTCACATTTTGCAGGCGAAGTCAAGATGTTCAATTTCAGCACACATGTGGTCGGGTAAGGTTTTAGCTATCATGTCCATGGCAGCTGTGTGCTCAGTCTTAATTTTCTCTTCATCAGGTGTCAAGGTACCGGTGGGCTCACTATAGTCATTGGTAACATGCTTCCAATACTGGTCACCGTTGGTTTTCATATATAGCTTCATTCTGTTGCACCATAAGGTGAAGTTTTCTTTTGAAAATTTTGGTCCTTCCCTTCTCATCATCATAGCTTTCTCTTTGTGCGATTAAGCAACAGAGAAAAACATAACAAGGCTCTGATACCAATTGACAGTCCCAACCGGTGCTGAGAGGGGAGGGGTGAATCAACACTTGAAAAATTCTTTACCTTTCCTTTTAATCTAATGAAGTAAACTTACAACACCAAAGCAAACAGTTCTAAGCAAACAAAATAGTAAGTCAACAAACACAAAGTGACACCAGATTTATCATGTGGAAACCCGGTTAGGGTAAAAACCACAGTGTGAGGAGACCTCACAATATTTGTACTCTTCTGAAGTACGCCCTGTTAAGAGCTTGCCCGGTCAAGGGATAAAACGCACTTGCTAGGTGTGACCCGGTCAAGGGATTTGTTATAGTAAGATCTGTTAAGATCTGCCCGGTTAAGGGACTTCAGACACCTTGAAGGATGTCACCTGGTTAAGGGATTTGATACAAGGGACCTGTTAGAGTCCACCCAAATACTGAGATTTGTCTACTGTAGTTTGCTAGAAAACAATAGAATTAAGATCTTTACAGAAGGCTCTGCTTAGCCAGATGTGATCTCTATTTGTGCTCTACTAAGAATTATCACCGGTTGACACAGGTGTATTCTCAACTGTTGTTGTGCTGCCTTGCACAACTTTTTCTCTCTCGATTTTCTTTAACCCTTGATATTTTTCTAACCCTTGCTTCTGTAGCATATAGGCTCACTCTTTTTCTCGACAGAATGAAGGCAATTCTTCTTCTTAACAGACATAAGAATATATTCAGTTTTGTTGCCTTGACTGCGCCTCAAATGCATGACCTAATCCTGAGATCCAACGAATCCATCGCTCAGTGAAGTGTTTGTTTTCTGAGCAAGCATCCGATGCAAGCTCTGGCTCTATCTACTACATAAAGAAAACAATAGTTGCGTGTCAGGCAACCTTTCTCCACAAGAGATAACACTTCGATTTGAAGCCACTGAATCAGGCTTTAAATCCTTCAATCGCACCTCAAGAAACCATTGATTTCGGCTCTAAATCCTTTACCTGCGCCTCAAACCGATCACCAAGACAACTCAAGATCACTCGGATTTACTGCAATAAATCCTGGTCAAGAAGAGTTGGTTGGAACAGACAGTTGACTATGACTTCCTCTGTTTATACCGGAGTCTTATAATATATTGGTTGAGTTCTTTATGCTATAAACAGGTAAGAGTCTTAGAATGTCTCTTTCTTGGCTTATTGGGTACACGCCCTTGGCGTGGAAGATTACCGGTTGCATTGTTCCGGTTGAGTTATAGATATTAGTTGGATATGCGTTTATGTGGGCTTGTCTATACCGGTTGAGGTCGATCCTTGATTGATACTAGGATACACTTTTCTCTGGTAAGTTCTTTATCCGGTTTGCTGATGCTTAGTGACTGGTTCCACAGCCTCTCTTGATGAAGAGTCCCCTTTTATAATAGAGACAACAAATCTCTATCTTCTTTTGCCAATCAATGACAATACTTGGACCGGTAGAGAGCTTACCGGTTGGTGATGCCAACACACCAATCCTCAGTGATCTCTGTCATAGCACACAAATGTGGCCTCCTAGATAGTGCATTAACAACCACGTTCTGTATCCCTTTTATAAATGAAATATTAAAATTATAAGACTGAAGCTTGCTGACCCACTTCTGTTGTCTCTCATTCAAATCATGTTGTCCAAGGAAATATTTTAGGGTATTATGATCAGTTTTAATACAAAACTTACTACCCACCAGGTACTGCCTGAATTTAGCCAAAGCATGCATTATGGCTAACATTTCCTAGTCATACACATTGAAAGTCCTCTCAGGACCCCTGAGCTTCCTGCTCTCAAAAACAATGGGGTGGTGATCCTAGGAAAGAACAAGTCCAATACCCTCTCCAGAAGCATCACAATGCAAATCAAACGGTCTAGAGAAGTCTGGCATTGCTAGTACTGGACATGATGTCATAATCAACTTGAACTTCTCAAAACACTCCTGAGCCTGAGGAGTCCACTCAAAAGCACGCTTACGAGTCAAGTCAGTAAGGGGAGCTGCATGTCATGAGAAACCTGCAACATATCTGCAGTAAAAAGCTCACAGACCAATAAACCCTCTGAGTTGTGTCAAACTCCCTGGTGTAGGCCAATCTAGAATAGCACGAACCTTATCAGGGTCCATGCGAACTCCATTCGCACTAATAATATGACGAAGGTACAACAACTCGGTCATTCCCAAAGCACAATTAGACTTCTTGGTGTACAAAGAAGCCCTATCCAAAATATCCAACACGGTATCCAAATGAACCAAGTGGTCCTCCCACATCTTGCTGTAAACCAAGATATCATCGAAGAAGACCAAAACAAACTTCCTCAACTGACTGTGAAAGACCCTGTTCATATTAGATTGGAAAGTAGCCGGAGCATTAGTCAACCCAAACAGCATGACTAAAAACTCAAAGTGCCCACAATGACATCGAAAGGCTGTCTTCTCTATGTCCTCCCAAACTCTAATCTGATGATACCCAAATCTGAAATCTATCATAGAGAGGAAGGCTGCCCCATGCAACTCATCGATCAGTTCATCAATGCGAGGAATAGGATACTTGTTTTTAATCGTTTTACGATTCAACCTCCTGTAATCAACACAGATCCTGAGTGTACCATCTTTTTTCTTCACCAACACTAGTAATGAAGCAAAAGTAGACTTACTCGGCCTAATATGTCCCATAGAAAGAAGCT
This sequence comes from Chamaecyparis obtusa, assembly GCA_027943335.1. Classification (NCBI taxonomy): domain Eukaryota; kingdom Viridiplantae; phylum Streptophyta; class Pinopsida; order Cupressales; family Cupressaceae; genus Chamaecyparis; species Chamaecyparis obtusa. The sequence goes on from BSBK01002474.1 coordinate 240,689, forward strand.
CCTGAATAGTCTTCTCAATCTCATCTTTCAGTCGCTTGGGATGCCGGTAAGGGGTAATCATAATGGGCTTAGTGCCCTCCTCTAACTCAATGATGTGCTCTATGCCCTTGTCAGGTGGCTTGTTATGTGGAAAATCACTAAAGACTTTAGTGTGTTTAGTTCTAAGTTCTTGCCTCCTTAAGTGTGGGTAACAATCTGCATTCTGCTGCCCACTCAACTGCATCATGATTAATAAGACGCTAGATACGCCTAAGTTTAATTGTCTTCAAATTCTCCTCTTTGATTGCGTTGAGGATATGTTTCTTTCCATCCACTTCAAATCTCATCTCCATGTCCTTAAGGCTGAGATAAAAAGCCTCAATAGAATGTAACCAGCTCATACCTAAGACCAATTCTGTCCCTCCCATATCAACCACATAAAAATCAGATTTGAAGTCATAATTGTTTAACCTCAAGGGCAGATCTGGGATCATCCTGTCACACTTAAGCGTGTAACCATCAGCTACCTTAACACTAATACCTCCAAATTCTTTAGTCTATAAACCTCTCTTGGATACCAACTGTGAATCTATAAAATTATGCGTAGCACCTGTATCCAACAAGGCAATAGCTTGCTGCCCTACCAGGAGTCCACGTAATCTGAAGGATCCCTCTTTCTCCATGCTAGAAAGATAAACCACCTTAAGTTTGGGATCTTCATCAACCTTTTCCCTTTAGTCACATCACCATAGTTCTCCTCATCACACTCGCTTCGCTGTCCTGCAAAATCAGAACAATGCTCATCTTCATAAAACCATTCCATAAGCCTATTTCTTCCCTTAGGCTTCAAGGGACATTCATGCTTTTCATCATAAGGACCCTTGCAATAAAAACATAGTCTTTTCCTCCTCAAATCATTAAGAGCTTCCTGATCAAGAGGCCCTAAAAAGGTCTTTTAGAATCTGATACTTCCATCTTTTTAGGAGCAGCACTATTGTCAAATGAAGAACTTGATGGTTTTGGACGAAACCGAATGCATGGAGTTGAAAACTCCATGTCTCTTTCTTTTTTCATGGCTTTCTGCAAGGAATGAGGGTCAAAAGACTTAACCCAACCCCTGAGAGGTTCAACTAATCCCTCTATAAACAACATAACATGTCTCCTCTCAGAAATATCATACACCATGATTGAAACCTTCTGAAATTCGCTGATGAAGGCCTCCAAACTACCAGACTGATTGAGCTGTGCCAACTCACGAAAATAGGACTTAGGGTCCTTCCTGTCAAATATCTCCACCAAGCTGTCCACAAACTCCTGATAAGTCCCTATCTGATCATGATGTAATGAAACAAGACCATGGTACCACCAATCATGAGCAATACCATCAAGATGTAAAACAACAAACCGAATAGCATCCTCTTCAGACATAGGACGTAATGACAGATATGTATTTAGCTTGTGAACCCAAGCTCTGGCTGTCATTTTCCCACTCCCATCAAAGTTAGTGAGAGTGAGTTTGCTGGTTGCCTGTTTAAGATCGTTCTGTCTAGGTCTCTGTCTCGTGTCTGGACCAGGCCTACTTTTGAAATGCTCCCTTTTCTGTGTCAAAAACCTATCAAAGTTCAGATTTTTTTTGATGGCTTTAGGCAAAGCATCCCACTTCGCAAAGTGAGCCACCATGTCATCAACAAAAGGAGATGGCTCAGTATCAATGCTAATTGTATCCACCTCAGGTCTCGAGAAGGTGGGGCGTAAATTGTGCATATAGGATCAGTTCTAAACTCCTGTCTGTCCTCAATCCTGGACCTCTGAGAACTCATTGATGCACTTCGAGTGCCCCTATCTTTGCCATGATCTCCAGGTAGAGTCATGCACTGCAAGGTGTCAGATAATTGTTGCAGCACATTTGCAACATGATGTTGTCCATCTGCTAAGTTTCTGAAAGCATCTCTGGCTTCCCAGTCAACATCATTCCCAATGTTATCTCTATTCCTGTCACCTGTATGATCAACCTGTGGACCCTGTTCACTACTCTCTGGAGGTGGTGAAGTGTAATGTCCCCATTTTTTGTAGGTCATTGATCTGATGGTGCCAGGTCATTATTGTGATCCTCGTGGTCTGGCGAGGTGTTGAGAGGGTCTTTGGTGTGAACTTACTATTTATAGTAAGTTAATAGATAGTTCCGATGAGCTCAGATGAGTTAGAGGAGTTGAATGATGCTCTCGGTTTTCATTTCTGGCTTCCGGTTTGGGCTCCAAGAATCTTGGAGAGAGTGTCTATTTTTAGTAAGTCACCTCGTCAAGTTCATTCATCATCTTTCATCATCTGGATCAATCCTGTGCAGACAGATTTCGATTCAAACATTTCTTCAGTTGTTTTCGCAAGACGGGTGGTTTATTATTATTATTTAATTAAATTTGCTAAGGTTGCCATTTTTGTTGGTATTATATGTTGGATACCTTAGTGTTATAGCTCGTTGGAACCAGGATGAAAAGTTTTAAATCTTGGGCACAAGAAACAGGGACTTTGCCTGTCATAATTTCATGATATTGGTGAAAAGGCCTTTTTTGGAGCCAAATGAATTAATAAATTATATTATTCAATATGTGCCTAAGTATAAAAAGTGTTTTAAGTGAAAAGTGTGTGAGAGAAGACACTTTTGAATTATAAAAACAATGCTTTGTGAAAGGAAAATCATTTATTGTTGATTTGATAAAATTTATGAAGTCTCTTGGCTGTGAGAAATGGCTAGGGTTTTGAGGACTAATTCCTCTTCCTGCAATTTGAATCATCACTGATTGATGATGAATTTTGCTTCTGAATTGTAAGAACTACATTCTGATTTTAAATTCATAATCCAGTGCTGATGTATACTGGAATTATGAGAAGTAATTGTCTGGAGAAGAATTTCGAATTTCTTGAAGTGTGCTAGGGTTTGGTGACGTTTGGTTTTCATATCTGGAGAAAACATCAATACTCTATGCTGGATTTGCAGTGACTGGTTAAAATTCAGAGAGGCTTGTTGATAGTGTTTCTCCTTGCATGGAGCTATACATTAATTTGGCTGCTGTATTGAATGTTTAGAATTGTACGGAACTGCTGGAAAAAATCTTATGGAATTTGTAGGGAATTCAGTAAATTGCAGACTGTCTACCGAACGGGGAATTGTTGAGGGAAAGAGATTGTGGAAGGTTACATAATGTGTAAGTTTGTCATTAGATGAAGGAGCTGGTTATTCTTTAGCAAGGACGTTCTTCCTTTTAGCTGGCATCAACAACAATAGGCTGCGTTTCATTCATAAGGATGTGATTTGATTACCAATGCAGCCACGTTTTTTATTAAAGGTGCAAGATAATCTTATTTGATTATTGTAATAATCTTTGTCAAGTTTCATGTTCAATAATATTACAGGTACTTCTCCAAAGTTATTTGAATTTGTTATTGTTAAATTTATTACTTGGAAAATTACAAAATGGATATAAATATTTTGGGATCTCTATAAAAATTGCAAATTAAATTGAGGAAAGAGCCAGTTGGTAGCTGAGAGCCAGTTAGGTTTTTCACAGTGGTATCAGAGTCTTTTTCTTGCCATCCTGTGGGGTCTGGATTCATTTTTTATTTATAAGTTTTTTAAAGGTGATCAACACTTCTATTTTCTCTAGCTATGGATAAATACAAGAGGCCCAGTTCCAGAAGTCGTCGTAGCAGTAAGGGAAATAGAGAGGAATTAAAAGCTTTAGTAGAAAGCATGGAGAGACTTAGACTGCATCAACAGAGATTTTTAGAGAGTTTGTCGGATCCAGTTACAGTAGACAGGGTAGCGAGATATATGGTCTCTGCCTTTAGAAGGCCGACATCGAGTTTGCAGGGGAGAAGGCTGGAGTTTTCTCCGACAATAGTCCATGATGCTGATGTTCCTACATCTAGTTCAGCACCTGCTATTCCCATTCGCAATGCTGATGATGGATTTATTGCACCGGAACCAGTGGATGTTTCAGTGCCATTGGATGACAACAGTGCTGAGCATCGCCAGGTTGAGGCTCCAAGAGCAATCACTACGGATTGTACAGAGGCAACTGATGTTGCACTTATCATTGAGTGTTCAGACTCTTTCATCGAGGGAGTTATTATTGGAGATGTTTATGTCAGCTGTAGTAGTGTTGCTCCAGTTCAGGAGGCAGTTGCTTCTTCAAATGGGACCGAGGCATGTACGGAGTCTTCCAGTGGTGAGGTTGGTGATCTGGGCATTATAGCGGGGTCAGTTGATGACAGTTCGTGCTCTAGCATTATTGGTGCACAGCTTGATGTTGAGTCATGTGTGCAGAGACACGTGTCCGCAAATGAGATTTCAGCAGGAGATGTGGGAGCTGATAGTATAGACACATTTGATGACACTTTTGAGGATGCTGTGAGTTGCATTGGAGATGACACCCCCTGTGAGATGTTGGGTGATGACTGCGAGGAGCGTATGAGCTCTGACAGCTCAAAGATTTATGATAGCAGTTGCAGTGTGGGATCAGTATAGGAGACAATGGTTTCTTCCTGTGTTGAGGATGTGTGCATGGAGCTTTCTGGTGATGACACTCAGGATGGGAGTGTTGTAGTTGATTTGGGCGACGTAGTTTCATGCCACTGTATAGTTGATTCACATGACGACATTGAGTCGTGTTTGCAGCTAGAGTTAGTAGAGGAGATGCGGATAGATGATGTGGACACTAGCATTGCAAATATCTCCGATGCTGAGAGCAAGGACGATGAGTGCTGTAGTGTTTCTGGCTTTCTATATTTGACTTTGGGTGTAGATTCATTGTTGTCATATGGTGATGGTGGGTTCCAGGATTCTGTGTTACAGGGATTCACAGATGAGGATAGGGAAGCTTTTATGAGTGGCAGGAGTTTGTTACAGCTAGGGCTTCCACTTTTAGAGACGGGGTTACTTCTTCAGTAACTCATGAGGATGTGTCTCAGGATTTGGACTATCAGATGGTTGCAAAGGACGAGGTAGCTGGAGATTGTGTTAGAGTCAGATTCAGCAGCAGCTTCCTCGGGGTTAGATGAGGACGTGTTTGATGCTTGTACTCAGTTTGTTGATGTGTACTCAGATGAAAGTACATAGAGAGACGATGATCTTGAGGGGAGTTTGTTGGATATAGCTTCCTCTCATAGTGTAGATAGTGCGTTTGAGGTTGTTCGTAGGAGGCTTGTTGTGCAAACTCATCATGTGACTAGCCAGTTGCGAGTTGATGAGAGAGATATTACTTCTACTTTCGAGCATTTTGATGCCGCTCGTCAGTTGTTGGCTGTTTATGGTTGGGGTGCTCCTATGACAGATGAAACCAGTGGTGGTTACCTCTCATTGACAGAGATTCATACTTTGCGTGAGGTTGTCAAGATTTTGAGACATAACTACTTACAGATGGTAGTCGACTGAGATCACCTGGTGGAGTGGGGGAGTACATCTTATGAGGCACTGATGGACAGAGAGGAGGTGAGTGAGCTTACCCAGGAGCTCATAGCGACTACTGAAGTTTTAGAGGACACTCAGCGGGCCCTTCAGGAGTCGCAGATCCAGTTAGAGGAGGTGACCGTGGAGTTGGAGCATTTGCGGTCCACACCAGCCCTAGACCCAGTTCGATTGCACATTGAGGTGGTTGGTGGTGAGTTTTCTCTTACGGGTGGTGATGAGGAACATGATGATGTGGTAGACACACATGTTCAGGATGTGGGAGCTCTTGGGTTGATTTGCTTTCCTTAGCTAGGAGTGAATCTATTTCATCATCTCACATAGCTGTTAGCATGGGACAGTTGGCTGTGCCACATTTTCAGAGGGATCAGCTGTGGATTGCAGGGGAGCAAGTTGACGCTTCCACGTATAATTTCTATTGCACCGAGTCATTTATGGAATATTTACTTGAGTGCAGATGTGCGACAGGATTCTTATAGTGTCTGAGGGTACTCTCCTCCAAGGCTCTTGTGCTATCCGGAGGTTGGTAGGGAAGATTGTGGAGACTCTATCTACAATGCTTCCCCACAGGGATTTCGAGGTTGGGTTTGTTGAGAGAGTTGCTCAGGGGCCTACCCAGCCTACAGTTATGCGGAGTCAGAGATTGGAGCCATCTCATGACCCCCAGTTTGGTAATGATGAGCTATTGACAGAGATTGGGGTTTCCGATTGACTGTATACGGTGGGGCATGTTCATCATTTGTTTTTTGACCCACAGGTAGAAGATTTCATCTCTCGCAAGGGTAGTTTGGCTCCTAGTCCTTATAATTCATTATGGGATGGGTTCTTGCCATTAGTAGTTCATGGGAGTTTTGGCTGCAAGTCAGTAGCAGGTGACTTGCAGATTTATGGTGACTGCAGAGATTATGCAGTGTGTGGATATCCGGGTCCTGGTACAGTTTTGTTTAGGGGTATTTATCACTGTTGTGCAAATGGTCTACACACTCAGTACAGGTCAGTTGGGAGCACAGGGGGAGTTCAGTGTGTATGGGATCTGAGTCTCCCATACATCTTGGTTTTTGATGATCCTGAAGTTCACTACTTTCGGGATCTAGGCAGAGACAGATTCAGTACAAGAGTTTGGGTGAGTGGTTGTTTTGGGTCTCTTTACAGAGTTATCCGATTTGTATTTTGGGTGATGTTATAGGAGCCTATAGTTGATGTCAGTGGCACGGTATACTCTTTTCTGTGGGATCCAGGTGGATTGTGATGTTTCTTGTTCTGGTGATTTCTTGGGGACAAGCAATCTTGGGGAGGGAGGACTATAATGTCCCCATTTTTTGCAGGTCATTGATCTGATGGTGCCAAGTCATTATTGTGATCCTTGTGGTCTGGCGAGGTGTTTAGAGGGTCTTTGGTGTGAACTTACTATTTATATTAAGTCAATGGATAGTTCCGATGAGCTCAAATGAGTTAGAGGAGTTGAATGATGCTCTCGGTTTTCATTTCTAGCTTCCGGTTTGGGCTCCAAGAATCTTGGAGAGAGTGTCTATTTTTAATAAGTCAACCCGTCAAGTTCATTCATCATTTGGATCAATCTTGTGCAGACAGATTTTGATTCAGATGCTTCTTCAGTTGTTTTCGCAAGACGGGTGGTTTATCATTATTATTTAATTAAATTTGCTAAGGTTGCCATTTTTGTTGGTATTATATGTTGGATACCTTAGTGTTATAGCTCGTTGGAACCAGGTTGAAAAGTTTTAAATCTTGGGGACAAGAAATAGGGACCTTGCTTGTCATAATTTCATGATATTGGTGAAAAGGCCTTTTTTGGAGTCAAATGAATTAATAAATTATATTATTCAATATGTGCCTAAGTATAAAAAGTGTTTTAAGTGAAAAGTGTGTGAGAGAAGACACTTTTGAATTATAAAAGCAATGCTTTGTGAAAGGAAAATCATTCATTGTTGATTTCATAAAATTAATGAAGTCTCTTGGCTATGAGAAATGGCTAGGGTTTTGGGGACTGATTCCTCTTCCTGCAATTTGAATCATCACTGATTGATGATGAATTTTGCTTCTGAATTCTAAGAACTACATTCTGATTTTGAATTCATAATCCAGTGCTGATGTATACTGGAATTGTGAGAAGTAATTGTCTGGAGAAGAATTTCGAATTTCTTGAAGTGTGCTAGGGTTTGGTGACGTTTGGTTTTCATATTTGGAAAAAAATGTCAATACTCTATGCTGGATTTGCAGTGACTGGTTAAAATTCAGAGAGGCTTGCTGGTAGTGTTTCTCCTTGTGTGGAGCTGTACATTAATTTGGTTGCTGTGTTGAATGTTTAGAACTGTACGAAACTGCTGGAAAAAACCGTACGGAATTTGTAGGGAGTTCAGTAAATTGCAGACTGTCTACTGAATGGAGAATTGTTGAGGGAAAGAGATTGTGAAAGGTTACATAATGTGTAAGTTTGTCATTAGATGAAGGAGCTGGTTATTCTTTAGCAAGGATGTTCTTCCTTTCAGCTGGCATCAACAACAATAGGCTGTGTTTCATTCATAAGGATGTGATTTGATTACCAATGCAGCCACGTTTTTTATTAAAGGTGCAAGATAATCTTATTTGATTATTGTAATAATCTTTGTCAAGTTTCATGTTCAATAATATTACAAGTACTTCACCAAAGTTATTTGAATTTGTTATTGTTAAATTTATTACTTGGAAAATTACAAAATGGATATAAATATTTTGGGATCTCTATAAAAATTGCAAATTAAATTGAGGAAAGAGCCAGTTGGCAGCTGAGAGCCAGTTAGGTTCTTCACATGAAGCTCTACCCCTACGGATATAATGTATACTTGGTATAAATCTATTTGCCCTAGCTGGACCCAAAATCTTCAGGCTGGCAAGATCAGTGCTCTAATACCACTGTAAAGAGCCCTGCTGGCTCAATAAATTGCAATTTGTATTTCTTTTGAAGAGTTTGAATTTCTTGCAACTTTTTTGAATTTTTTAAAAATTAATATGTTTTTTATTGATTTTTTCACCACTTAATAAAAAAACAATGGAAAATGATAAACTATTGAGTTGCTTACAAAATCAGAAATTGAGCAACTATTTCAAACTAAATTCTATTATAAGCATAGCAATAAGATCTAGGCACCTTTGATTTAATAGGCTGTTGATGAATAAATTGCAACCGAATGGGGATTGGCGCCAGCACACAACCAACCCCCTTTGCTATTCACATCTCCAACAAACCCACATAAGACTCCATTTAGAATGCTGAAACAATCAAAATTGAATCCCCCTTAATGCCTCCAGCCACCACACAAACATTCGTACATCTCAGCGTCCATACGACCCTGGCAGAATTTCGTACAGACTTGGCAGAATTTTTGTACGACACTGTTCCTATTAAACTGATTGTAATTCAAAGCTGCTAGTGTTGATCCAACACGACACAATTCATTGGTATTATTAAACCAATTCAAAGTGCAATTGAAAACTTGGAAGAAGTTACCATTTCCTCCAAATTGTAGTTCAAACCCTTGTTTCTCCTCACTTTCGTACACCTCAGCAAATTCTCCAACGTTAAAAATAATCTCTTGATAATGGGAATCAAAAATCCTCAAAGGCTTTTTAATAACTCAAAGTAAAAAGCCTTCAACTTCACACTTTGCAAAGGCTTCAATGACAGACTTTTCATTAAAGTAGCTTCACCTTCACACTTTCAAATTAGAACATATAATAACCAAGTTATTTAATTAAACCCAACTCAATTCCATAACATCCAAATGCAAAGTGTTGAAATTGAATCATTCTGACAACATCCCGGATCCATACTGCACTGCCAGAAATAGAAATCGGACAAACATAGACTTACTATAAATAGTAAATCTATCACAGAGATCCTCTATACCAATTGTCAGCTCACGAGGATTGCGATGATGAACTGACGTACTCACCCTCCTGACTCCAGCTAAAATGGGGACATCACAGAAAAGAGAAACAAAATTGAAGAAAATAGCAACAAAATGGACCAAAACATATGCAATATGTAATGCATATAAAAAATGGTGTTCAAGGCATCAAATGCAACTTGAAAAGAATTGTAAACAAGCTGGAAATGGAAAGCAATGCCTTAGAACTTACCTCGAGGCAACAAGTTGAAGATTTGGTGAAGAAAATTGCTCAAACAAGAGGTGTTTTTGTGCAAGAACGTGCCCGAAATGGGCTGTAATGTGAATAAAATACCTCCAAATCTGCACTTTTGATGAGCCAAGAATGATCCTTGATGAATTTTATGCAAAAATGACCCTATTGGAGGCACACATCTTTGAGTTTTGGTGATGAATCTTGTGCTTCTTTGCTGCAAAAACCCGTTTTTGCTGAAAACATCCAAAATGAGTGGGTTTTTACAATTCAAATACACATGGTTTTCACTTAGAAATCGCCACCAAAGGAGTTTTGATCAAAACAAATGTAATAAAGAGTAATGATAGGCTTTTACAAGTTCAAAACACATGCTTTAACTTCAATGGTTAAAACCGTCTTTTATATATGCATTTGCATATAAAAATAACACTCTATAACTTAAGTGATTAAATACGCACTTTTTGAGTGCAAATACACATTTTAAAAGACATCTATTTGGCTTGGAAAAAGCCACTTTTTCACTTAAGTTATACATACGAGATTTTTAATATCAATTGCACATGCAATTGGGCTTGACGAAGCCACCTTTTCACTTAAGTTATTAAATATAATATGTAAATGTATTATAACAACTACATTTATGCATATTATAACAACTACATTTACACAGTTTTAAACTTAAATATGCAATTGCATATAAAAAGTTCATTATTGTGACTATGGGACTTAAATATATTGAAAGTGGGTTTTGAAAAATGACTTGCATGTGGATTATATGCAATGAATGATAAAAACCCCACTTTTATGCACTTAATCGATTAAATTTAATTAAATTTAATATATAACTATAGTTCTTAATAAAGTAACATGGAAATAGACTAGAAAAAGTCATTTCTCATAAAAACATTAAAAAATATGGTCAAATCTATTGTGGTAAAATAATCAATGTGTTATTAAATAATGATCATGAATGATCTATATATACAAGATACAAGAGAATGTTTCTATAATGAACAGGAGAGAGGAAATGGAAACATTCTTGTAGAGTGAAAGAGAAAGTTTCCATAACGAACAAGAGTTTATGGAAACATTACAAAAAGAGTGACCATTAGAAATAGATGAAAGAGAGATAAAATTAGAAACTATCTATTATTGTAATGCCCTCCCTTAATGGTCAATCTATCTTAAAAAAAACATAAATTTGCATGTCCTCAGAAAGTGTAAAAGGCAGCCTTGGGTCGATCAAAGAGGTCTTCAGAAAGAAGGCTTTGCTTTTATCTGATGTCTCATGGAGATCCTTCAATACTGTCCAGATCTCTGCAGCTGTCTTGCCAGACGGGATTTGAGGCAGTTGATCATCAGTAATTGAAAGCTTAATGAGCATAATCGCTTCACGATTACGTTCATCAAACTTGTCTCGAGTCGCATCGGCTATGGTAGGGCGCGTCTCGATACTTTGATCAAGCACCTCAAGGCGACGATACTTGAAAATCGTCAACATGCGTTGCTTCCAGGTGTTGTAGTTCTTTCCATTGAAACTCTGACTGCCTTCCAGCATAAGACTGATGAGAGATGCCATAGCATGTTTTTCAAAGAAAAAATGTGAAAAATCATAAAAAGGGCACAAACTTCAAGGCAAATTAATGGAAAACCCAAAAAATTTGAAGAGACCTAGTGAAGAACTCAAAAACCCAGATAGAATCTGTTGTCAGATTGTGAATCCACTCGCTCGAAAATTGAGGCACAAAAAACGATGCACCTAGAAAAAAGCGAGATTGACCCAATTGAGATCTGCAAAAACCCACCAGGAATATGCTGGTAGATTTTGGATCCGCTGGCTCGAAAATTGAGACACAAAAATTGAGGCAGCCAGAAAAAATGGACGATAACCCGATTGAGCTCTCGAAAAACCCACAAGGAATTTGTAATAAAAAAAAAATCCGACTTGAACTGAAGGGTCAAAACCCTAGTCGAATATGTAGAAACCCTAGACGGGTGGGTGAGGAAAAAAAATGCAAATTTTGAATGCACTTGGGGCAAAAAAGCTTCAAAAATCTTGAACTCATAATTTCAAAAAAGAAATTAAAATTTTTCGAAGAGGCCAAGAATTTGCTCTGATACCATATTGTGGTAAAATAATGAATGTGTTATTAAACAATGATCATGAATGATCTATATATACAAGATACAAGAGAATGTTTCTACAATGAACAGGAGAGAGGAAATAGAAACATTCTTGTAGAGTGAAAGAGAAGGTTTCCATAACAAACATAAGGAGTTTATGTAAACATTACAAAAAGAATGACCATTAGAAATAGACGAAAGAGAGATAAAATTAGAAACTATCTATTATTGTAATAAAATCAACTCACAATGAGTTGAAATTTAAAAATGGATGTCAAAATCCACTTTAGATTTTAAAAATAATTTTATTTCATGCAATTGATAGTAAAAAGCCCACTTTTGGAAGATTTTGAACAAGATGTGCAGTCAGCCTGGAAAACCCCACCTTTTCCTCTATAACTTGAGCTAGACAACTCTTTTTGACACTTAAGATAGCTTGGAACGAGCAGAATTTTAAGGGCTATTAACCTAAGGGAAAAACAAGATTAAAAACTACTAATAAGAAAGGTAAAAATGAAGAAAAATCTTAAGATTGCCAAAAAATCAAGTGCTTGCAGTCAAAGAAGAAAAACTCGTTCTACCAGCATTTATGGGGATTAACTTGATGGAAACCTTCAAAAAGGATGCATGAAACGTGCAAAATAAAAGACAATACAAGGATGACGAATTGTCTTTATAACCCATTATCCAATACATCGAAAACGTAGAGGATGCACCTGCGAATCCATGAGAAAATTGTGTAGGGTTGCCCCAATTTTGTGATGTCAAAATTGAGGACAACACATTCTTGAAGATTTTTTTTTTTTTTTTCTAAAAAAACTTGTAACATAATATGGAGGTTATGCACTTTTTAGGAACAATTGAACAAAAGAAAGCCATGAAAATCAAACTACTTCAAAAATCATCTAGGAACAAGGTAAACGTCATAGATTTCATGCTAAACAGAAGAAACCTGACAAATACTGTTTGTTTTTCAGATTAAGGCGTTTAAAACCCTAAACAAATGAAGAAGATGAAGCTAAATAACAAGAAAATAAAGAAACACATACTCGGAAAAGAAATGCACTTGGAAAAATCCCGAAAACGTGGAATACAAATGGCTTTCTCTTGTTGCAGACAAATAGATCAAGATGCAAGCAAGCCGCAAGTTTATATGGAGCTTGGAAGAATGATGAATCCGAACACAAGGAAAAATCTTAAGCCATAAATACATCTTCTAGTCTTGGAAGATTTTGAAAGGAAAATCGTAGACTTAATGCAGAGAAATCATGGGTTTACAAGTGCAAAAATGGAGGAAAAGCTATGCATTCGGGTTTTGAAACTTATGATACAAGTCTTTTTTGGACTTCGAACTTATTTCTTCTACAATGGAACCCGCAAATGACCAAAAAAATGAATATTTTGGGCCCTAAAACACATGTTACAAGTTTCATATTAAAAAAAAAAACAATTGTAATCATAAATATTGAACCCAAAAATCACTTAAAACACTTCATCTTCACCTTTGGTCGGGTTACATGGGGATTTCGGGTTTTACAAAGTCATAACAAGTTTATTAAAATACATCAAAACTTGTAATGTGGGCTTAAAAAGCTGATATCCTAGCTCATTTCAGATTTTCTATTTATTTATAAATTGCAAGTTACCTTTAAAAAGGTATATATATGGTAACATTACAACTTATATTTCAGTTTTTAATTTATAAACTGCAAGTTTATAAATTTAACGCATAATATCATTATTTGTCATTACAAACTTGTAATGACCTTTTGAAAATCTGAGAATGGCTTAAGACGTAAAATACATAACATTAAAAAGACAACAAAAATTTAACCAATTTAGGATTTTGAAAAGACCATTACAATTATAAAAATATAGATAACATGAACTCATAATTAAAGTCCAAAAAACCTGAAATTAGATTGTGATGTCCCCATTTTGAAATCGAAATTAATATTTTATAAAATAATAAAAGAAAATTTAATAAATAAAATGATATAATATAATCTATTATTAAAATAATAAAATAATATATAAGCATACTAATATATTATTAAAATAATAATAATAAAAATATGATATATTAATATAATATAATATATTACTGAATCAATATAATAATATTAATAAATTATTAAATATAATAAATAATAAATAAGTAATCACACTATAATTATAATCTATTATTATTTATAATATTATTCATATAGTATATATAAATAAACAAAATAACATAATATAATCCAAAAGACATGACTTTTGGAAAAAAAAGGTATAAGAAAACAATTATGGGGGAAAAGGAAAAACATTAAGAAATAATATGTAAAACTTGGGAGAAAATGAAGGAGAAAAGCTAGGAGAAAATGAAGGAGAAAAGATAGGAGAAAATAAAGGAGGAAATGTAGGAGGAACTCAAGGGAGGAAAAAAGTATAAAAGGAAAGTAGGAAAATATTAAGATCTTACATTGGGACCACCGAAGGAAAATATAATAATAAACTTTAAACTATTACTTGCAAGATCAAACCAACATTAACAAAAGTTATAAACTTATTTCATTCATTACGTAGGAACAAGGAGGTGTTAGGAAATAGAAAATCAACACAAAAAAATAAAGGAATTATATCAATTATATTATACAAGATCTCTTTTACTACTTGGCTTAAGTAGAGAAGATTGTAATGTTACCAAGGAGGGGCTTGTTTAAATCCAAGCAATGGCCATCTGTCCCAAGATAGGGTAGGGGTCTATGTCCCAGAAGCCTTGAGGTAAAGTCCCAAGATAGGATATGGGCTTGGACCTGTAAACTTTGAGGGAGCCCATTGTAGTTGGTCTCTAGGCACCTTGGATAAAGTCTACTCTTCCCTTCATGGAGTTAAAATAGTAATAAGGTTGGATATGAGTGTTAAAGATAACTAAACCTAATGAGGTAAATGACTAATCCTATCATGGACATTACAATCCAAACCCTAATTGAGAAATTTAGGATAAATTAAGAAAGGTCCTAACAGGGGACATTACATAGATTAAAGACAAAAGAAAATTAAAATTAAAAATTGGCAAAGCAAAGACAAAAATTATGACCAAGAAGAGACACAACACAATGCTTATGAATTCTAACCTCGTAAAGTGCTCCTTAGAGATTAACACGACGATTTTGGCTTAACATTCGTAGGGGTTGTCTCAAATTTAGTGAATTCGAAATTAGAGACAACAATCTCCTTCATTTATATGTATCTGAGATCTCTGCTCTAATTGAATACTAGGCATCATCAAATTTGAGTGCTATGCCTTATCATCCCTCCCTTTTGGATAATATTGACATACATGATATTTTGCCCTTTTCCCTTTCTTAATTCTTTTTTCTATGTTCTCCTTTTATCTACAATTGGATGATTCTTTCTGTTTGTTCTTTCCTTCCTATTTTTGGACACTCCTTGGTGGAGTTTCTTTCTATCCTTGCATCTGTATCTCTAACATACCTTACCTGAAAAGAATTCTGCCATCTATATGCTTTTGTGTTCTTTTTATGATAAGAGGCTTGTGGCGGACCTTCATAGGTTCTCTTGGCATACATGGCTCACATTGTAGTCTTTGACTCTTTTTCTATACTCTCGAGTTTCCTTTGACTACTCTATGGATTTTCTTTAGTAGTTTGTTTGGTTTGTCCATCATTATTTTAAAAATGCTTGGCTTATGCATCTTATCTAAACAAATTATTTGTTGGATTTGACAGTACTATAATTTGGCCAACAGGTGAATTTTTTTATGTAATAGTTTTAAGTTATTATTTTTCTTTAAAATAATTTTGAAGGATGAATGGATAAAGAAATAAACAGTGAACCTGACGGGAATGGAAACAATGTTTTTGGGTAAGATGTTTGGTCCAAAAGGTATGCTGCTACAAAACCTTAGATTGATTTATTGATTTAAGAATCTGTTTCATTTCCTTGATGAATTGGCAAACTTGTATGTTGCACAAAAACAGAGACACGAGTGAATATCAATAAACTAAACCATTTAATATGCTCAAAAGGTGTAGTGCTGAAGACAGAAGTAGCGATTACTAAAATGAACAAATCCCACCATTTTAATGTGATTGCAGTAGGCTTTCCTAATTTGCTGGTTTACTAATGCATGCAGCAATCTCACCATTGCATCAGGTCCTATGAGTATTACCACATTACTCTTGCTGATACTTTCCTCTTTGCACATACTTTTATAATTATTCCTATAGCTTGTGAATATTTAAAGATTTAACATTCAACTAGTCATATGTTCTGCAGACTGATTTAGAACCATCAGCAGCTTTTGTTTGGTCATGTGGATCATTTCATGCATAGAGGCTACAATCATATTCTTGGAAAAATTGACAATTGAACATGCCTTCCTCAAACTTTATGTTTTGTTTTCTATTTGCAGTATAGGCCTGAGGGGAGGGAGTATGATTATGGTGTTAAGCTATGGGAGAGTTTAGTTTGTCAGACCAAATTAACTGCTCAATTGTGCAGAATCACAAAAGATGTTAAAAATGTCCGTGGTGGTACTCAGAAGAAAATTGAGAAGTTGCGCCAGTTACTTGGAGGTCTTCTAAGTGAGCTTACCTACTTTGACAAGGTCATTACAGTAGTTTCCCTTTCTCAGATAAATATGTCTGCTGCTGAATTATAGACAGGAATTTTATTCTTTAAGTATCATCAATCTGACGTGTTCAGTAATGCCAAAAAACTAACAAGTTATAGTGTATGCTTTGTCTATATGAACATATTTTGAAGCTAAAGAAATTTCATGGTTTGAATTCAGCCAATAAGATTACCTTTGGAGCCTAAAGTATTACTCACTGGGATAATACCATCAGAATCGTCTCTTTTCAAGAGTGCTCTACATCCTTTACGCTTGACTTTCCAAACTGCAGATGGTGGAAAGTGGAAAGTAATGTTCAAAAAGGGCGATGACATCAGACAAGATCAACTGGTAAGAGTTATTTTAATTTAATTTTATATCTCTTTAATAAAAGTAAAATCTATATATGACTGATCCCGACCAGGAAGAGTTCTATTTATTATGTTTCCTGCAATGTTATCATAAAGAGTACCAACATAAACAGATTACACACAAGGGTTATGTCATGCTATAATTCATTAGCTTGTAGTTGAAAATGCAACAGAAAGACAAAAATCACGAGAGATTTGTAATGACAAAGCAAACACAAAACTGCACAGCTTAGTAGTATTAATAATATCTATATCAACTTATTAGGATTACAGTTACTGAGGAGTTACCACCCTTACTGGAAATTTATATTTTCCTTTTGAGTTTTAGTTGGTATGAGATTTTGTCATGCTTCTAGTGCATTATCTCATAAGCCACAACTTATATATAGAATGTGTTCAGTAAGCGAAAAGAAAACGTCATTAAAAGGGACCAACTTTTCTCTTCCAACTTCAACTTCAAAACTTAATACTAATTTTCTAATGTCAATGTAACAAAAGGTGCCATATGATATGTTTTTTCTGTTCAATCTTGTCAGGTAGGAATAAGGTTGATGTTGCAATCAGTAGTGAATGATGACTTTTTAGTGACTAGAGCCTAGAGGAAATGAAATGTAGATAAAATTGAGATCATAGTACAATGTAGCATGGTGTTCCGTTCCAGAAAATTGTGCTACAGGATGTCTTAAGCAGCATTGTCCTACACAAACCATCAGTTTCTTTGGTTAGCATATGATAAAAATTGACAAGAGATAAGAGAAGAAATTGACAAAATTGATAAAATGATCTTCACTTGAAATACAAAGGATGGGAAAATTCGTTGGACAATACTTATAAGAATCTCAAACCACCAATTGGGTTGAGATTATACAAAAGGAGAAATCCTTGTAGAGAAGTCAAAACCTTGATTTGGAGGGAAAATGACAGAACTTACAGAAGTCCCCACCTACAAATGGGAACTTTAATAGATGCAAAGATCTGGTGACATTAACTAGGTATGGAGAAGAATTGCTTAAAATAGTAACACTAAAATGTTCTGTATTTATAATCACCAATGGAGATTGCTTACAATGAGGAAGAGAAAAGAGGGAAGCAGAAGATAAGTAAAGGAAGATAGGAGAATATAAATATTCCCATTTGTTAGACTTTTGGAATCAATATCCCTTTAAAGTGTGTGCATGAGTAGAATGGCAGTTAATTAACAACTTATAGCTCTCACTTTTCTTTTTTTGTCTAATATTTCCACTTAAGACTATATGCAAAATATATGTGAGAAAATTAAACCTTAGGATTTAAGCCTTAGACTTGTGCACATTATGTCTAATTTTGAGTATATTTTACCACAACTCAACATACATAACATTGATTGATCTTTGTTGCTACATGTTGTCATTCTCTTCAAATTTTTCTTTAATATGGTTTTCATTTCTCTTTGTCTATCCTCTTCATTTCCTCTTGAATCAAATCACTCTTTGAATTCAGGCATCTGAAGTTTAATATTCAAATTTTTAATTCATTCCTTCTTTACATTACGGATTCTGTTAAAAAAAAGAGATTGTCTCAAGTCCTATTTATGCTGTGGCATTTGTATTAATTTGAAGGAAAAAGGGTTACAAATTTGTGAGGGTTGCCCCTAGATTTTTTTTCCATAACAAATTTGATAAAGAGAGATTAAAAAATTAGGGAAGTGCAAGAGCTTGTCTCTTCTGATTCTTTATTCTCATAAAATATATAAAAGACGAAAAGAGGTAGGTGACTTTTCAATTTCCATCCTAATGTCAAAAAATATTTTCTCAAGTCCTATTTATGCTGTGGCATTTGTATTAATTTGAAGGAAAAAGGGTTACAAATTTGTGATGGTTGCCCTTAGATTTTTTTCCCATAACTAATTTGATAAAGAGAGATTAAAAAATTAGGGAAGTGCAAGAGCTTGTCTCTTCTAATTCTTTATTCTCATAAAATATACAAAAGATGAAAAGAGGTGGGTGACTTTTCAATTTCCATCCTAATGTCAAAAAATATTTTAAAAAATAAACTTATTGTAATTTGGATCAATATTTCTAACATCTGCCTTATGCTGCAATCTTTATGGATGTGATGGTTCCCAACAATGCATCCTCAGTGTTTGTCTGGAGGAGGTTAGGGAGCACGACCGATAGGTCAAGAAGTGAGCAATATTTCAAGTGAACTACTGTAAAATTTCTTATCAATTTTCTTTCAAATAACTTGCAAAGATTTCAAATTTGACTCACAGGGATTTTGTCAAACAGCTGTTAGGAAGCTGCATTTAATGGTTAATTCAACATTAATTGATGAGTAATGCACCACATCAGATTAGACAATAGAATGAGTGAAAATAGTAACATTGATATGGTTCAGCAGTCAGATTTAGTAGAAACATTCTCCATTTATAATTTCAACAATTTGATGCTAAAATATGTGATTGCATACTGCCATCTGTACTTGAGAATTTTATACAGATCTGGAACAAGAAATTTGATGCAAAATAAGCTTCAATGTGTATCCTTGAAGAATACCTCTTGAAGTAGTGATTCCATTCCTCAATGCATATTCTGAACTCTTAACTGTAAAAATGATGATCAACAATCTTTTATCAAAGCACTTAAAGCACAAATTAAGCTTTTCAATGTCTGAAATGTTTCTAGGAAGACTCGGAACAGCCCAAAATTCAACACAAATGATGGGCAGCCTGTCATAACCAAGCTAGAAACATTTTTGAGAGTGGCATTGTAACTCCAAACAGGAATAGATTGGCTGCGTCCAGGATTGAGGGTCAAAACCCTTCCTAAATATGTTGATATTCTCCAAAAATTGCACCTAGGGTTTAGGAACCCCAATACATTTCAAACATGAATCAATTCACCTTGTTTTTCTTATCCCAAGCTCCTTGAGTGTGTTCCTAGTGTGCTAACGTCCTTTATGTAAGCTGTAAACAACTTACATATAAACAAGATTTGGGGCGACTAGAAAAATAAGGTATGGAACCCTAGAATAATGGTGCCTCCTTCACAAGTATGACAATCACCAAAAATGTTTTATAAAATCATTATTTGTCAGACAAATCACACTAAATCTACCTTCAACACCAAAACCAAATGGAATAGCTGTATCTCTATTCAGTACCAATAATCTCAATCATAGATGCACTTATCACCGATAAGTGTATTTATTGCGATAACATCTGACTAGCGATAAATTACCTTTTTTAGTGCAGTTTTTTATCGACGATAAGTTGTGAACTTATCGCTGATAAGTTCACAACTTATCACCGATAAAATGGTGATAAGTTGTTTATTTATCGCAGACTGCAGAACTTTGTCAAGATCAAGGTTCAAAAACTCGGACTCGCCACGAACTCGGCAAACCAAAAAATTGGACTAGGACTCGGACTCGCGACAGACTCGTCAAAAGGAAAAAACTGTAGTTTTACGTAAAAACACAAAGAAATTAATGCATTTAAAGAACATAAGAGCCATAATTGATACATTACACATGTCATATGAATCTCAAACACTTAATATATGAAATATCATCATAGTTGCAAACTTTAAAATGTTTAACATCTTAAGTTTATAATTGTTTACAAAATTAGATATAATTATATGTCCAAATGTGGAAAATAGCAAACTAAAGACTACATCCTCCTCTTTCCTCTTCAAATATAACTCAATTTTTGACGCCTTGAACTAGTAGGCGTTGTGGTATGTAAAGGAGGAGTTGTTTCTTCTTCAACATCAAAGTCCTCGTTTTCGTCATCCTCCATCTCACTAGAATGAACCAATGTTGTTGTGTCTACTCCTGCACCTCTCTCTAACTCTGCAATATCTTCTTCAGTAAGGAGGAAATCATCACCTTCATCTTGTTCATTGACCGTCCAATCACCATATGGATCAATTTCGTCCAAGTCAATGGACTAATGTGAAACACCCTCCACCTTTCTAGTGCGAAGGCAAAGGTTATACCAAACAAAGACAAGATCATTGAGTCTCTTCTGGCTTAACTTATTTCTCTTCTTTGTGTGAATGTTCTCAAATGTACTCCAATTACGTTCACACACAGAAGCACTACATGGCTGAGACAAAATACGGATGGCTATCTTTTGAAGATTAGGCGTGCTAGCACCATAATTCTCCCACCATAAATCTACAAAAAAAACATTTAGAAATATTATAAATTAGAATTGAGTAAAATATGTAAGTTTGTAACAAATTAACAATCATTATCAAGTTTCTAATTTTTTCTTCTAGTATTGAACAAAATGTTTTAACTTTTACTTGGTTGCTGTTTTTCTCTCTTGTCAATTGCTTGTTGTGAAGAGAAGAGTCTCCCCTCTGCACCCTTGTAGATCTTGAACAATGAACATTTCAAAATTCATATATAAGAATTGTCAAAGACTCAAACTCTAACAATGAGCATTTCCAAATTCATGAATCATAAATAAATTATAAGATATAACAAATGTCAAATCTCACCTCCAACTCATCAAAAACCTTCTCTCAAGTCACAGTCAGGAACCATCTTATCAATGCATGTAATAACACTTGACATGACCTCCTCATCAGCCTTAAATGAATCAGAGAAGTAGAATCTCGGGTTCAAGTAGTATGCCAAGGCATGTATCGATTAGTGGAGCTGGTGTGTCCACCTACGATCAATGATGCGCCAATGAACTTCATATTAGTTTGAATTTCCACCATGTGAAATGGCCTCTTTGGCCCTATCCATGGCCTCATAAATGAAACCCATTGGCATTCCCTCTGCATCCACCATACGAAGAACCCTTACCAAAGGTTTTGACACCTAGAAAAAGGAAAACAAATTTTAAATTATTACAAAATTAACTCCTAAAAAAATAGCAAGTAGATTCTTGTATAAATTTTATATTTGGGTTTGTTACTTACCTTGATCAACTCCTCTCTGCTTTTGTTGAACCCATCATCAAAAATAATACTTACTATCTTCTCTGCCTCAGGTTTTTTGGCATATGCAGACTGCAGCCAAGCATCAGACGCAAACATTTGGCTAAGATGAGGAATGGCACCAAGAATGCTTTGCAATGTGAGGAAATGGCTAGCAAAGCGTGTCACTCCTGGTCGCACAAGGTCCTTGCCACTTGTGTGTTTTCTCATCAAAGCGAGGACCCAAGTATGGTTGTAGATGAATTTGGTGACACTTTTAGCATCTTCAACCACCCTTTTCACCCAACTAATCTTTCCAATATCCTCTAACAACAAGTCCAAGCAGTGTGCAACACAAGGACTCCATGTGATTGTGGGATGCCTCTCCATAAGTATTCTACTTGCAGATACATATGCAGCTGCGTTGTCTGTGATAATTTGGACAACATTCTCAACTCCAACTTCCTGGATCACCCCATCTAACAAATTGCACAAAGTCTCGATAGTTTTTATTTCCTTTGAGACATCTATTGACTTGAGGAATACCATTGCACCATTAGAAGCCACTGAGAAGTTGAGGAGAGTCCTATTTCTCCCATTTGTCCATCCATCAGATAAGATGCTGCATCCTTTTCTCTTCCAAATTTTTTTTTGATCATCAACTAGAACCTGTGTACTTTCCACTAATTTCTGTAGCAATGGCCCACTGAAGTCATAAGATGTTGGGGTCTTAACCCCCTTGCTTGCAACTATAAATGCGGTAACCGAACCTTCCCAATATGGGCTGCTTGCCGCATTGAAAGGCAAATCGTTGTACCAAAAATTTGTTGCTGCTATCATTGCTTTCTCTTGTTTTTCTTTATTCCATCCTGTACCTTCAAGTAAAGGTTGTGCTCCTAGAATATTGCTTGGAATAAATTTTTTTGGGAATGATGAAGTAGGATTCTGAGTCTAAGTAACTTCATCCTCTTTGTCAGCAATAGATGAGTTTAGTTGACGATGAAAGTAGGCTGCCCTTTTGCAAGTGCTTGTGACATGAAAGGGAGCTGAACTGGATGCATTTGGATTCATTGCAGCTAGCATGGCTTGTTTTGGTTTTTCTTTTTCTTCTCTATGCGAGTCATATTTCGCAAGAAGGGCCTTCATGTGTCTAATAATCTCTGGAGTTGTATTGGGGCAGCCATCCACACCTTGTCCAGATATTCTAGCAAGGTAGTATTTTAATCTATTCACTCCACCTGTCATCAGTTTGCTACATTCCGTGCAAATCACGTCTCCCTTTTTATTTCCTCGTATTCCATACTTCCATGCCTCATCTTTCATTTTTCCCATAGCTGTTACAACATGAAAAAATAACAAAAAATCAATAGGGTTTCATGGAAAAACAACAAAAGATTGATAATGAATCATTTGATAACAATAGTATTCAAAAACAAGATAAAAATGCAAGGCAATCAGTCAAAAAGAGAAATAGAAAAATTTTCGCTAGCATTTCCCCTTGTTTTTCAAGATTTTCTTCATTTCTAATGGAAGGGAAAAAGAATAAGTAGAAAAATTCCTTACCTAGATGTAGTTTGCAGATTTGACGTTGATTCTTCAATCTCTCCACACCCTAAAACCCTGTTGTAAGCAAGAAGAAATAGCAAATGAGAGAAAAAATTAAAAAAAATCCATTTTATGCATGTGCTTGGCGTTTGAACTGGGCGACACGAATCCACCTCAATGACTCGTGAGTCCTGATGAATGACTCGCACGAGTCCAAGGCAAAGATTCACAAGTCAACTTGCTAGGACTCGCCTCACAAGTCCATGGAGACGGAAACACTCAAGTCAATGTTCTGACAAAGAAATCAAGAATTTTTCATTAAGTAGGAAGTGCATAAATACAATATGGGAAGTTCAGATCTTAGTCAAGACTTCATTTACTACCATACCAAGTTTACCTCTAAAGTATTCAAACTTAATTTTGGAGAGGGGTTTGGTGAGAATGTCTGCCGTTTGTTCTTTAGTACTGATATACTTCAATTTAATTGCATTTCTTTCTACCATGTCTCTTACATAATGATACTTGATCTCCACATGCTTTATTCTGTCATGAAACATAGGATTGACAAAGAGCTTTATGCAACTTTGATTATCGCAGTAAATAATTGTAGGTTCTGACAGTTTCCCAAATAATCCCGAGAGAAGCTTTCGAAGCCAAACTGCTTCTTGCGCTCCCATGCATGCTGCAATATATTTAGCTTTTGTAGAACTTTGTGCAACTGAAGTTTGCTTTCTGTTGAACTAGGAAATCATAGCTGAGCCTAGGCTAAAACAACAACCAAAAGTACTCTTTCTATCAGCAACACAACCTGCCTAGTCAGAGTCTATGTATCCATGCAACTTCAAGTTTATATTAGCAGAATATCTGAGACCAAATCCATTTGTGCGTTGTAGGTATCTTAAAATGTGTTTTGCTGCAATCACATGTATTTGCCTTGGTTCACACATTAATTGACTGAGTGCACTTACTACATAACAGATATCTGGTTGAGTGTTTACTAGATACATAAGAGACCCAATCATTTGCCTGTAGAGAGTGGAATCAGCCAAATCTGAATCATCAGCTTCTTCTTTCAATTTATGCAAGTTTGTTTCCATGGGTGTGGACATTGATTTACATTCCATCATACCAAACCTCTTTAGTATGTCTATGGTGTATTTTGCCTGATGTAGTATAATCTCATTTGATTTTTGCCATACTTCTAATCCGAGAAAGTAGTGTAGCAATCCAAGATCCTTCATCTCAAATTCAGAGGCTAACTCTTACTTACATTTGATGATAAGGTGGTCTTCACCTGTGATGAGTAAATCATCAACATAAAGTACAACTATTAAAGTTTCTCCATTAATTACTTTCAAGTACAGGTTTGAGTCTACATTTTTGGAGAAACCCAAACTCATTAGGTAGGAATCAATCCTTTCGTACCAAGCTCGAGGGGCTTGCTTAAGACCATACAATGCCTTTTTGAGTTTGCACACATGAGTTTCCTTTTTATGCATAATGAATCCCTCAAGTTGTTCAACATACACTTCTTCAATTACACCGTTAAGAAAAGCTATCTTAACATCCATTTGATAAATCTTCCACGCTTTGGATGCAACAATAGCAATGATGGTTCTGAGACAAGTGTGTCGGGCAACAGGAGCAAAATTTTCTTCATAGTCAATTCCTCCTTTTTGTGAGAATCCCTTGGTTACAAATCTCGCTTTGTATTTCTCAATACTTCCATCAGCAGTGTGTTTGATTTTGAAGAGCTATTTCGAAGATACAATTGACTTCTCTTCTGGTCTAGGTATAATTTCCCAAACATTTTTTTTTAGTATAGATTGGTATTCTTCGTCATTGCATCCTTCCAGACTTGCTGACTAGTGGCTTCCTCAACACTAGAGGGTTCTAAGTTAATGATTTGACTCATTAATGCAACATAGCTAGAAAGCTTGTGTGTTTTCTTACTTTCCCTTTGTGTCCCTTTAGGTGCTGCATGATTTTTAGCCTCTTGTATTATTTTTCTTGCCCACAAGGGCCTTTTTCTATTTACAACAATGTCTCTAGGCCAATCAATGGGATCTAAAGGTTAATCATCTTCTTTAGATTCATAATTCTCCCTCTGAATCTTAGGAGTGAGGTCCTCTTCCATGATTTGTGGAAGTTCTTGATGTTCGTCTTCTGTCACAGAAGTACCTTTCGATTTTCTGAATGCAATATCTTCTTCAAATCTTACATCCCTACTTAATTCAATTGATTTTTGTTCCAATAGATATATTTTGTAGGCTTTTGATGTTTCACTATAGCATATAAATATTCCTTTCTTACTAGAGGGTTCTAACTTTGTTCTTTTATCTTTGGGTATGTGAATGTAAGCTAGACATCCAAAGATTCTTAAGTGACTTACATCTGATTTCTTTCCTGTTAATGCTTCCTCAAGTGTTTTATTATTTAGAATTCGATGAGAGCTTCTATTCTGAATATAAACAACGGTTCTGCACGCCTCTGCCCAAAATAAGGTAGGAAGGTTTTGATCATGAATCATGGCTCTAGCTGCTTCCACAACAGTTCTATTTTTCCTTTCAGCTATACCATTTTGTTGAGGATTATAGGGAACACAAAACTCTCGCGTAATCCCAGCTTCGATACAGTAATTCCGAAAGTTGGTAGAGATATATTCCCCCCCATGATCAGTTCTTAGAATTTTTATCCTCTTTTCAAATAGGTTCTCAACTAGAGCTTTGAATTCTTTGAATCTATTAAGTACTTCATCAGACTCTTTATTTTTAAGAAAGTAAATCCAAGTCTTTCTAGAATAATCATCAACCAAGATTATATAATACCAGAAACCACTAAAGGAAGCAGTAGACATAGGACCACATAAGTCTGAATGAACTAGTTCTAAAATGAATTTGGATCTATTTTCACTACTATGAAAAGTACTTATAGTGTTCTTGCCTAATGCACATCTTTTACAAGTTCCTTCATGTTCATGGGTAAGTTTTGGTAGGCTTGTAACCATCTTCTCCATAACAGGTAGTGCACAAAAATGTAGATGACACAATCTTCTATGCCAAATTTCACAAGTACTTGATGAATCATGAACTAAAGCTTGAGTGAGAATAGTACAAAGTCTGTAAAGATGTCCATGACGAACACCAATGACTTTAGCTGTCTTGATGTTAGAGTTCTTTGGCCATGCAAGAACTTTCCCATTTGCAAAAGCAATACTATATCCTTCATCTTCCAAGGCTGAGACAGAGACAAGATTTCGCTTGATACCTAGAACAAATAAGATATTATTTAATTGCAAGGAGATGTCTGAGTTTAGTTTAAAAGAGGAGGTCCCAATTCCTTCAACAGAATAATTAGAGTCATCTGCAATAGTCACTTGATCAAATGCATTACTTTGTAGCAATCCATTTAAATGTCCTTTGAATCCAGTTATGTGTTGAGATGCACCGCTGTCAATTATCCAAGTGCCATGATCAGTAGGTACATTGTTAAGATATAGCTACGTTCGGATATAGTAATATATATATATATATATATATATATATACACATACATATATATATATATATATTAAGATCATTTGATAATTATATATGCTACAATGTATTTAATATTAATAATCGGTTATGAAGGGTCATGACCCTACGTAGCATAAGCCACGCATGGTCATGGCTCTTCAAGACATGACTATTCAAAGGATATAAATGCATATCGATGGCTGGTGAAAAGATCAATCACAACGGTAATCTATTTCAGTACAACACTCATATTCTCTATAGGACGATCTTGATTTTAGAACATGGTATCAGAGCCTAACCTATAAGAGAATAAAAAAAAAAAAGAGAGCAGTGGAAATAAGAAATGCATTAAGATTGCTGATTCAGAGGAGGATATAATAGGAGGTTGCTATCGAATAAGGGAACCAACAGATAATGAAAAGAATGGTAGCAGATCTTATACAATGACCCCGTATATACTTTGTCATAAGTTCAGCGGCTAAGGAGACTATCGCATGTAATACCAAAGCAATATCAAATTAAAGAGTTTTTCATACACGGTAGAAGTATGAACGAACAGATACATAAATGAAAGAGCCGATAATTAATAGCAATTATTTATAAAATCGAAGGATGCAATTGACATAGCCCAAGGCATTGAATGAGAAGATAGAAATCATCTAGTCAACAACTAAGCAATATCAAACGAAGGGGAAATAGAACATTAATTTACAAAATGCTTCATACTATCTAAATTGCCGTCATAGCGATGATAAGCAGGAATGGTATGAGCAATTAATAAAACCCATTATCGATATATAACAATTAAGAGATACACACCGATGGATTGACCAATCAAATGATTAGTCATCAGTACTAATCAGCGAACATACCCTTAATCATAGATTAAAATATCGCCGATATATCGGCGATAAGTTGACTTATCGCGATAAGTTTCAGCTCGCGACAAATTATGTATAGTTATCGCTAACCTATAAGTTGAAACTTATCGCCGATAAGTTTCAACTTATCGCCGATATATCGGCGACTTATCGGCAATAAGTAATTGGATATTACAAAGAAAGCATGCAAAAGCATTATATGACTTTGAAAAGAAAAGAAGAGCAAATTTAAAATAGAATTGCAAGTTTGAGCCAGTAGGAAAATAATCACACAGCACAAGACATCCTAGACAAACAACCTTGTTTTTCACTTCTCATGTAATGCTTGAGACATGATAATTCATTTTGATATTTTAATTTCTTATTTTTGTAATTGTGTTTCATTTCAGATGTATCATGTCCCCTTTGTCTACACGCCCATGTTTCAATTTCTGAAAATAATGTATACTCGTCTCTTCTTGGCAATGACAATAAAAAAGTCATTTGGATATTACACTTAGAGAAATTGATTGTGGTGTGTCTCAAAGCCAGGCCATCAAAAAGTCCCTATATCTTTTTCCTAAAGAATAAAGCAGAGACTAGCTAGCAAACTGCAAGTTTGGCACAACATCAAAAGATGAACCTGTCCTGAATACATTTACAAGGCCACAATGCAAGCCACATTTATCTGGATCAACACACCACTATCTTCTCTTGTTTTGCGGCTTTCATTTAGTATTCCTTTTTTTGTAACTAAGGCACCTGCTACACCATTTTCGCTTTCTGCATCAACAACAGCAACCATTGCTTAAACAACCTTGTTTTTCACTTCTCATGTAATACTTGAGACACGATAGTTCATTTTGATATTTTAATTTCTTATTTTTGTAATTGTGTTTCAATTTTAGATGTATCATGTCCCCATAGTCTACACGCCCATGTTTCAATTTCTGAGAATGATGTATACTCATCTCTTCTTGGCAATGAAAATAAAAAAGTCATTCGGATATAACAATTTGCTGTTTTTAGTTTTCTTCAGAGTTCAGACTATCAGACTATGGCTACCAGCCATCAGCATTCCACATGAGGATGCAATTTTGATACATATTTGCATTTATATATATCTAGATCAGCTTGTTTGGTTTGTTTACTCATTTACTAACTCATTAGATGAATCTCCTTATTGAATTTTGCAAAAAAAATGCATTTCTAATTAAATTTAAGGCCATTTTTTAAGTTCCCGAGAAGTTCGCCGATAAGTTCCTGACTTATCTCTGATATCTCCCGATATTTTTTTTTTTGCCCTTGGCGATAAGTTGCCGATAACTATATTTTGAACTATGGCAATTACGGACCCTTTCATCACTCGGCAAGCAGATAAATTATAGTCGAATTATCTGCAATCACTGGAAACGATGATAATATGTTGACGCTACAATAACTATACAGTTCATGTTCTGAGATGATCAGTCTTTGGATATCTTTATTTTACCAGTAATTGTCAGATGAATTGAGGACAGTGAGATAGCAAAGTGACATACTGATCATGTTCATACAACTGATGACAAACTGTCCCTATCTTCATTAGTGGAGTATCTACGAAACAGTGAATAATCCAACCAAGGACACATATTGATTAATACACATCAACAACTTTGATTAGGTGGTAATCGAGTTGGTATTTAGTAAATTAATTTAAGATTGTGTAGCACCAATGACAGCGATTAATATAAGTCAAGGGCATATTAACTTTATCTTAACGAAACGTGATGCTATAACAAGTCAAATAGTCATGAAATGATGCATTACAGATGCCTAAATACATATCTCTAAATTTAACCATTTAGAAGAAAGACCACATCTAGTTGAATGCCATCCCCTCCAAAGAAAATAACAATAATAAATAAGGAACCACAGTAGATCGAGATTTATTGCCAGGGCATCCAATAGGAGAAATTGGCAGAATTAATAAACTGTGGGCTCCAAGCCTCCAACACATTTTGCTGATTCAACAATGGATACTATTAATGGAGAATGAAGGAGATATTATTCTTCAGCAATAGGAAGACTAGGATTATCGAGTGAAGGATGAAACAGTGATATATATCCCATTATAGACAAGCTGGATATTCTCACCTCCAATCTATATTCAGCAGATATGGGAGTAATGTCACAGAGATTGGATATGGAGATAAGACTATAACATCCATTCATGAAACAAAAAGAATTCTAAACACCAGTGACTGAAAGGAAAGTTCAGCAAGGGTTCAAACATACTTGGTCAAGCGTAAGATTAAGCACGTAGAAGGGATAATAATGAAAGCAACCTGCGCATAAGATAATCTACATGGAGTCCACATATTTTGAAACACGATAACACGCATCGAAAGAGATCCATATTAAGACAGCGGCTTGTATAAAAGATGAAGATGATTAAACTAGACATGATAACCAATTATAATAGTAAACCAACAAGAGTCAATTGGTGATGACTACACAAGCTTTAACCAAAGCATCAATAATATAAATTAAGAGAGAATTTCTATCTATTGATATCGGCTATGAAAATCTATTTATAATAGCTATTTGGTCACATTGAAGGAGGCTGCTATTTAATCGAAAAAGGGGATAGTACAAGTGGGATAGTAATCAATGATTAATATAATCAAATACTGATAATGTATGAAGTCAACATCTAATCGGTAGTTATCATAATGAGATGTGATTTGTAAAGAAGAAAATTAACATAAGGATCATAATTAAACCGATATGTTATGAAGGACAATTGGTACGAGTATCATATTAATGGGCTCACCTTACGAAATGAAATACTTGAAAATATTTGAAAAGATAAGTATCTCAAGTTTTATTAATGCATATGAATTTGCAGTTTGTAATTCATTAAATAATAAATTTTGTATGCTTCTATCATTTTTATGTTCGGGATAGTTCAACTTTATGAACTATTCGTAATTTATCTCTGACATCTTCAGAAAGGCCAAGAAGTTGGCGAAATTTAGCTTCTAAGGAAACAAATGATTCAGTCAACTTGAACAAACTCGATCATATTGATTGAGAGGGAGTTCACTATTGAAGGTAAAACAATTCTGAGATTATAGTACTAGGAACTTGTGGATAGAATCGCCGATGAGATGCACGTGGATAGAATCCCTGATTAAAGGCATTCCATACATCATGAGACTACAACTCATTGAGATAAACATCATACTAGAGGTCTTTATTATCTTCCCTCAAGTCCAAGAGGGAGTGTTAATGTTGTGGCCTTGGAAAAGATCAAAATGCATCTTGTGCTAGCCGATGTAACCTTATGACTATTTAGATTATTCGTATTGGTTCTCTCAGGAAGGAAGGTATGAAGTGACATCCTATAGTGACATTGAGTTGAGTATATAAACAGGCTATGCCTTCGTGACAGAGGGAGAAGCTAAAGGATTTGCTTCAGTGGACATTCGAGGATCGTGATTCAGAGAGAGTAGCCCATGTTTTGTCAGTTCTCTAGTAATCAAGAAATTGTAGCAGAGAATTATGGTTATTATCATGTGAGAAGGCTATATGTCATAGGGAGAAGCTAGAAGATAAAATTAAGTTGGCACCCCAGGATCTTGGTCATACAAATTTAGAGGGAGTGTACCATGTCAAGATGGTGTATACTTTGTAAGCTCAGAATTCACCAAGACTATGAGACAATGCGAACAAACGATCAATATTCTTACCAAATCCCTTGCTAGAAAGAAGATTGTGTACTTTCAGATAACCTTGGTATGTTGAGGAGTAAAGCCTTAGCTGAAAAGAAGGTTTTAGCATCAGTGATCCATCATTTTTGTATCTTAAATAATTCTTGTCTTTGATAGACTAGTCTAAGGTGGAAGTCTTGGTTTCCACTCCCTGGGATGAGCCATAATGGATCCACCCTCTGAGAAGAGTCAAGGTGACTTTATGGGTCCATTCATTTTTGTTCAAAGAAGATGACGATCTTCTATGTAAATAATTGGGGTTACTATTTCAAGGTGATGATCTTGACAATAGTTAACCAAGCTTCAAGATTGACACCCGAACAGGGTTGTCCTGGACTGTGCTGGATATCTTGATGCTTATGTTATTACTGGATTGTGTAATAACTACTATATCATGATTGACACCCTAATAGGGTTGTCCTGGATTGTGCCGGATATCATGATATTGATAACATAGTTAACCAAGCTTCAAGATTGACACCCAAACAGGGTTGCCCTAGACTGTGCTGGATATCTTGATGCTTATGTTATTACTGGATTGTGTAATAACTACTATATCATGATTGACACCCTAACAGGGTTGTCCTGGATTGTGTCGGATATCATGATATTGAGATAATAAGTATTGATCATGACTAATGACTTCTTTATGTTGTTCCGAATTGGTCGGGGATCATAACAACATGTGAATCAAGATTAGACTACATTAAGTTGCTGTCCCAGAATGTGCCAGATATCTTGATCATTGTGATGTTATTACTTAGTTGTATCAAGATTGACTAGATTAAGTTGCTGTCCCAGAGTGTGCCAAATATCTTGATCCTAGTAATAAAAATCATATCATGATTGACTCTATTAAGTTGGTGTCCTAGACTGTGCCGGATATCATGATATTGAGATAACTGATTTATCATCATACATTAAGTTGTTGTCCCGAAATGTGTCAGAGGACATGATGATGAATTCAAAATTATTGATTAAATCCTCTCTTGCTAAGAGGGAGTGTTAAGATATAGCTATGTTCGGATATAGCCCTTCATGACCCTACGTAGCATTAGCCACGTATGGTCATGGCTCTTCAAGACATGACTATTCAAAGGATATAAATGCATATCGATGGCTGGTGAAAAGATCAATCACAACGGTAATCTATTTTAGTACAACACTCATATATTCTCTATAGGACGATCTTGATTTTACAACATACATGGCTTTAGAGTGCTGAATAGAGTAAAACTCCATCTGAATCCTTTTCAATGATATTTTTATTATCTTAATTAAAAACAGCTTGAGACTTAGATTTGAATCTGCACTGGTTGGAGTAGTGACCGTGTTTATTGCAGTTAAAGCATTTGACCTTTCTTAAGTCCTTTCTTCTTTTAAATGTAGAGTCATTATGAGATTCGTTGTCTTTCTTCCTCTTGATTTTTTTTTTCTTATTTGTCTTCTATGAAGATTGAAATGTTAGTGCATGAGTTTGTTCAATGGAAGGGCCTTTGTTAATTCCTTTTGTAATCAATCTTGATTCCTCTTGTATGCAGTCAGCTTGTAATTGATCAAATTTAGGAAATTTTGATCTTGCACTAATTCATTGGATGAAAGATTCCCAAGAGTCGGGAAGTCCATTTAGTGCTATCATTGACAATTCCTTGCTATCAACAATATGGCCAATTGTGGAGAGTTGGCCTCTTAGTTCTGAGATTTTAATGAAATAAGAAATTATTGATTCTCCTTCAATCATTTTTATATGATGTAATTTTTTCTTTGCTTGTATTGTTGATTTCATACATGTGCTCTAGTTTCATGAACATTTCTTTTCGAGTCTTCAGATTGGCAATGATTGGCGCAATGTGATCCTTTATGGATTCTACAATCATCCTTTTTTCTTTAGTGCCATTTTTATTCAATTGTGATAATTTTGATTCATTTGTGGGTGAAGCATTATTTTCTAGTAGAAAATTATCCAAGTCATTTTCTTCCAAGGCCAGCAATATTCTATACTTCCAAGCTATGAAGTTTGAGGCACCTTCTAGCCTATCTTGAACCTTCAATCCATTCACCATGTTGACAGTAGAGATTT
This sequence comes from Chamaecyparis obtusa, assembly GCA_027943335.1. Classification (NCBI taxonomy): domain Eukaryota; kingdom Viridiplantae; phylum Streptophyta; class Pinopsida; order Cupressales; family Cupressaceae; genus Chamaecyparis; species Chamaecyparis obtusa. The sequence continues at coordinate 274,062 of BSBK01002474.1, forward strand.
CGAAGAGAAGGTGAGATCAAGTATCTAAATTGCTCAAGTTATAATTTTGATTATGATCTTTTTAAACCTGCTCTGATACCATGTTAGATTTTATCAGACTAATGACAATTATAATTTTAATAATTCCCTTTATTATATTTATAGACCCTCTTGACTTGAGGTGTTGATAGAGTTTTCAAAGATATGTATATTAAATATCAATCAGATCAGAATCAAACTCAAATTATATTGTAGAATATATGTAGGTCCAAGTTAGATCAAATATATATCAGCCAATTATATTAACTCACGATCCTATATGTTGTTGACGACAGATAAAATAGAAGTGACTTATACTTGCCGTCAATAATTCCTTTCACAAAAATATACTTGCGGTCAATAGTTCCTTTCACAAAATTATGCTTGCTGTCGATAGTTCTTTTCCCCGAATGGTTTATGATGTTCTTCACCGTCATGTCTTTTTTTTTTGAAAATGGATTCGACGACTACTAATATGCGAGATAGAGACATGAGAGATAAGGTGACTCATCGTGAATATAAATGATGATTAGTTGCATTAAGTAAATGATGTCGATTTGAATTCAATTCAAATAGTTTTTGGTGATATAAAGATTTGGTATTACTTGTTAATTAGTATAATTAATATTAATTAATATTAATATTAATAGAATATAATTGATATAATATAATTAATATTAAATATAATATTAAATTTTAATATTATATTTAATATAATTATAATAATTCATTTAATATAATTGATTATCAATTATAATATAAATAATTTAATGACTAAAAGTAATTCAATATATTTAATATAATTATAATAATTCATTTAATATAATTGATTATCAATTATAATATAAATAATTTATTTAAATTAATTTAATGACTAAAAGTAATATTTTGAATTACTTGAAATATATATGTGGAAACCTTCTAAGGCTAACTTCAACATACCCCTCTAGTAATTTTTACTAGAGTTCTTGGGAAGGGGAAGAGGAAGATGTAAACTTTTTTGATGTTGTATTTACTTATAGTTTTACAATGACAATTTGTTAATTCAAGGCAAACTTATAATTCAAATTTCAATTTACTTTTATATGCAATGCTGATTATATCTATATATGATGATTCTAACAGTGCTGATGTTTATTTGCAGGAGTATAAAACTAAATGTATGTAAATGCAATAAACTTGTATTTTGACTATGCTTAAATTGCATTGAAGAAATATATGTTAAACTGTATTGCTGTTCACTGTATTTCACACTTATTGATTTCGGTGCTAATACTGAACAAAACGATCAATATTTATACATACTGGGAGTGAATGGCCACGTCTATGATAGGCGTGACTCATAGTCACATCCTTTGATAATACATTGTATCTAAAACATAACACCGTTTCAATACTTATTGGGTTTAATACCGATTCATTACTAATTGGGTTGATACTGATCCAATATCAATTATGATTCAATACTCATGTTTATCGAATTGATTCGATCATAAAAAAAATCGTGTATATATATATATATATAATGATAATAATAATTATAATTATATATATATTGATATATATATTCTTCTTTAATCTGATTGAAAATATGTATGAGTTTCTCTAATTGATATATATACATTATAATATGAATTTATCTGATCATGGCTATATGCAACAACACTCCCTCTTAGCTAGGGAAGATAAATCATATATATCACATTTCTCATGCTAAGAAGTCTCACATATCTTGTGAAGACAAACATCACATAACACGTGATGATAAGAATCTTATGACTTGTGGAGTGTCACATAGCTGGTGGCACTAAGTATATCACATAACTCGTGATAAGAAGTCTCACATATCTCGTGAAGACAAACATCACATAACACGTGATGATAAGTATCACATACCTCGTGACACTTAAATGATGATATGCTTGAGAATATTATATTCTCCTTATACATCCTAGCTATGGTGTGTGCACTGACATTACGTCGCATAATGTCCACCATAACAGATCATGACACATCCATGAATGATATCAAGTTAACATGATATCAATATTAGAAGATCGTCATCTTATAATATTTGAATGCAAGGGTTCATTTCCAAATGATCGTCACCTTTTAGAGATGAACACAGGGGGTAGAACCCATAAAGTCATATATCAACACATATGACAAAAGAAGTTTACACGTTAAACATCTTATTTATATATATCAGTAAGGATTACAATACAAATTACAATTCAAATTACAATTCAATCATACCAAGATCTTTCTTGAAGTGTTCAACTTTTATTCTAGCAAGTGGCTTGGTGAGTATATCTGCTGTGTGATCGCCTGTACTGATATATTTCAACTGAATCACATTCCTATCCATCATGTCTCTCACATAATGATAAGGAATTTCTATATGCTTGGATCTATCGTGAAATACCAGATTTATAGAAATTTTTATGCAACTCTGATTATCACAATGGATAATTGTAGGTTTCAGGGGCTCACCGAATAATCCCACAAGTAGTTTCCTGAGCCATACTGCTTCTCTTGCTGCCATAGAGGCTGCCATGTATTTGGCCTCTGTAGAACTCTGAGCCACTAAAGATTGTTTCTTGCACATCCAAGATATCATGGCAGATCCCAAACTGAATCAACAACCTAAGGTGCTTTTTCTATCAATTACACTTCCGGCCCAATCAGAATTTGTGAATCCATGTATATTCAAGTTGACTTGCTCATATTTGATTCCATAATTTAGAGTACCTTGAAGGTATCTCATAATATGCTTCACAACCTTAAGATGTATCTCCTTAGGCTCGCACATAAATTGACTCAATGCATTTACTACATAACAGATGTCCAGTGTGGTATTAACCAGGTACATCAACGATCCAATTATCTGCTTGTAGAGGGTAGGATTTGCAAATGGAGAATCTGTTGCTGCCTCCTTTAGTTTATGAAGGTTTGTTTCTATGGGGGAAGACATGGGTATGCAATTCATCATACCAAATCTCTTCAATATGTCCAAGGTGTACTTTCCTTGATTTAACACAATGCTGTCTGAGTTCTGCCAGACTTCCAATCCAAGGAAGTAATGTAGAAGGCCTAAATCCTTCATTTCAAACTCTTTTGCAAGGGCCTTTTTACATTGATCAATAAGATGATCTTCTCCTGTAAGTGACAAATCATCAACATACAAGATCAATATTAACATATCACCTTTGCTTTGCTTGAAGTATAGATTTGGATCTGCATCATTCTTAGAAAATCCCAATTCCATGAGATATCTATCGATTCTCTCATACCATGCCCTGGGGGCTTGTTTAAGTCCATAGAGGGCTTTCTTTAATCTGCACCTATGAGATTCTGTATTGTGAATCTCAAATCCTTCTGGTTGCTCTAGGTAGACTTCTTTCTCTATTTTCCCATTTAGGAATGCAGTCTTTACATCCATCTGATGAACTTTCCATCCTTTCACTGCTGCTATGGCTAGAACTGCTCTGGTATATTTGGCAATAGGTGCAAATGTTTTCTCACAATCAATTCCTTCTTTCTGTGAGAAACCTCTCGCAACAAATATGGCTTTATTTTTCTCTATACTGCCATCTGCAACATACTTGATTTTGAATAGCCACTTGGATGAAACAATAGATTTTTCCTTTGGCATTGGAATTATTTCCCAAACATCATTTTTTAAGATGGACTAGTATTCTTCTGTCATGGCATCCTTCCATACTTGGTGTTTGAGGGCTTCTGATGCATTACAAGGTTTAGACTTGGAGAGATCATTCATTAAGGCCACATAGCTGAAAAATTTTCGGGGTCTTTTACTTTCTCTAAAGGTCCCTAAAGGAGCTGCAAAGTTCTTTGATTCTTCCATTGTTTTGGTGGCCCAAAGTGGTCTTTTCTTACGATTCTCTTGAGGTGAGTTTTGTACTTCATCTTCATCCTTTCAGGATACTCCCTCTGAAACTCAGGAGCAAGATCCTCTTCTAGGTTTGAAGCTGGAGTGATACTTTCAGACTCAAAGGAATTTCTAGCCCTTTTAAAAGCTAAGTCCTCAGATATTACATCTTTACTAAGCTCAATATTTCTATGTCCAGGTATAAATACTCTATAGGCTTTAGAAGTTTCACTATACCCAACAAAGGTTTCTTTTCTTCCAAAAGGTTCTAGTTTTGTTCTTTTCTCTTTAGGTACATGAAAATAGACAGTGCATCCAAATATGCTTAAGTGAGTGATATGTGGTTTTATACTTGTGAAAACTTCTTCAGGAGTTTTGTCTTCAATATGAGTGTGAGGACATCTATTTTGTATGTATACAATAGTGTTGGAGGCTTCTACCCAAAGATAGGTTTCTAAATTTTGATTAAGGAGCATGGCTTTAGCGGCTTCTACAATAGTTCTATTTTTCCTTTTAACAACCCCATTTTGTTGAGGATTGTAAGGAACAATGAAGTCCCTCCTAATCCCTGCTTCTTTGCAAAATTCTCTAAACATATCAGAGGTATATTCTCTCCCATTACAAGTTCTTAGGGTTTTTATTTTCTTTCTAGAGGAGTTTTTCAGAAAAGGACTTGAATTGCTTAAATCTCCCGAGGATCTCTTCTGATTCTTTATATTTGAGGAAGTAGATCCAGGTTTTTCCGGAGAAGTCATCAACAAATATTACATAATATAGAAACCCTCCCATAGAAGGTACAAACATGGGTCCACATAGGTCAGAGTGAACTAGTTCTAAAACACTACTCTTTTTAGTAGAACTAATTTGAAAAGAACCCTTAGTTTTTTTGCCTAGGGCACATCCCTTACATGTACCTGGATGATATTGTTTTAACTTAGGTAAGCCACTGACTAATTTTTCCATGGAAGATAAGGCACGAAAGTTTAAATGTCCTAATCTTCTATGCCATATCTCATTAGAGTTTGCAATTTCATGAATTAGGGCAAGATTAGGTTCAGTACATACCTCATACAAGTAGCCATTTCTGTGCCCTAGGGTTATAGCTTTCTTGATAGAAGAATTCTTTGGCCATGCCAACACCTTGCTATCCATGAAGGTTACTCTATAACCATTATCCTCAAGTGCAGATATGGAGACTAGGTTCCTCTTGATGCCTGGAACGAAAAGAACTCTGGTGAGTTGGATAGACATGCCTGACTTTAACTTAATGGTGCAGGTCCCAACACCTTTTACTGGATGTGCAGAGTCATCTCCAATGGTTACCTCTTCATCAATTTCTTCTATCATAGAGTCCAATAGTTCTCTATATCCAGTGATGTGCCTTGATGACCCATTGTCTATGATCCAGGTATTAGATTTGTTGGATACTTGATTAGAGGGAGCATAGTAGAATGCATGTTTTTGTGAATCATGCTCTCTTTTATTTCTTTTCACTTTGGCAAATGTAGCTTGTTGTTTAATTTTGTCTGGGCATCTAGTTGCATAATGCCCATATTGATCACATCTGAAACATTGAACGTGAGAAACATTTTTCTTAGATGAACCCTTTTCATGATGGTCCTTCCTCTTCTTAAAGTGTTTCTTCTTTCCTTTCTTGTGAGAGTTTACATTTAACACATGTAGATCCTCATCTATGTTCTTTTGTTTGATCCCTTTCTTGTTTCCTCTTGACTCTTCCTGAAGACAATTAGACCTTAGTTGATTGAAGTTAGGATATTTAGACCTTGCACTAATGCCTTGAACAAAAGTCTCCCAAGTGTTTGGTAGGCCATCTAGTGCAATGAGAGTCAGTTCTTTGCTTTGAATTACATATCCAAGTGTTGACAATTCATCCCTTAGAGCAGATATTCTCATAAAGTATGCACTAATGTATTCTCCTTTATTCATACTTGTATGATTAATTTCCCTCTTTAGGGTTAGAGCTCTGCTAGCATTGTTTATCTCATACGTGCTTTCGAGTGATTTAAACATGTGATAGGCAGTCTCATATTTTGTCAGGATTGGCACTATATGGTCGCTAACACCATCAACTATGATCTTCATAGCCTTTTCATTTCCTTCAATCCAAATGGAATTTTCGGGATCATTCTCTAGCTCTTCTGTCTCCTCTTTTATGAATGACTCGACTTTATTTTCTTTTAGAATCATTCTAATTCAAAATTTCCATGATGAGAAATTGTTTCCTCCTTCAAGTCTATCCTCAAATCTGATAGCGCTTGCCATAGAAATGTGATATATAATAATTGATATTGAGTTTCTCAAGTTTGAGAGCTTCTTGGATCTTCCTTTACCAGAGCTTTGATACCATGTTAATTCAAGGCAAACTTATTATTCAAATTTCAATTTACTTTTATATGCAATGCTGATTATATCTATATATGATGATTCTAACAGTGCTGATGTTTATTTGCAGTAGTATAAAACTGAATGTATGTAAATGCAATAAACTTGTATTTTGACTATGCTTAAATTGCAATGAAGAAATATATGTGAAACTGTATTGCTGTTCACTGTATTTCACACTTATTGATTTCGGTGCTAATACTGAACAAACTGATCAATATTTATACATATTGGGAGTGAATGGCCACGTGTATGATAGACATGACTCCTTCATAGGCGTGACTCATAGTCACGTCCTTTGATAATACATTGTATCTGAAACATAACACCGCTTCAATACTTATCGGGTTTAATACCGATTCATTACTAATTGGGTTGATACTGATCCAATATCAATTGTGATTCAATACTCATGTTTATCGAATTGATTCGATCATAAAGAAAATCCTGTATATATATATATATATATATAATGATAATAATAATTATCATTATATATATATATTGATATATATATATTCTTCTTTAATCTGATAAAAAATATGTATGATTTTCTCTAATTGATATATATACATTATAATATGAATTTATCTGATCGTGGGTATATGCAACAACACAATTTGTTATTTTTAGTTTGCTTCAGAGCTCAGACTGTTAGGCTATGGCTACTAGCCATCAACATTCCACATCAGGATGCCATTTTGTACCCTATTTGCATTTAAATATATCTAGACTCAGCTTGTTTGTTTTGTTTACTCATTTACTGACTCATTAGATGCATCTCATTGCATTTTGCAAAAAAAATAAAAATGAATTTCTAATTAAATTTAAGCAATTTTTTAAGTTGCCAATTTTTTTACCGAGTTGCCGATTAATCTCTGATTTTTTATTGATTTCTTTTTGGCCCTTGGTGAGAAGTTGCCAACAACAATATTTTCAATTATGATTTCAATTATTCTATGGATAAGGTTGCTTAGTTGTGCAGTCTTTCATGGAGTTGCATACCTATCTTTGAGAAAGCAGTTTCTATTCTATATGGCTCATCTCCTGCTTTATGCTTGTACTTCTTTCCTAAGATAATTAACCAATTCTCATTATTTGCATTCTAAGTGTACTTGTTTCTTACAACTTGGTACTCACATTCACTCATAGGCTCTTGGCTCATTTCGTATGTTTAGTTTGCTTGACTTTTAATATCTAACTTTCATAAGGTGATCTGAGATGGATGATGCAAATATTGTTTTACTTCCATGCATATTTTTGTGGTTGTCTTAATTAGCAAAAGTATTGAAGTGATTTTGCCATGAATTTTTGTTAAAAGCTTAAAACATTAATAAGATTCTCAGGCTGGAGTACATGCCTTACACTTGGTGTACTTCATTTTTTAACCTAATTCTTTTTTTTTTGTGCTAGCTACAAGAGAAAATTGACACAAGCAGCAACATTCATGTAATGAATTTTTTGTGTTAAATCCACAGGTCATTCAAATGGTCTCACTAATGGATCGGCTCTTAAAGTTGGAAAATCTTGATCTACAATTAACTCCATACAGAGTATTGGCAACAGGTCAAGATGAAGGGATGCTAGAATTTGTACCATCTAGTTCTTTAGCTCATGTAAGTGAAATTCTACCGTGCACTATTTTACTAATATGATAAGAGGTCATATGCATTTTATATATGTTTTATGAAATTTCATATCACATTGCAGTTTGCACTAGTATCTTGATGCATAGTGAGTTTCTGTTGATAAATCAAAATGCTTGCCGTCTATGGCAGCTATGGTACAAGGGTTTGACTTAGTTTTTTTTTATTAGCATATGAAATTTTTGAAATGTCTTCCATTTTGGTGCAAAATCTCAGCCACTAACATGCACTGGAGCAACTTAGTACCATTTACGAGATGAGAAAATAAAGCTGATATATGTTAATTCACTTAAGCAGTTGTATTGCAAGACCAAACATTAATGGTTTTTAATTTGTTTTTCAATGAGATACACCCTATTTCCGCAGCCTATGTTTTAGATATTCCTTATTAATCAACTCTCTTTAATTTCTTCAAATGAAATATTTGTTACTAGAAAACTTTATGCCTAAACAAGATTCTCTTGCCTACGCAATTTTTTTATTGAATTACCTTTCGAGGTATGTTATTTGGTTAATTGTTGATGCGTTTTGTCTTGTCTAAATCAGATCCTATCAGAATATCGGAGTATCATAAATTATTTGCAGCAATACCACACTGATGAAAACGGACCATTTGGCATTACAGCAACCTGCCTTGAAACATTCATAAAGAGCTGTGCTGGTTATTGTGTTATCACATACATCCTTGGTGTCGGTGACAGGTATCCAACTTGCTTTCCAGTCTTCTGATCTCATCATATATTGCTTATGTTAGCATTATGTATAGAAATATGGTAGGGCATGATTCTTCCCTCAAATATTGGAGAAATACAGGACTGTCCGAAACATCAATCTGTCTTTTTTTAAAATCTGTCATGCTCTTCTTACTAGTAACGAGGCTCCTTCCAGTTTCAGGCATGACTTTGAAATTGTAGTACACATGGATCCATCTGTATTGGACATTTAGCATTTCTCCTTGGTGTATTTGCATATATTGCCAATTTGAAATTGCAGAATGTCTTTTAGACTATCTATATTTTGCCTCACCTTTAAAAAATGTCCGTTTTTCTTGATAACCTCTCTATAGCATCATTTTTTTATGAGATTAGCCACTTTGTTTACCCTTCATTGCAATCTTTTAACTTGAGGTGAGGAACATTGTTTCACTTGTTAATGTTTTAATTTGTGTTTTGCACAACAGCGCAAAATAGAACACATACAATAAAACCATTCTTCAAATTGTAAGAGGAAGCTCCCTTAGATCCAAATAGAGTTAAAATTAACCTTAACCTAAACTATAGACAAATTTTAAAGCATGCACATTATACAAGATTTTAGTGTAGGATTTTGTACAAATGAAAATTACTAATTGATCATATTTCTTCCCTAGATGCATGCGATAGACTATTAACAATCAAACCTTGCAATGAGATTTTCAGGATAGAGGAGAATAAATTGTCAAGCACAAATGATCAAACTCAACTTCCTAGTATTTAAAAGCAGAGATTGGTATTTGATTGCAACAAGATTTGCAGGGAAACATAGATGACTATTTACTACCATAGTTTAAAAATTTGGAGTTGGCAATAACTCAGCTGAGCCAAATTTTATTGGAAATTTGGATCTTGGCAAAAACTTGGGGTGACAGTAAATTTTTCAAACATGAAAGAACTGCACAATTTGAAAAAAAATTAATGACCCTCAAATTTTTAATTTTTTTAAATTTTTTGGCAATGCATAAGATTAACATGCAAACTGAAACAGTGATATCTCTGCTTTTTAAGTACTGATAAAGATTGCAAGGCTGATTCAAATGCCGGTGCAGCGTAGCACAGAGGATAAACACTTTCCAGATTGCTCAAATTACATAAATCTAACACCCAACAGGAGTTATTGAGAAAATACCTTGAGAAAGAGAGTTGGAATGATCACAACTACTAGGGAACACATGTTATAAGTTGTTGTATGCACAGTTGCAAGTCTGGTTTGACTGGCAGATGTGTTGCAGGTCCAGACTCCAAACAACTATCTAGAACCATCCTGTAATGTCCCCGATTTAGGATATTAAGATATATGATAACAAAAAATAATAAGTCCTAATTAAAGATTGATACTTATTATTATTAAGCAATTATTAATTATCAGACAAAGTCAACAATATCACTTCTATATTCAGTGTCGACACCTCTCTCCTATATTCCCAAAGAGATAAAATTGTGACTCTTTGAAGTCAACTATAAGGAGAAAGAATCGCATTGTTAACAGTAGCATCCTTTGTCTAAACCTAACTCACTCCAATGACATATGGAGATTATACCCGGATGCAAAGATTGCTAATGACATCAATCATGTCTTGTGAAAGATTATTTGACTTGGGTATCGTGTTAAGAAATTCACGGGAACAAGTATTTGATATCCATAAGGAAAAGGCATCGAATACAAGTTGGTCATAGTCAGTCAATAATATTATTGGCAGCAGTCAACAAGCTATTTGCACAGACATAAATAATTTGAAATAAGAGACAGAGACATGGCTGAGATATGTGATCACCGGCGGTTTTATTGTAGTCGAGTGAGTCAAGGATTACGATAGCATGAAATGATTACATATCGACAAAGACAGTCAAGGGCTATACGATATCGATTGAGAAGGGAAGATAAAGAGTTCAATGAAAGCAAACACCCAGCCACGTGGTGATTACATATACTGGAGTCCACAGGGAAAGGAAGAACATAAGCATGTAGATAGTAGCAAATAAGGAGACCATCATTTTAAGGGTAAGTATTCAAGGAGAGTTACTGATAGTAACGGGCATTGACATGTTATCCAACAACTACCATCTCAAACCTATAATAATACAATCATCAAATCAACTAATCCCATCATAGAGCAGCGGATAACTGATAGGAGTTGAACTGCCTTGAGGAGTTAGATTATGTCTAATGACATGAAAATTATGATTAGGATTCAGGAAGGAAATAAGAGTGCAGCGATTATTATTGAAGAGCTGCGATTAATTATGAAGAATTGTGATTATGAAAAGACATGTCATTTAACATTCAAACTCAAAGTATATAGAGGCTCTCCCATTCAACCCTCAAAGAAATCATCGATTATTGAATTCAGAATATAAAATATATTATCCCTTCGTGGATCACTCTGTTTAGAGCAGGACGGTGCAAGTATTCATCTGCATTATCAGAGACGGCATCACATCAGAAGCATAATTATATAAAGATATCAGAGATGGCTTCCATTGTTCAGTGCATTGTGATATAGATAAACCAGATATAGCCTGTGCAATACGGCATTGTTATTGTACCAGGGGCCTATTCATTGCATGGGATTCTTTGTTCATCAGTGACAGCATTGTCATTGTACAGACGACCTGCATATTGGTGTGGATATATTGTATATATCAGAGACAGTGTTCCAGGTTATTGAGCATATATTTCATTGCAATATCAGATACAGCCCTTGTATATTGTAATCATTATTATACAATTATTCTCATTTTTTGGAAGCGTATGCTTTTGGAATTAATACTCATTCCATTATCAGTCATTATTCATTATAATTAGCATATGAATTTGGAATTAAGCATCAAATATTAGTATTTTTTTATCAGCAGTTGATTTATACTCATAGAATTGTGGAAATTACAAGTAGTGTCCAAATTCTGTAAAAAGGGACATTACACATCCAGAATTCATTCTATACAACAAAATTCTTCTCCAATTGATGCCAAACAGTAGGAGATACATGCAGCGCCACCTAACAGCCTCAGAATGGCGAGAAAATAACAACTTAAGGTCTGATATACATTCCAATTGTAGCCAGTAAGCTTATCAGCTGTACTCCTGACAGTCTAAAGTGAATCAAGGCCATAAATGACTCTGGAAAACACACTCATAAGCATTCCCAACACACCAGCGCCCCATAAATGAAGTTACATGTCTGCAAACATAAGATTTTCTCACTATTATGAAGGGTAAATATGTCTGTTACAGGCATGATAATGCTAGTAAACTTCAGTTAGTTCACCAAAACACTCCCAAAGCACCATCCATGAGCATAGGCTGTAAATGCTACTCTCAATCACCATTAAACCCTTCTCAAATCACTCAGAATATCAAGAATACAAACTTGCAGGTCTGAAACAACATACTAAAGTGGTGATTGACAGGTTCAGCTGGTACAGAAAGCACTAAAACTCACCAAAAACCAAATAAGCACACCTAATTATTGCTTAGATTGATTTTCTTATCTTTGGTGCCATCAATAATGACTTAATTTGTACATACTCTATCAGTAACAGGAATAGGTATGGCCAGCTTGATGAAATCAGAACATACTCTATCAGTACGGCTCACAATTGATTTCAGTGGCATTTCCAAATGGTATGAGGGGTCAAGGTGCACAAAATGATGTCTAAGATATGCAATCAGCAGGTGTACTGTCTGGTATGGAAGAAATGTATGGCCAGCAACACTTCTTCAATTGCCCTCACCGAAGAAATCCTCAACGAGCCTCTGCAAAAAAGAACAATAAATATGAAAATTATCTCTGCAACTAGAAAACATTGAATTCTTTATCATAAAAACCAAACATGAAACTCTAATTGACGGCCATGAAACTCGAAATGGCACACTTGAATTGATGGATTTAATGGGTACATATAGCAATTTTACAAGAGCTTCAAACTGTAGCTAAAGTCTTTTAAAAATAGAATAGTAAAATAAAATAATAAATAAAACACTGAAATGACCGTTAATAGAAAATTCTACAAACCTGGCTAAAAATAGCAAAAGATACTAAAATACTAATAGAATCTAAAATATTCTAATACCCTCCCTTAATGGTCATTGTATTAACTACCCTACAAAAGAGAATCTGCAGGTCTTTTGGTCATGAATGCATAGAGAGCTGCCCCTTCTAGTCATGATGCATATAACGTTGTACAAAATGAGTCTGATATTGAGACCTTGATTTTGCAAAACTTCTAGAAAAGACCAAGATAACCAAAATCATGCCAACCTAATGATGGGAAACACTTCCCCCCTAATAGCCAGAGAATTGAAACAACAATTTTGAGGAGAAAACCGTCTAACCCTTGTGTAGACGACCGTTGCCCTAGCAACTCTAGGCGTTATCCAGAAATATTGCAAGAAACCATGATTTGTGGAAAATATTGCCAAACCCTGAAATTGAAGTTTACAAAGCATTGTTTTTTGGAAAAAAGGTAAAAACCCTAAAACAGGAATGCCTAATATAATTTTGTGGAAAAAATTAGAAAACCCTCCAGATAATTTTTTGTGGAATTTTTTTATAAAAAAACAAGAAACAAAATCCCTCGCAAACAAGCAACTTCGCAAATTACATAACCCAGAAATTATTTTTAAGGAGAAAAATAAAAAACCAAACATGATTTTTGAGGTGAAAAATTGATCAAAACCAGATACAAAATCTGAGACACGAATCAGAATGCAAAACTTTGTTTTTGAGGAAAAACAGTAAAACACATCATAATTTTTTTATAAGGAGGAAAATTATTAAAACCTGAATATAATAATTTTTATGGACAAATTATAAAACCCTTCTAGCATTTTTTAAGGGAAAAGTTATAAATCCAAAATAATTTTTTAACTGAAAAATTATAAAAACCATAGATGATTTTTTTTAGGAAACAAAATCCGTCCACCACAAGGCATGTACAAGGCACAAAAGCCTAACAATGGATGAGAAAATCCCTCCTAGAAAAAAACCCTTCAAAAATAGTGAGAAAACAAACACATTTCTCAAACAAAAAAACCTTGAGTGTATGGAAAGTGGTCATATGATGAAAAAATGTCTACAAAATCGTACGCTATGATAGTGTCATACGATGTCCCCCAAAAATGTCTTATGATATCACTTTGAAGAGTCCATAAGTGGCCTAAAAAGGACTACTTGTACAAAATGCACCAATAGAAGTCGTACTTGATAGATGAATTTTGTTGAGAGCAAAATGAGTTCCACCAAGAGTAAACTAGATTTTGCCAAGAGTAAAATGAATTCCATTTAGAGTAAATGAATTTCACCGAGAATAAACTGAATTCCGCCATACAAGAGGGATTTGACAACATCATACTATGTGTTGTTGAAAATGATGAAACCTCTCTCGCCCATAATGGAATGTAATCCCACAAAGAATGGTGAAACCTTCTATTCACCTTGTGTCATGTTTCCCCCGTTTAAGAGCCCTAATTATGATGTCCACTTCTGAAATAAAGATTTAATAATAACAAATAATAATAAAATATGAAAATAAATAAATAAATGATATAATCATAGTATAAATAATAATAATATTATTTAAATTTATAAATAATATTATTATTATTTTTTAAATTAAAATACAAATATTATATTTTAAATACATAAATATAAATTATACATATGTATAATAATATTATGATTTATAATATACAATAATAATCATAATATGCAATATAATATGAACATTAGAAAATAAAATAAATAAATAAAATAAGTTAATAGATTTGTTAATTAATTAATTAACTAACAATAATATTATAATATAAATAAAGAAGTAATATAGTATCTATTATTAATAAAATAATATCATACATGATCTTCCAAAGGGCACATTCTTAGGAAAGAGAGGTATATATTAGAATTATAATCAAATCACGGGAGGGGAGATATACATGCATCTAATCAGCATATAAGAAAAAGACCAAATAGGTAGTTTACGACAAACCCAACAGCCATTGAAGACATCACAGACAACATCCAGAGTCAGCCTAAAAACCAACTCACCCAGTGAGAACTCCAACGATACATATACTAAGTCTGGCAATCACCAGCTTCAGCACAAGAGTGAAGAAGTATTCATCAACAGAGCAGATCCTTGACTACGAGAATCAGAATTGATATCCAGTTCTTATACAAATGGAGAAGGCGTTAGAGATATTATAGGAGTGAACAGGAGTATGGATGTTGTGAAATACATATTGACTAAATGTGTATGTGCTTATGCTCACTCTGTGTTTACAGGGTTCATGATCAAAAGCAAAATGAAGAAGTATATTTTTGTAAATCATTTCCCTAACCTTGGCTTATTGCAAATTGTAAATTGTAGGGTGTAATCAAGGAGTCTAATAGTGCGTGTATGCATTGTGTATGCTTCGTGTTCTCATACATTCATATTTCTACTTTGTGTATGCTCCGTCTCTTCATGCATTCATATGTCTACTTCAAGTCTGCTGTAATGTCCCCTTTTTGACTGGCACCAGTTACTTATTTTATTTTAGCCTTTATTTTCCCCGAAGGCTAAAAAGGAAGAAATAAGGGGGAAAAAATATATTAAATCAATTACTTATAAGGTTACTAAACAATGAAATATTAAAAAGTAACTTTATATTTAATTGATTTAATATTAAAGTGACTAAAATAATAAAATATCAAAAAGTCACTTAAAAAGAATAAAGTGCTGGATTCTTCTAGAAGCTTCTTGGAGTTGTTTGTGAAATCTTTATAAGGAGCCTTTGGGGGGTCATTTGACACATCTTGAGTTACATATTCATCTACTTGTGTTGAAAGCTTGAATGCTTGGATACTTGCCTGAGGGTTTGAAGACTCTAAGGTGCCAATTTCGGTTGTGAGATATCAACCCTAGTTGGAGGGGAGGAAGATACTTCAGTATTCTTCATTTGGACTTTAAGCAATCATTGGAAGACAATTTTGGAGTGACCCTGAGGTCTGCAATTTTGTTACAGTCTGCAGATCCGTCATGGAGAAGTTGCATTTTCATTTCCAGCTCACAAATAAGTGACCAGAATTTTATGGGTATTTGAGGGATCAATTGCTCTGAGGTCAACAACCATTTTTATTGCATTTTGGTGGGACTTACAGTTGGGAATTATTTTTATTTAGCAGTCTATCCAAACAGTAGGGGCGGCTCCTTCAAGGGGGGCGATTTTGTCAAGAAGGCTGCCAAAAATTCCAAATAAATTCTCAAAGGGTCGCCTTGCACCAAGGAAGATTGGGACGGCATTTTGGAAGGCAATCATGACTGCATCAATGAGAATCGAATGATCCTTTGGAGGCTGCAAGCTCATTCCAGGTTCCATCGATTTCACTTAGTCCTCATTGTATTGCCAATCATTGCAAATAATAGGATCTACATTTGTTAGGGAAGGTCATATATCAGTTCTATGCATTGTAATCACTTAAATCAGTTTGTAAGAGCTTCATATCAGTTGGTTGCCATTGAGGTGTAATCAGATTTGTATGCCAAGAGTCTTGACTGAGAAATATAGATTGCATTCCCTTTGTAACATCATAAACATTGCAATATATATATATTGGAGTTATAAGGGTTCATGGCAATTGTTTGTCTTAATGTTACAACTGATTGCATAACAATTGTTTGACAAAATATCTCATTGCATAGTTTTTCATAGGTTGCATGCCAAGTGTTTGTAAAAATACCTCTTGGCTGTAGGTGTGCATTTTATATCAGAAATACATGTATTTGCATTTGGAAAAGAATAAAAAGAAGTTGCATATCTTTCAATTAGCTGCTTGCGATCATTTGTATTCATTCAAATATCTTTGGCATCAAAAAACAAACCAAAACAATCAAACATCAGCAAATTGAGGTTGCAAGGGAAGTGTTTGACAAAATTCTTAAGGCAGAAAAACAGGGATAAAACATCAAATTTGTCAAGGCACTTTACATCTGCTTTGTGTCTTCATGTATTAATGTGTATACTCCGTGTATGCTTTGTGTCTTCCTACATCTAAGTGCACACTTCACATTCTCATTGTATATGCTCCCTATTGGTTCCATATTTTATGAAAATGAGCCAAAATGAATCAAAGATATGAATTTATATTAATGGAGACAAGAAACTACTCATGGAAAGATCCATATAAACCATCATTGCTTGAGGACAATCAATTTTGGGAGGGGAGGACTGTCAAGTCCCCATGTTTAAAAGCCCTAATTATGATGTTCACTTTTGAAAGAGAGATTAATAATAAGAAATAATACTAAAATATAAAAATAAATAAATGAATGATATAATCATAGTATAAATAATAATATTATTATTTAAATTCATATATAATAAATATATAATACATAATAGTATTATTATTATTTAAATTAAAATATAAATATAATATTTTAAATACACAAATATTAATTTTACATATATAATAATATTATTATACATGTAATAATATTATAATATACAATAATAATAGTCATAGAATATAAAATAAACAAATAAAATAATATATAAATAGATTTGTTAATTAATTAATTAACTAACAACAATATTACAATATAAATAAAGAAATAATATAGTATCTATTATTAATAAAAGAATATCATACATAATCTTCCAAAGAGCACGTCCTTAGGGAAGAAAGGTTTATATTAGAATTATAATCAAATCACGGGAGGGGAGATATATAGGCATCCAATCAGCGTATGAGAAGAAGACCAAAATAGGAAGTTTATGACAAACCCAACAACGACAGAAGATATCACAGTCAGCGTCCAGAGTCAGCCTGAGAACCAACTCACCAAGTGAGAACCCCAATGATACATATAGTAAGTCTAGCAACTACCAACTTTAGCACAAGAGCAAAGAAGTTTTCATCAATGGAGCAGATCCTTGAATATAGGAATCGTAGAATTGATATCCAATCCATATACAAATGGATAAGGCGTTAGAGATATTATAGGAGTGAATTGGAGTATGGAGGTTGTGAAATACATATTGACTAATGGAAGTTTAACATCTAGAAAGGCTTCACAGTAGAGTGCATGATTTTAAGGAGAATGAATAGGGAAGGAGGCCAGAGTTATCCTGTAATTCAAAGAGAGATAATCCATCTAATGTAGGCGTGTAAGGTCAATAATCAGAAAGCGCAATCTGATCCAAAGAGAGGTTAGAGATTATATATTCCTCATAAAGAATTGGACGATATTCATTTGCAAGACAACATTCACATCAAGCTCGTTTCGGTAACTGAAGAAGAGTATTACCATAACTCGGAATAATACTGTTCAAAGTCAACATTTATATCGAACTCATTGACATTCCAATATCCGTCTCTAGGAAGAGTTGTTTTGCTAATATTATTTGCATTCTAGAGTCATTATTGGTTGGTCAATATATGATTTTATCCATTGTTTGAGGTATTCCATTTAATCAGGAGAAGATATAGTTGTTTATATAACTACACCCATTATTCTCAAGCATTTCATATAATCAATACTTGTTGGATCAAGATAACTCTTACCAAGTCAATTCTATTGATATTGGAAAGGGCTTTGTCTATCAAAGTCAGATTAAAGAAATATAGCACAATAATTCTTTGATAGTAAAACTCTTGCATATTGAAGTAGCAGACATGGGCAATGATCAATGTCTACATTGTTTGATTCATTAAACTTGGGAGGTGTCCAAATGAACTAAGTTGACAACCTTAGAAGATTGCATGCTTGCAGTGAGGGTCCATGATCTAACTGTCAATTGGAGGTAGTGATTTCGATTCCAACTAGAGTCAATGCAGAGAAGTTGTGATGTCTCCGTTTTAGTAGGTGTCTGGGGGCACACCTTGTTAGCTCATCACTGCGACCCTCGTGGGCTAATGGCTAGTTTTGAGGGTCTCCGGGTTAGTACTTACTATTCATAGTAAGTCCTGTTCTGTTAGTTTCCATTTTTGGCAGGGTGTCTGAACAGGTGATTTGACAACGTAGTATAATCAAAATTGGCTTGAAGTGGATATAATTAATTAATTAAGTTGTTTTAATTAATTATCTTGTTGAGCTTTTGTTAAAGTCAAATCATTAAAGTATTAATGATGTTATTTGACTTATGATTGGATTATAAGTGAAGGGAAAGCATTTATTTGAATTACTTCATTTTCACTTATTAAAACTCCAAAGTTGAAACATGATCACTTAAGTTATGAGAAGTGTCACTCTGAAGCTAAGAATTTTGAGCCTTCCTCAAGAAGATATGTTTCCTTATAAGAGGATTTTGAATTCTTTTCATGATTACCTTTTGATCATTTTTTTAACACTTGGTGAATTTCAAAATTGGGAGTTTGGAGCAAGGGTTTGTAAATTGCTGAATGAATGGTTAATTCATATCTGTTTTCTATCACTTTGGACTGGTATTCAATTTCCAGCGAATTGTGAGAAATCTTCATACTAGCATTGAGGATTACATGTGGTTGAGGATTGACGCCATAGAAGGAGAGAAGTGATTCAGTTATGGTATATGCTGGACGCCTTTGATGGGGATTGAATACATTCCTTGCTGAACCCTGGCCATGGTTAACAATAGTGCTTGGATGATCAGCCGCATACATTCTACCTTTCACAAGCCACGGGTAATTGCAGGAGTTGTGGAGGAGCCGTCACCTACCATGCCAACCGTGATCTTCATTATTTGAGTTGCGGCCAGTTTTAAATAAAAAAACATGGAGTTTATTACAGGTTAAACCATAAACGATTTCCTTTCTATGATTGCTACGTTTCATATTTTATGTGATGGGTCTTAAATTTGAAAGGGTGAATTCCGGAATTCAAATGGTATATGAATTATGGTAGTTATTTTGAAATAAGCTGTGTTTTGTAATGCATTTCAATTATTTTGGAAAATACAAAAAAATTATATATATTTGTTGAAAGGTTTAAAAAACAAAACAATAAACTTCCAGAATTTAGAGTTCCTTTGCAGTCAAATTAAGAATAGAGCTAGTCAGGCTCTTTATAGTGGTATTAGGAGCGGTTTCCTGCCAGTCTACAGGGAACTAGGTTCATTCATGGTTGAGAGATTTATTCCAAGAGTTCATTATGCCCGCAGGGGAAGAGCTTCACCACCACTAGAATAAGGTGAATAGGAATTACAGTTTGGCACTATGGGTGATAGAAATGCTGGTGATAGATGTAATGATGTAGACATGGAGGCTAGACAGGCATTTAGGAATCTAGCAGAAGGTCAGCACCATATTTCAAATGTGTTGTAGCAACTATCAGACACTTCACAACGCATTGCATTACTTGGCGACCGTGGCAGAGATAGAGGTACGAGGAGTGTGTTTGTCAGTTCTCATAGGTCTAGAGTTGAGGATAGACAAGGATATATAGTTGGTCCCACAGACACTCGTGATAGGCCTTTACGTCCTACCTTTTTGAGGCTCGAGTCAGATGTGGCTAGTGTTGAGATAAAACCAACACTATTTGTTGATGATATTGTTAAGGTTTAGGATCATTGCAAATGTAATAGCACTATCTCATTGTATGTGTTTTCCAAATGCAACAATCTCTTGCATTTATATTAAGAATGAGCCAAGAAGAGACATGTCCCTTCAAGGGACATGTCTATTCATTATTATGTAATTAATATAATGACAATTATGATTACACACACACACACACACACACATATATATATATCTTGAGTATTATATTAATTTATCTAATATTTACATAATAATAATAATAATTATTTTATCAATTTAACTATTTATTTATTATGAGAATATTTATAACTTAACTTTATATATACATATATATCAATGTATATAATAATATCAATTATTATATATATTGATATATATATATATATATATGAATATATATAATAAATCATTTCTCATAAATCATATAGTCAATATTATTTATCTGACCAATGCTACAAACATCAACACTCCCTCTTAGCTAGGGAAGATAAAATGTAACTCACAATAAGTTCATAAATTGTGAGGGTTAGTTCCCAGGTGGATTGCCTCTATCGGCGATTCTATCCATAGTTCCCAGGTGGATTGCCTCCATCGGCGATTCGATCCACAAGCTCCTGTGTGGATTGCCTCCATCGGCGATTCTATCCACAACTCATGAGCTATGGTGTGGATTGCCTCTATCGGTGATTCTATCCACAAGCTCTTGTGCGGATTGCCTCCATCGGCGATTCTATCCACAACTCATGAGCTATGGTGTGGATTGCCTCTATCGGCGATTCTATCCACAAGCTCCTGTGTGGATTGCCTCCATTGGCGATTCTATCCACAAACTCATGAGCTTCATAGTGGATTGCCTCCATCGGCGATTTTATCCACAAGTAAGATATTACAAAAGAAAAGTTATTGCAAGATCGTCACCTTCCAATAACTTTAACAAATACAAGTGATAATCATTTGGAAGTCGTCACTTCTTTATGATTTACACAGGGGGCAGGCCCATTAAAAAATTCATAATTCACAAGTATAATAATCAATTTTATATCAAGTTTACCTCATAAATGTTTCACCTTCAATAGTGAACTCCCTCTCAATCAATATGATCACTTGATTGTCACAAGTTGGCTGAACCATCTACTCCCTTTGAAGCTCAAGTTTATCAACTTCTTGACCTCTTTTGAAACATTAGACTCTCTTTATATCTAGTCTCAATCATCAATTTGTTTTCAAGCATCAAGTTATTTCTCCCTTGAATGAAATTATCTTGTGCTTTTGTCCTGAAGGTATGTCAGAGAGAGATTACAAATAACTCACTAAATTATATTATCCCAAAGAAATATTAATGATAAAAGCATACAATATTTTTTTTATCCCAATGTTATAGTATGATTTAATAACTACATAAAAAAATTAATGAACATTAATCAACATGGAATACTCATCTCTTGATTAATGTAATGATCATTTTCTTATTTGTACTATAAAAAGTGTTTGAAGCTTTTAATCAAAGAACTCTCTTTGTTCAGAAATCTGCATAGACCTGTACACATTCGATCATAACTTTTGAACCTGACATTTTCTTTCCAATCGCTCCGGTGACATTCTTCTAAATTAGTTTATCACCAACATATCTCAAATTTAGCAAAATCCAACGGTCCATTTGTGAGATATGGTCCTCGTACTGAGACTGTAATTTTCTGAAATAGTCACACATTCACCATTAACAAACTACTCTCTTACATTTGCAACTTGGCTCTGATACCATGTTAAGGTTTAGGATCATTGCAAATGTAATAGCACTATCTCATTGTATGTGTTTTCCAAATGCAACAATCTCTTGCATTTATATTAAGAATGAGCCAAGAAGAGACATGTCCCTTCAAGGGACATGTCTATTCATTATTATGTAATTAATATAATGACAATTATGATTACACACACACACACACACACACACATATATATATCTTGAGTATTATATTAATTTATCTAATATTTACATAATAATAATAATAATTATTTTATCAATTTAACTATTTATTTATTATGAGAATATTTATAACTTAACTTTATATATACATATATATCAATGTATATAATAATATCAATTATTATATATATATATATATATATATATATATATATATATATGAATATATATAATAAATCATTTCTCATAAATCATATAGTCAATATTATTTATCTGACCAATGCTACAAACATCAACAGATATGATGACTCATTTTGTAGAGTGGGATGCTTTACCAGAGGCAATTAAATGGAATTTGAACTTTGACAGGTTTTTGACACAAAAGAGAGAGCATTCTAGAGGTAGACCTGGACCTGATATGAGATAGAGGCCTAGACAGAATGATTTGAAGCAATCAACCAACAAGTTGACCTTTACTCACTTTGATGGAAGTGGGAAAGTCACAGCTAGACCTTGGGTTCACAAGCTGGATACATATATGTTATGATGTCCTATGTTTGAGGAGGACGCTATTCAATTTGCTGTGTTACACTTGGATGGCATAGCCCATGATTGGTGGTACCATGGGTTGGTTACATTACACCATGATGAGATTGTTTCTCACTAGGAGTTTGTAGATAGATTGGTAGAGAGGTTTGATAGGAAGGACCCAGAGTCCTATTTTTGTGAGTTGGCGCAACTCAAACAGACTGACAGTTTGGAGACCTTCATCAGTTAGTTACAGAGGATTTCAGTGATGGTTTATGACATTTCAGAGAGGAGATGTGATGCTGTTTGTGGAGGGGTTAGTTGATCCTCTCAAGGGTTGGGTTAAGTCTTTTGACCCTACATCTTTGCAGGCAGCCATGAAGAAAGCAAGAGATTTAGAATTTTCAGGTCCATGTACTAGATTCCCTCCTAAACCATATAATCCTCCACATGACAACAAGGCTGCTCCAAAAAGGATTGAAGGATCAGATTTCAAGAAACCTGTGACAGGGCATTTAGATCAAGAAACACTTAACGATCTAAGAAGGAAGGGATTATGTTTTTATTGCAGGGGCCCATATGATGATAAACATGAGTGTCCTTTGAAACCTAAGGGTAGGAATAGGCTCATGGAGTGGTATTATGAGGATGAACATAGTTCTGATTTTGAGGGACAGCGAATTCATCATGAGGAAGAGATCTATGAAGAAGCAGTGAATGCTGAAAAGGTTGACGAGGATTCCAACCTTAAGGTAGTATACCTCTCTAGTATGAAGAAAGAGGGATCTTTCAGGATGTGGGGCCTCTTAGCAGGGCGGCGTGTCATTGATTTGTTGGATATAACTGCCACCCATAATTTTATAGATTTAGGATTGGTGTCTAGGAGGGGCATACAGACAGAAGAATTTGAAGGCATTAGAGTTAAGGTGGTTGATGGTTACACTCTTAAGTGTGACAGGATGATTCCAGATCTTCCCATGAGGTTAAATAATTATGAATTTAAGTTTGTTTTTTATGTTGTTGACATGGGAGGTACTGAATTGGTTTTGGGTATGAGCTGGTTGCATTCTATTGAGGCTTTTTATCTCAGCCTTAAGGATATGGAAATGAAGTTTGAGATTAACAGAAAGAAACATATACTTAAGGCAATCAGAGAAGAGAATTTGAGGTCTATCTCCCTCAGACGTATGCAACATCTCATTAGTCATGATGCAGTTCAGTGGGCAGCAAAGTGTAGATTACTACCCACACTTGATGAGTCAAGTAAATCAGCTTATCACCCTGACATACATGAGCTCAGAACTAAACACTCTAAAGTGTTTAGTGATTTACCACATGGTAGGCCACCTGACAGAGGCATTGAGCACACTATTGAGCTAGAGGAGGGCACTAAGCCCATCATGATTACTCCTTATCGGCACCCTAAGTGCCTGAAAGATGAAATTGAGAAGACAATTCAGGAGCTGTTATCTATGGGTCATATTAGGCCGAGTAAGTCTTCTTTTGCTTCATCAGTTTTTTTGGTGAAGAAAAACAATGGTACACTCAGAATGTGTATTGATACCGGATGTTGAACCGGAGGACAATAAAAATAGGTATCCTATCCCACGTATTGATGAGTTGATAGATGAGTTGCATGGTGCATCTTTTTTCTCGAATATTGATTTGAGGTCCGGATATCATCAAATCAGAGTTCACGAAGAGGACATAGAGACGACAACCTTCAGATGCCACTGTGGACACTTTGAGTTTTTAGTCATGCCTTTTGGGTTGACTAATGCTCCAGCTACTTTTCAGTCCACTATGAATAGGGTCTTCCACAGCTAGTTGAGGAGATTTCTTTTGGTCTTCTTCGATGATATTCTGGTATATAGTAAGACATGGGATGATCATCTTGCTCACTTGGATACAGTATTGGATATTCTGGATAGGGCTTCCTTGTATGCAAAGGAGTCCAAGTGTGCTTTAGGGATGACCGAGTTGCTGTACCTTGGTCATATTATCAGTGTAGAGGGAGTGTGCATGGACCCTAATAAGATTTGTGCTATTCTAGATTGGCCTACTCCATGGAACTTGACACAACTTAGAGGATTCATTGGTCTGTGTGCTTTCTACTGCAGATTTGTTGTTGGGTTCTCTCGA
Organism: Chamaecyparis obtusa; assembly: GCA_027943335.1. Lineage (NCBI taxonomy): Eukaryota > Viridiplantae > Streptophyta > Pinopsida > Cupressales > Cupressaceae > Chamaecyparis > Chamaecyparis obtusa. The sequence goes on from BSBK01002474.1 coordinate 298,874, forward strand.
CATGCAACTCCTTTGACTGATCTGACTCGTAAGGGGGCTTTTGAGTGGACCTCTCAGGCACAAGAGTGTTTTGAGAAGTTCAAGCAGATTATGACATCATGCCCGGCTCTAGCGATGCCAGATTTCTCTCAACTGTTTGATTTGCATTGCGATGCTTTTGGTGAGGGAATTGGTGCTGTACTTTCCCATGTTGGATACAATTGTCTGAAGGAGATTGTTGGATTAATTGTGTGTTGTCTTTGATGTCACACAAATGTCATATCAATTATCATGCTTAGTCGGTTAGCAAAGCAGTTCCCAGTGATTACCGAGCTCAGTTGGTCGGTTTTCTGTGTTTACTGAGATCTCTCGGTCTTCAAAGGATGTTGCAGAATTCGCAGTGGTAACCGAGTTCACTCGATCACCAAAGGAATTCTTTTCGGATTAGTGTTTACCGAGCAAGGTCGGCCCAGTAAAGAATTTTGTTAATTTGAGGAATAAAGTTTGTTTATTCAAGCCGACTGTGGTAATGATTAGTAATGTTGGTAATGATTATTAGTGCCGACTTGACAATGTAGATGGACAATCCGAATGGTATATATAGAAGGTCAAGTTGTGAATTCAGTGTGTGCAAGTGGAAAAGAGTGAAAGTGTGGACAAGTGTGAAAGAAGAAGAGTGTATGGATGAGCGAACATGCAAATCATTTTGAAGGAAAGTGTGAGCGAATCTTGAAGGATGGTTAGATATCCTTGAGGAGTAGCAGAGATATATTTGATCAGGAAGGATCTAGTGAAGCAGAACAGAGATCTGTAATCAGCAATTCAGTTGCATCATTATTCAAGTCATTTCATTGTTACTTTCTTACCATTGTAGCAGTGATTTCTAAATCTCTTAACCGAGTTGGTTTAACAGCCATTTTGTAAATCCTCTAACAAGGTGACAGTTCTATTGAATTGTTCAAAGACCTCTTACAAGGCCACTCCTAACAGGGTGATTAAATCCTCTAACAAGGTCACACCTAACAGTGTGTTTTGTAACCTTTTACTGGGTTGGCTCCTAACAGGGCATCACTTCAGAAGAGTGAAAAATAGTAACTAGTTACATTGGTGGTTTTTCCCATATTGGGTTTCCACATTAAATCTGGTGTCTCTTGTGTTCATGTTATTTTCTTTATGCATGCATGTTAATCACTGATGAATACTTAAGAACAGTTATAATTAATACTCACTGCAATAACCGAGTTTCAGCATTTCTCTGTATGTTTGCCGAGTAACAGCAGTAAATGATTGAATAAGACATCTAAAGGATCTGTGGTAATATTTTTGTGGTTAACTGATTCACCCCCCCCTCTCAGTTACTCCATCTATATTTCCAACATCCCAAGATCGCCATCCCATTGTTTTTGAGAGTAGGAAGCTCAGGGGTCCTGAGAAAGCTTTTAGTGTTTAGGACAAGGAAATGTTAGCCATAATTTATGCTTTGGCTAAGTTCAGGTAGTATCTGGTTGGTAGTAAGTTTTGCATAAATCATAATAGCCTGGAGTATTTCATTGGACATCGTATCTCAATGAGAGACAACAGAAGTGGGTCAGCAAACTTCAGTCATATGGTTTTGACATCTCCTATATCAAGGGTACGCAAAATGTGGTTGCTGATTCACTTTCACGCAGGCCTCATTTATGTGCTACAACTAAGATATAAGAGGATTGGAGACAATTGATCATTGCTGATTATGCCAAAGATCAGTGGGCATATGGTATTATTGATGGGACCATACAGGATAGCAGGTATACTCTTGTAAATGAGTTGATCATTTACAAGGAGAGGGTATTTCTGGTTATAGTATCGAGGGTTAGATAGGTGGTCTTGAGAGCTTTCCATGATTCTCCCTTAGCTAAACATCCCGGGTTCTTCAAAACCTATAGGCAGGTGCAGGAGAGATTCACATGGAAAGGCCCAAAGTATGATGTGCAACAGTATCTCAGAGAGTGTTCTATTTGTCAGGAGAACAAGCAGGAGCACACATATCCAGCTGGGTTATTGCAGCCACTTCCCATTCTTGAGAAGAATTGGGAATTGCAACATCTATGTGGTAGTTGTTCATCCTACGAAATATGCTCACTTCTTTCCGATCACTACTACTTTTTCAGCGACACAGGTTGCAGAATTGTTCTTCCAGGAGGTTTTCAGATTGCATGGTTTATCCCAGAATATTGTGAGCAATTGAGATAGCCGATTTATGAGTCACTTTTGGCTGGAGTTATTCAGGTTATGTGGAACAAAATTGACTCCGAGTACCAGTTACCACCCTCAGACTGATGGTCAGATTGAGATTGTTAATAAATGGGTGGAATACTATCTTCAAAATTATGTGTTTGCTCAGTAGAGAGCTTCGGTGAAGTGGATATACTTATGTGAGTATTGCTATAATTCCACTCACCATATGTCTATTCGGATGACTCCTTTAAGAGCTCTGTATGGGTATGATCCTCCGAGTTTCTTAGATTTGGTATTCAGTGATAGCAAAGTTCCTAGTGCAGGTGAGTTGCTGCAGGACAACCAAGATATTATGGGAACACTGTGAGATAATATTCAGAGAGCTCATAATCAACAAAAGCAGTATGCTGATCAGATGAGAGTTGCTCGCTCTTTCCAGGTTTGGGATATGGTTTATTTGATGTTGCAGCCCTACAGGCAGTCATCAATTCGGAAGAACGGAGATGAGAAGCTCAAACCTCGGTACTATGGCCCTTTTCGTGTTGTCAGATGGGTAGGCAAGGTTGCTTATGAGCTCGATTTGCCAGAGGCCAACAGGGTGCATAATGTTTTTCATGTTTCGCGCCTCAAGAAGGCATTGGGCAGGCATGTTGTCCCATCTTCTATTCTGCCACCCTTGGATGATGAGGGGAAGTTGGAGTTGATTCTGAAAGCTATAATGGACACTTGAGAGAGGCATTTGCGTCGGCGAGTTGTCAAGGAGTTCCTGGTGAAATGGCATGGTTTACCTATTGAGGATGCCACTCGGGAGTCAGAGGATATTCTTCAACATCTGGGATTGCGATTACTTGAGGACAAGCAATCTTGGGGAGGGAGGACTGTGATGTCCCCATTTTAACAGGGGTCTGGGGGCATGCCTTGTTAGCTCATCATTGCGACCTTCGTGGGCTAATGGCTAGATTTGAGGGTCTTCGGGTGAGTACTTACTATTTATAGTAAGTCCTATTCTGTCAATTTCCATTTTTGGCATGGTGTCTAAGTAGGTGATTTGACAACGTAGTATAATCAGAATCGGCTTGAAGTGGATATAATTAATTAATTAAGTTGTTTTAATTAATTATCTTGTTGAGCGTTTGTTAAAGTCAAATCATTAAAGTATTAATGATGTTATTTGACTTATGATTGGATTATAAGTAAAGGGAAAGCATTTATTTGAATTATTTCATTTTCACTTATTAAAACTCCAATGTTGAAACATGATCACTTAAGTTATGAGAAGTGTCACTCTAAAGCTAAGAATTTCGAGCCTTCCTCAAGAAGATATGTTTCATTATAAGATTGTTTCAAATTCTTTTCATGATTACCTTTTGATCATTTTTTTAACACTTGGTGAATTTCGAAATTGGGAGTTTGGAGCAAGGGTTTGTAAATTGCTGAATGAATTGTTAATTCTTATCGGTTTCCTATGACTTTGGACTGGTATTCAATTTCCAGCAAATTGTGAGAAATATTCATACTAGCATTGAGGATTACATGTGGTTGAGGATTGACGCCATAGGAGAGAAGTGATTCGGTTATGGTATATGTTGGATGCCTTTGATGGGGATTGAATACATTCCTTGTTGAACCCTGGCCATGGTTAACAACAGTGCTTAGATGATCAGCCGCATACATTCTACCTTTCACAAGCCGCGTCTAATTGCAAGAGTTGTGCAGGAGCCGTCGCCTACCATGCCAACCATGATCTTCATTATTTGAGTTGCAGCCAGTTTTAAATAAAAAAACGTGGAGTTTATTACAGGTTAAACCATAAACGGTTTCCTTTCTATGATTGCTACATTTCATATTGAATGGGATGGGTTTTAAATTTGAAGGGGTGAATTCCAAAATTCAAATGGTATATGAATTATGGTAGTTATTTTGAATTAAGTTGTGTTTTGTAATGCATTTCAATTATTTTGGAAAATACAAAAAAACTATCTATATTTGTTGAAAGGTTTAAAAAAAAAAGAATCAACTTCCAGAATTCAGAGTGCCTTTGTAGTCAAATTAAGAATAGAGCCAGTTAGGCTCTTTACAGAAGTCATTGAAGAAAATAACAAAGCGCCTCAAGCTTGTATCAATCATCATTGTATCCATATAGCCTTGCGACTTCCAACGCCAAGGCTCAATCATCACTCACGTATGACTAAGATGCAGGGTCTAGAGTAAGTGTTTTTTATGATCTCTACCGCATGTCTGCAATTATATATTATTTGGTTAGGGGTTTCGATCTGTTGTATCAAAGACTATCCAATAAATTTAGGAAATATCCACTTGAAAGAGCTATATAGAAAAGGGGACATTACACCTTGAGTGGAATGTGCCACTGAGAATAATAAATTTGATGCTATTGAGAGTGGAAGATATAATATCCCTAAGAGTGAGAAATATAATATCGTCGAGAGTGAGAAATAAAATATTGCTAAGAGTGAGAATATATCCCCAGTTTTTCAAATTTTTCAATTCTCCGCTTTATATTTTTGACATTTAATTTTCTTATTATTTTTCCTCCATACATACTTTATAATATTTTCTAATTTGGCCCCCTTATTAATTTTTGTTTTGGGTATTTAAATAAATTTGCCCTTCCATTTTTTATTAGTCTTTAGTTCCAATATTTTGATAAAAGAAGAAACTCTCCGCTTGCTATCCTTTTTTACTTTTCTCAACACCATTTTTTTGTTTTTTTTGTAAATTTTTTTAACCGGGTTCCTTCTTGCGCTAGGGCCTATCCTTTGTTCCTAGACTTTTTGCGTGTTGCTCAGAGCAGCTAATTGGGTTGTTGGTTCGGTTGTTTCTTCCTGCTTTTGTTGTTTAGTTTTCTTTCCTTGGACACCGTTTGGTGCTCTTGCTGTGTGCTGTCCTCCTGCTTTGTTTTGGCAGTACCTTGGACCCTCTTGTTGGCCTTTTGTTGGACAGTAATAAAATTATGTTATCTTATGCTCCACATTACATATTCTTCGTTTTGTACTATCAGATGTATCCTCCAAAATTTGGCATGCTTTCATTGGTTGCTTTCCACTGAGAGTTGTAGCTTAAAGAAGATTACACGTTGATAGAAATACCTCATAGGGGATCCCCCATTTGCTAGTGAAATAGGCCATGGAGAGTATTTGTTTCATCATCTGATCTTGACTTTAATTCTTAAATTCCTTTGTCATTCAGTCTTGACTCTCCAACTGTTCTTTAGATTCTAGATTTGATGAAACCGAGGAAGCTACTTTCTCACTAACAACTTGATTCTTTAAATCAATTACATACTTCAAACCCTTGTTTTCAGTAAAGATTGTATTGTTTTTCTAGTTGTCATTGGCTTTGGCTATCACTAGCCATCCTTTCTTGAGTAATGCATCATATGCTTTCTTCTTCATAGAAATAATCACAAAATTCAACAAAAAAGATTGGGTTTTAATAATTACCTTATGTGCCTTAAAAGCTCCGAGTTGGCGGCCAATAATTTGTTGATTTGTGCCCACCAATTCAAAAGTTGGCGGCCAAATGGTTGGCTTGCCAAGACTTCTCCAGGTGTTTTCTTGAAGTACATTGACAATAGACCTACCATCAACAATTGTGTTGGTGAGAATCCTTCGAAGGATCTCCATATTCACCACCATTGGTTTCTTTGTTGTGTTAATCGTTAGTAGAATCAGGTCAATTACTTGGTTGCCTAACAACGAACATTCAATTGTTGGATCTTCATTGTTAGGAGATTCCAATTGGGCCATAGCATGCACTATCTCATTCTCCCCTTATACAATAGCATTATGAAGTTCAAGAATACTATTTAAATAAATCCACTACTTTGACTGGTATGGTAGTTTGTAGTGCTTGTCAAGCAATATTTTTCTTGGATTGTAATTGATTTGTTAGCGTACTTGTATTTGCATTTTGTTATTCATAGCATTCTCCACTTTAGCCCTTTCTTCATGAAGCCTTTCCTTTTTTGTACATGGGTCCAAGCTTGTTGCTTTCTTTGCTTGGGCATGAGTAATGACCAAGATTTCATTTTCCCTTTCGACATCAATTAGGTTAATGTTATCTTTTTGCTTCAAACTGTTATTCCTAACCGGTTACTGAGAGGGGGGGTGAATCAGTAAATACTATTTCTATCTCTAATTAAACCTTGTATAAAGATTCTTGCAGAATAAACAAAATGTAAATAACCATTCACAAATTGAAATAGAAATACTCAGATCTACACATTATATATACGTGGAAACCCTCGGTTAGAAGGAAAAAACCACGGTGAGACAGAGTTCACAATTTCACTACTGCAGTAATAAAGGCACCCTGTTAAGAGCTTACAAAGCACTTGTAAGAGTGCTACCCGGTAAAAGGATTTGGTAGAAGATTGGTTAAGATCTTGACTCTGCTAGGAGTTGCCTTGTCAAAGGACTTTAAATACCAATTAAGATGTTACTCGGTTAAGGGATTTATACAAAGAACCTATTAGGGTTCACCTTGATAGAGGGATTTGAATATGCTTTAACAATATAAAAGAAATGATCTTAATTGACACTCTCTGTGTCTTTAGATCATACCTATTGTCCTTTCTGCTCTGCCTAGCTATTGAATCTTTCTGCCTTTCACCTCTGTGACCGTAGCTTCTCTCAGAAGATATCTCTCTCCTACTCTGTATATTCAACAACTTATCTTTTGTATCCTATGATCTGTATTTATAAGAAATTAATCTTAATAAAAACTTAACTCATACTACTGCCAAGTTGTAAACTACACCATAAATCATGCAACAAAAAAGCTTTGCGAGAGATCTTGAGTTTACCTTGAAACATCCACGTAGAAATAAAACTAACTCCTATTAAGAAGCTAACTCCAGTTCTAAACGGTGGATTCTCCGTATAATCTAGTTTTAACTCAGATAGCTCCGCATAATCCGGTGTGGATTTTTATGCAGTCGACCGGTATAGAGCTTATACCTGGTTGTCCATATATCCGTTGTTTGCTTTATAAGACCGGTTGTAGACACTCTTTTTGGGCTACCGGTACATATACTTTGTCAGGTCTACCGGTGCCTATTAAGAACTATGAATGGTCTACCGGTTTACTGGTGAGATTGATGTTTGCCTTAAACTTATCCATTGACAACTTAAATATGCTAACAATCTTCCCCTTTGGCATTGGTGTCAAAACATCACTCTCTTATCACAGTTCATTCCCTGTCCTGTAGACTTCCCCTTTGTCTGTGCTTCTGTTTTGTAGCTGAATCTGCCCTGTATTTTGACCTTCTCTTTCTGATCTTCTTCTTAATATCTTCCCCTTTTTGCCTCCAAAGGACAAAGGGTTTACAACCGTAATTTTGCAAAGATATCTTTGTAAATGTTCTTTGCTGCTAGAAGAAAAGTATTCCACTGACCGGTGACATGTTCTAGATTTTTCTGTGCTACTTGCAGCGATACAATTATGTTCTCCATGTCCTCTACAGTCTTGTAGTCCGGTTCACTAATCAGATTCTCAGCGTTTGTTGCATTAAATCAAATGTTGGGGCCAGAAATAATTGAAATCCAATAAGATCTTGGATTCTCTTAGTCTTCTCTTCAGATGCCTTTCTCAAAATGAGAGCTAGGCTTGTCATTTCCCTGCTGAAATCTGTTGCTGTTGTGTTCTTTATATCGAATTGGGAAGGCAAAACTCTTATGTCTTCAGAAGTCTTAGTTGACTTCTCTGTGATATCTTGCACAAAAGTGTCAAAATTTGAAGTCCTTGTCATTAGACTTCCTGCAACCTGTAATTGTTGCTAGAGTACCCTTATGTTGGTAGATATTGCTACCTTTATCTCTTCAACCTGTTTGTGGAGAATTTCTATTCTCTTCTTTTCATAGTGAGCAATGGCAATTGTCTCCGGATTAGTGACATCTTTTCCTATTGCTTCTGCCAAAATCTCCAATTGATCAATGACAGGTTCATCTTCATCTATGTCTGCATTCGGTACAAAGTTGTACAAGATGTTCTTTACACTTGTGAGGACCATATCCTGTTTCTTGTTTGTTAGCTCCTTTAGCTGCCTAGTTGACATTTTGCTTATGTCAACAACAGTCTCAGTAACCTTGCTCTTCTTGGCTTTTGTGTCTGCTGCAAAGGATAACTTCCTCTTGGATGAGGACGAGCTTGGAACATCTACTTGTTCCTTTTTCTTTGGCTCCTGTACTGGTTGTTCTTGCTCAATATGTATAGGTAACTCTTGTTCCCGTTCATTCAGTTGTTCTTGTTTTTCTTCATTCCCTGGTTTTACCATCTCTTTCGGTATTCCTACCTCTTTTGTTGGTCTTTCTTCCTCTTTCTGTACTTCCCCTTCCGGTTGTACCTCTACTTCTAGTCGTGCATCTTCTTCCTGTTGCAATTTCTCTTTTGGTGGGGCTTCTTGTTCTGGTGGTGGCTCTGTGTGCTACTCCTCAGCTGTATGTAGCTCACCCATAACAATGTCTTCTTCACCTGATGTGGTGTTGTCAGTAGTCATCTTGACTGATGACTCTCCCGGTACTTGTTCACTTGATGTGAACTGTTCCTTAGGAACTTCTTGTTCACTAGTTGTAGTTTCTCACCAGCAGTGAATTGAACTGGTGGTTCCTGTTCCGTCCTAGGTTCTTCCTGTGGACTTGTATCCTTTAGAGCACTGAAATCATATTGTTGCCAGAAATCAAGTGTCTCTTGATAGACTTCCTTCTCATAACCATTTAGTATCTTGGCAACCTTATTCCTGGTATCCAAATTCATTGATGCTTCCTCTATTAGAAGTTTGATAGTTTCCTCACCGAGACCAGGTTTTACTTGTTGCAATGTCTCCTTAGCAATTCTAGTGTTGGAGCCCAGACCGGTTCTCCATTTTGTCATTAGTCTTGTATTTAGTTCAGGAGGAAATTTAGACCTGTAGTCTCTTATTTAGCCGCATTGGCTACTTCTCCAAAATCCATGACTTCATCTACAATATCATTGACAGTCATAGTGCGAGCCTTACCTTTTTTTGGAGAAACAAGAATGGTTGGCAGAGCTAGATCGCCTCCTTTGTCATCAATGATAACGACGATGATCGGTTCAGTCGATACTGATGCTTTGACTTGAGCCTCAACTCCTAGAATTCCTTTTCCCTTACCGGTATCTTTGACCGGTGGCACAGTGTTCTTTTGGCTTGCTTCTTTTGCCTGTTGTTGGGTTTGAAGAAGTCTTGTCCATGTTGCCACACCTTCATCGTGAACCCTGTCAACTTCTCCAACAGGCATTTGACTTATCCTTCTTCAAATCGGGAAGTTTTGCTTGTGTAGTTCTGCTTGCTGAGTTGCCTCATCTTATGTTAAGTGATTCTGCACTTCAAGTAGGGCTCTAATCCTTAGCTCCTTTTCTCTTTCCATTGAAACTTTAGATCTCGCTTCAAGAATTTCTTGGAGATCATCAAGGATGACCTTATGAAGTTCGGTAGGAGTTAGATTGAACTTATGAATGCAATAGACTACTGCTTCTTCTATTTTCGTCGTCTTCTTCTATGGAAAGACTATATTGCCTTCCAACTGATGTCATGCCTCCTGAATTCTTTAACCCTTCCACAAATTCATCGATTGTGGGTTTTCTTCCTCTGGGTGGATCTTCCTTCACCGGTTTAGCAGATTTTCTCTTGCGGACCAGAGGAGTAGGGTCTTCAGTCTTTGTTTCTTCCCCTGGAGTGCTGGGTGCTGGTTGTGTTCTTTTCCTTTGAGCTTTTGGTTGTTCTGTTGTCGGTTTCTTCTTCAGTGTGGGAGTCCTTTTGACATATACATTTTTTATTGGTGCCTTCTTCAGATTCTCCTGAATCTCTTCAAAGGTCCCAACCAGTAAGCCGACAAGTCCAAATCACTATCTTGTAGGGCATCTGCATATGCCTTGGCTGTTTTTGCAGAGATTTCATACCCCAATTCTGGAGCATACCTGGTTCGCGGTTCCACTGCCTGTATGATGCAGTGATCGGTGGAGACTAGGAAGCACACATCGTCTTTGTAGGAGTCAACAATAGTTGACGACACCCTTTCCCTGGCGTGCATTCTTAGCTGGAATGCCTCAAAGTAGTCAGTCATGACTTGACTGAACTTGTTTCCCAGTTGGTTCACCATATCACTAATTTGGATCATGACTGGTCGATCGGTTCGCCAGGTCACCTTGCCTATTCTCGGAAAGAAGTTGGAATAGTAAAAGAAAAGGCGTACCAATAGGGTTCCATATTTCAGGAACTTCTTAACGATACCAAGCTTCTTCAGATTCTCAAAAATCTGTCCTCAAAGCATTGTGCAGAGATCATACTGCGCGTTGTCGTGCATGATCCGGTGAGTGGCATGAATGGCTCCTCCCGACACGCTATTCATGTTGCTTGATTGATAGATTTTGTAACCTATCATTGCTGATGCAAACCAAACTCCATCTTCAATGTTGTTTACGGTCATTAGCCGGCTATCGGATTTTGATTTCGTCAATTTTGCGACGACGACATTGGAAATGGCTCTCAGGGTGAGGGGTTCCCCTTTGTCGTAGTACCCGGTCACTCTGTGCAGGTCCTCCTTGGTGATTGGAGTGCATGTTCCCTTAGTAAGCTAGAAACCAGGTTCATTCACATGACTGAGAACCAGTCGTATCCAATCCGGTCGAAACACAGTTGGATAGCAGATTAATCAACCTAGAGGATACCAGCTTCACGTATTTGTCTTGAAGCTTTCCGTCTGTGCACAGCGAGAGGTGCTCACTTTGGATGTAAGTTTCACCCATTTCTTCTTGTTTTGCATGAATGAAAGCGGTGATATCTTCAGTCATCAAAACTCCATCAGACATAGATGACAATGCACCAGACATGTCATTTTCCTTGTTCTGAACTGCCATGATGTCGTAGACAAGTCGGTCAAACTGATTTAGCGACAAATGATGATGATGCCATTGTTATCAACCGGTTTACACAGAAAGTTGCTTGATTGGTCTTACAGAAATATTTTATCAATGATCAAAGCACGAGAATATTACTCAAGGATAAGAAATTGTTAATCACAAATCGCAAAGTAAAAGAAAATGAGTAATCCTCCATACTTTATATAGAATTAGGGCATAATGGTAATTACCAAACGGTAACTATTTGTTAACGGCTATAGCATTAATTACCTTACCTAACCTTTCTTTCCTTTTTCACCAACTGGTATCCAAGCCTTTACCTGTTTGAGAAAACCCCGGTTGATCAATACTTACCTGTCCGGTTATACTTCCTGACTGAGTGAGTTTGTTACTTACTAGTCCTACGGGGAACAGTAGACGGGCTACCGGTTCCCTCTAAGCCTTTTAGGCTCAGTTTGCTGAAGAGATGTCACCATCAGCAGACGATGATCTTTCCTCTGTCTTCTCCTTAGCGGAGCTCTTTGATTCCTTTTTGAACCAAATCTTCTTGACTTCTTTCTCGGTCTCTTTTCCCTTGTCCTTTTGACTGGGAGACAAGGTCTTCATCACCGGTTTGACTGATCCTCTCCTTTGGTTTACTGACCGGTTCCTACAATCCTTGGCCAAATGTCCAACTTTGTTACAAGTGTAGTAGACTATCCCGGTTGCCTTCCATGGATTTACCCTTTTCTTGTTAGGTGAATTACACTAGGAGTTATTATGGCTATGCATGCCATAGTTAGCACAGTTGGTTGTGCTCCGGTTCTTATTCCTCTTTGGGAATATCGGTCTCGGTGGGGACCTGGATGCCATTGTTTTGGATCTGCATTCATCAGCCTTGTGTCCAAACTTGTTGCATGCGTAGCAATAGCCTTTGAAGCTTCCCCTGCTTCCACTGGACACACTTGTGGGGCGAGACCAACATTCAGTGGTCTTGTGGCCATGCTTGTAATAGTTTTTGCAGTAACTGTTAGTTGGCTTTACCGGTGCATTTCTGCAGTCACTAGTTCTATGTCCCGGTTTGCCACAGTGATTGCAAGAAGTATTGAAGGACTTTTTACCCTTTAGTTCTACCAGTTTCTTCTTTTCCTTCTTGCTTTTCTTGTCTCCACATGACTCACCGATTTCCTTGGTGTTTTGACCGGTGAACCCAAGTCCTTTGGGATCTTTGTGCTTTCTTTGAGCTTTTAGTTGCTCATCAAGCTTTACTGAGCTTTCATTGTATCTTTTAAGGGTTTCATTCCTTTCTTCGAGTGCTTTCATCTGTTCCTTCAGTTGATACAGCTCAATTGCCAGCCTCTTGCATGCATCATCTTTATCATGTCAATTCTTTTGCATGTTGGCATTTTCTTGTGTGACTATCTGCATGTCTTCTTGAAGTTGCAGAACGACAAGATCACTTTCTCATACTGCTTCTTCTGGCAGATTTCTTGCTTTCTCAAAGGCTATTAGTGATTTTATTGCAGTGTTTCTTTCATCTTTAGCTTTTCTTTTTTTGTCAATTAATTCAGTCATCCTTAGGGCATTATCTCCCTGCTCTCTCTTCGGGTTGGAGATTTGATCGGTTAGGATCTGATTCTTCTCCATAAGCTCGGAGACTACCTCCTCAGCTTCATTCGATCCACTTTGCCCAGAGAGCTCTTCAATCATTTCATTTCTCTCGCTTAACTGCAGAGCCAACTCCTTTCTTTTAGCAAGGGATCTTCTTAGCATATTCTCAAGAGAGGCAATGATGTCATTGGCTTCCTCAAGCTGCTTCTGATACCTGTAACCCTCCATGATCTTTTACTCAAGCGGTTAAGCTTTATTCCTTTGAGAACCTAGGGCTCTAATACCAATTGTTATTCCTAACCGGTTACTGAGAGCAGGGGGTGTATCAGTAAATACTATTTCTATCTCTAATTAAACCTTGTATAAAGATTCTTGCAGAATAAACAGAATGTAAATAACCATTCACAAACAGAAATAAAAATACTCAGATCAACACATCATATATACGTGGAAACCCTCGGTTAGAAGGAAAAAACCATATTGAGATAGAGCTCACAACTTCACTACTGCAGTAATAAAGGCGCCCTGTTAAGAGCTTACAAAACACTTGTAAGAGTGCTACCCGGTAAAAGGATTTGGTAGAATATCGGTTAAGATCTTGACTTTGCTAGGAGTCGCCTTGTCAAAGGACTTTAAACACCAATTAAGATGTTACCCGGTTAAGGGATTTATACAAAGAATCTATTAGGGTTCACCTTGATAGAGGGATTTGAATATGCTTTAACAGTATAAAAGCAATAATCTTAATTGACACTCTGTCTGATTAGATCATACTTGTTGTCCTTTGTGCTCTGCTTGGCTGTTGAACCTTTCTGCCTTTCACCTCTGTGACCGTAGCTTCTCTCAGAAGATATCTCTCTCCTACTCTATATATTCAACAACTTATCTTTCGTATCCTATGATCTGTATTTATAAGAAATTAATCTTAATAAAAACTTAACTCATAGTACCGCCAAGCTGTAAACTCAACCATAAATCATGCAGCAAAAAAACTTTGCAAGATGACCTTGAGTTTACCTTGAAACATCCGCGTAGAAATAAAACTAACTCTTGTTAAGAAGCTAACTCCAGTTCTAAAGGTGGATGCTTCGTATAATCCGGTTTTAACTCAAATAGCTCCGCATAATCTGGTGCGGATTTTTATGCAGTTGACCGGTATAGATCTTATACCCAGTTGTCCATATATCCCCTGTTTGCTTTATAAGACCGGTTGTAGACACTCTCTTTGGGCTACCGGTACATATACTCTGTCAGGTCTACCGGTGCTTATTAAGAACTATGAATGGTCTACCGGTGTACCGGTGGGATTGATGTTTGCCTTAAACTTATCCAATGACAACTTAAATATGCTAACACAAACATCTAATGTCTTCATGGTCACCAATGCCACACCAATTGCACAATAATTATAAGTTGGTTTTCTTATTTTTGCAATCTCTCGCAAAGTGTCCCCATTTGCTACATTGTCAGTGTTGTATGATAGGATGTCCCTTGGCGTTATATTGTATTTGATTTTTCCTTCCTCATTGATTTCGATAATTGTCTAGACATGCATTCTGTAGTTTTGGAGCAGACTCTCCCTGTGTGAAGAGTAATTGTGTACTTCTAGTCTTGAAATTATATAGGCACTCCTTTATTGAATGACCCATCACTTGGCAAAGCTCATAAAACATCTTCCTAGGACAATTATGTTTTGTGTGCCCCTTAATTTTGCACTCAGTACACCACACTTTATTACTTTCTTTATCGGTTGCTTTCTCCGTCTTTGATTCTTTCATCATTCTTATCATATCTCGTCATAGGGCCCAATCCATTTTCAATCCTTTGTCGCTGCTACCTTCAATGCTCTTGTCATCAGCCATCTTTCGTCTTCCCCGAGAGGATGTTTTGGATTGACTCTTGATGGTAATCGCTAGATTATAAGCATCAACGTACGTGGTACGATGATGGACGTACCACTTTCATTTTCTTTCATAGAAAGGGAATCAATCCCTCAATGAACCAAAGATTCTTTAATCTGTTGACTGGCTAATTCTCCAACTTAATCAGCAACTCCTTGAGCCTATGATTGTAAGCTCATACATTCTCATTTTTCCTTGTTTGGTGATATAAATCTCGATGACAATCTCAGTGTCATTCGGTAGCAATTTAAGCCTCAAGAACCTTCTTTTGTCCTCCTCACTACTTGCTATCCAGATTGTTTCACATAATTTGCAATGCCTTACTGGGTTATTGGATACATTTCCCATGAACTTAGGGTTTTTTTGCCTGTCGACATTTGGACTGGCTGAGGGAGTCACCATCTTTCTCGGTGAATACATGCCTTGTGCCTTGGACTTGGTTGGACTATATTTCTATTGATGTTTTGGTGCTTCACATGCACTTATTACCACATACGTGTCCTCTATACATCCACTCTCAGAATCCCTTGCACTCTAGTTACCTTCCACTTCATTCCTAGACTCTTCTCTTGTGGGTCTTTGGCTTGATTCCTCCAATTCTTGGTTCCTCTTCCGAGATGGATAGTTCTTCGATGCGGCATACTGTTATTCTCAAATACTTCAATTAATTCATGTCCAGGGTTTCTTTCTCTTTCCGTCGTCATTCGCTGTCATCTATAGGAACGATTGTCCTACTTGGCTGACAAGGTCTTGGTATCTTCTGTTAGGGAGGGTTAAGTGTCTAGCAATTTCTTCCTAATCTCCGTTTGAGAGTTCTTTGTTGGATGTTTTCGTCTCTTGCTCTTGACCAGCTTGTGGCCTCTTCTTGCCTTTATTGGGATCTAAGGGTGTAATGACCCTTACCAATAGGATCACTAAAACCTTCAAACTGAACTTAGGAATTTTGTCAAACAGTTGGCATGCATTGAAAAATCTGCTTGTATTGATGTGTTTCAATGTGTATTTTGTTTTGGGCATCAACTATGCAATTGAAATAACAGTACCAATATAGAATGTAATACAATGAGCAACAATGAATCAAGAACTGCTCTAATTCTGATTGCAATTTCCAGAATATAAATGACTGTGACAAGTAATATGCAGACTTCAATGCAATGATCTAGGACCACTCTAAGATAATGTGAATAATGCCCTTGCTATGCTCCTTTCTGTTATGTCAATCCAATACAATAATATATGGCAATGTCTAAACAGATGACTGATTATATGACTGTCACTACTACTGAAAATATGGCAAATATATGGACTGTTTATAAACAGAGTTTTCCCCTTAACCAAATACAAAAACTTGTAACTCTTTCACAACTTATCACAATGCTAATGACAGTGACAATTCTGGACTGTTATAACAGTGAATACATATGCACTTGTCAATACAAATGTTGACATCAAACAATCACAACAAAATACATAAATGAACCTGGGATTGCTGCACTCGAATTGTTGATAAATGCTGATGTAACAATGACCGCACTGCTCCCCCAAACAGTCCCCCAAACTGCCAACCAAACTCAACAAGCTGCCCCTGCTGGACTGCCGTACCAGGCCGTACATGTACGGCTCTTGCATAAAATAAAATGCAGGGTTTTTGACACTCCAAAAAGCTATGAAAGGACCGCCAGGGATGTACTAAGATCCTCCCAAGAGCATAAAAATGTTCTCCAAGTACATTAGGAGATATGAGCAAATTATTGGTTCCAAACCCTGATATGGACTATTCAGAAAATGCACCAAAATGATCTCCAATCTCTACCAAAATGATTCACCAATGCAATGATGAACTCAAACCCTTATTCCATCAATTTCAAGCCCTCAAATCAATCCTCAGATGAATTTTTCGAGTCTGCTTTTTCGGGCTGCTTTTTCGGACTGCTTTTTCGGATCTGCTTTTTCGAACTGCTTTTTTCGGATTTGCTTTTTCGAACTGCTTTTTCAGATCCGCTTTTTCGTTTTGCTTTTTCAATTACAAACAAACCCTTACAACAAATTCTCAATGAAGTACCAATGAGATGGCTGAATACCAACTCCACAATTGCAACAATTCAAGTGATATTTCACACCCTCAAAGTTGCCAATCCAAGGGAGTGATTCGTTCCCAAAGACTGAATAATGATTTGCAGATCCAAATTCCACAAATGTCTTCACAATGAAGAAGTAGAAGAGATATCATAAACAAGCATGTAGAAATGAGAGGCCTAGCCCTCTATTTATTCACTTTTCCTGGAACTTCTAGAACTCTCCTTTATAAAATCTCATTAAAAAGCACTTTTTATAATAAAATAATATTATAAATCAAAAAGTGCAACTCAACTTAAAATTAGAACATGTAGGCCCCGATAACTTATAATAATAAAATATAACCTCTTAAACTTCTCCAAAAGCCAATATAACCATTTGATCTGCAAAAATGACTCTCTCTCTCCACCATTTGCCTACGAGAGTCAGGGATAGGCAAATTCGGCACGCTAAACGAGGTCAGCCAAAATGGGGACATGACAGTCCGCCCCTCCTGAAATTGCTTGTCCCCAAGCAATGGCTAAACAATGAACCCAACAATCCTCCTGGATCCCAAATGAAGTCATGAACTGTACTACAGTCAACCAACGCAAGCTCCTGCAATATCCTCTGCGATATAACCAAGAGGAATCCATGAATGAATCGTGAACCACTGCTCAACTGAACTCTAACCCCATAACTGCCATAGTCAGGAACCCACGAGACACCAACTCCGAAAATATCAGAACTCAAGTGGAGAGGACAACTGAAACTCCCAACATAGCAAATATCCTCAACACATCCCACTAACAATCCAGCTCTATAATGATGAATACTCTGAAAGGGAACTGCACCGAGTGCGGAGAATCCACACACTATACACCAACTGTAGTCAACATATCTCTGCAGATTACCAACCATGCTGGTATCACCATAACTCCCATGCTCTGCTGGCGGCTGATAGGCATCATACAATAGATAGCAGTCACTCAAAACAAATCTGTCTGCCATCTCCTCCATACATGACTCATAAGCACGTTGATAAACATACCCTGAGATATAATACCAATAAAAAGAACCAACCAGCTCATCCTGCAAACGTGATACAACCGACTGTGACTGATCATTAGCTAAGTCAGAAGATGACATAGCCAAAGGAGGGAAATCAAGAACAACAGCTGAACCATCAACAACATCAATATCATGAACCATCCGGCTGTCGCTCACATAACCCAACATCACGTCATATGCCTCACAGCTCTCTACCCGTGACGTCAAACCATACCATAACTGGTGACAAACACTAGAGCCCAAAGTACATCTCCGTATCATCATCTTATTGACATATGGATCAAAAATAAACTGATGAGCATACCTCTCAGTGTAATGTCGATAAAATGCGCCAACATCAGTCAGTGGCTCAGACTGCAATCCCGATGAAACTAACTGCAACTGATCACTAACCAGGCCCGAACTTGCCACTACCTCCGAAGACACCTCCAAAGGAGTAGTACCACTGATAGGAACCATGCCAACTGCCGGCTCATCAACATCAAACATGATCTCTGGTACAACATCACAAGTCTCCACGTCATCAGTAGTAGAGATCACCACCATGTCGAGCGGACTACAACGCTCAACAGCAACACCCAACTCTACCGAGCCTAACTCAAGTGGAAGGGAACAAGATATACCACTACTAGTATCTAGGATGGATGCATCCCCATCTCCACTGTCTCTGGCAATCTCAACCATGGACATCCCCGAATCACCAGACACCATAGTCTGTGACTGTACAAAATCTGGTAAAGTCTGTAGTCGCTCCAACTCCATGGCTACCTCAGCCAACTGAAACTGTGACTCCTCAAAAGCCAACTGTGTACTCTCAAGAGTCTCCGAAGTCACCTCGAGCTGCTGAGTAAGCTCGCTCACCTCCTCTTCCTTGACTACTAATGCCTCGTATGCTGTACTGCCCCAGTCTAGAAGATGATCCCTGTTGGCTACCAACTGCAAATAATCCTGTCTCAAAATCCGGATAGCCTCCCATAAAGAATGGATCTCTGTCAAGGAGAGATAACTGCCTCCCTGCTCATCACTAGTAGGAGAACCCCATCCATAAACTGCTAACACCTGACGGGCAGCATTGAAATGCTCGCAAGCGATAGCAATGTCCCGCTCACTAACTCTCAGCTGACTAGACACATGATGGCGCTGGCTAGACTGTCTCCTACAATCCTCTTCCCCTGGTACACTGTCCAAAGGAGTAACCTCAAAATAGCTATCACCTGTAGTACTGCCATCCAAACTCAGCAGACCAGCTGCTGAACTCGTATCATCAAACGGAGTGACTGAAGCATCAACATAAACCTCCGTATCAAGGGAATCCACTAAGTCCTCAACACTATCAATAACATCCTCCTCTAACACACTATCAAAAGGAGTATCCTCAAAGTCGCTAATCTCTGGAGTACTACCATCCCTACTCTGCAAGTCGACTCCAGAACTCACATCACCATACGAAGTGTCAAAAACTGTAACATCACTGTCCAACTCCGCTGTAACAAAAGAATCTACTGAGGAAGCTAAGTCCTCACAACTATCCACAGCATACTCCTGGATGTCATCAATACCAAAACGATCCTGGGACTCATCTGTAAACTCCATCATATCTGTGATATCATCAACCCATTCCAACAAGAATGGTCGACTGGACACATGAACAATGCCCCACATGGGTGTATAAAAACTAATTCCAGCATCAGACAAGCTGCTGGCATGGACGAGAACTACACCGTGTAATCTACTAATCAAATCCATGATAGTGCAACAGATACTACTACCAAAGAATGATAGACATCTCCGGTCAAAACAATCCCAAACGCCAATGTAACAATCCTGAGTTCTCATCCGTAAACTGGAACCGACTGACACCTCAAGCAAAATCCGTACCTGAGTAGCCTGCTCAATCCCAATATCAGCTGATCCCACATCCATGTCTGCCATAATTGACACTATCCCTGAATCCTGGATGCAAGGTGAACTCTCACAACTATCGACAACCACATGTGATCCGCATGTCGCAGAAAGCTGAGTATCAGGTGTGTAAGATGAAGTTGAACTCAACTCCACGCCATACCCATCCACATATCTCTCTGAGTCCTGTAATGCCAATGGAGTACTCAACAAAGAGGCTCGAGTGTCCTCGAACTCTCGAGAAAGCCTGCCAACTTCCTCCTCCTTCCTCCTCAAGGCATCTAAATGATCTCTGGCAAGGCTAAGAAGATGGTCACGATCTGAAAGAAGATGTAAATAACTCATCTTCATCGCTCCCATTCCTTCCCTGATCGCCTGTAAGTCAACACAAGAAGACTCTGCCTGAACTCCCTTATGTCTGTCTTGTAACTGAATCATCCGGATGTGATCCTCTATCATCTCCCGCATCCTGTCATGATGAGATAATGAAGTCACAATCCCATCCTCGCTTACCCTAAGCTGACTGGACAAAACATGTGAAGTACTATGTGCCTCAACCTCATGTGATGTAGCATCTAACTGTGCCTGATACTCTCTATCAGCAAAGTCCTGAATACTCAATGTCTGCTCATCGCTGATAGGTATCTCATCATCATGCACAACAACCTCCTCACAATCATCATCTGAATCCACTGTGCTGCAGTTACTATTTTGAGCACCTGTGACATCATCAAGACCAACTGTACCACAATCACCGTCAGTGTCACTCATGCCATCCGGTGTGCCTGTGATATCACCTTCTGATGCAACTGGCTCAACCTGTACAACATCTGTAACCACTTCTGCCTGTGAAGATGATGCAAATAAATCATTACGTGAACATGTGCTAACATCTCCCAATACCGGATCAGCATGTCTGTCAAACTCATCATACAAGTTTCTGCCTGTCATAGGGAAGGTACTTCGATCCTTAGGCCTATTAATCAGGCTCTTTAACCACGTACATGCCATAGGTGACACATTCCTCTCTTTTGTCCAAACATGCCATAAATCTTCTGCCAAAAGTTTAGAAATTTCATCCTTCTCCTCAAACAAGATTGTGAACATGATAGAGTGCATCGATGCTAATACATCGCTGGAATGAAACTCATCCAAAATATTCCAAAATGTGTTAAACATTCTGCGAATGTCATCAATACAACCTATTGACAACATAATGTTTTCAAACCTACACCATGCAAATACTTCAAGTAATCTTGCCCTCTTTGTGAAATGAGGGTCCCTGATGTCATCCAACTTTTCGAAGCTTTTCACCATGGCATGAAGTACCTCTCTCATAATCTGATCATCATAAGAATTAAAGCCAGCTATTATCCTCATGATTTCACTAATGCAAGAGAGAGTTGCAAGTCTTACCACCTCATCATGATGTCTCAATAATCGGGGCTTCACCAAAGAACCAAATACTGGAGATAAAGCTGTTTGCATAGCATAGGAATCTGACTGATCAACCTTGCCTAAATAAGTTTCCAACTCCTCCAAAGTTCTTAGGAGGTCCTTTGTTCGCTGAAATGGACGATCTAGTTTCTTCAATGCAGTGTGCATTCTCTCTTTCAATTCCTTGTCTCCTGTTAAAGCCATGCTGACAGTTGAATTCAGTCTGAAATAACCCAATCAGGTTGGCAGGAAACCGCTCTGATACCACTGTAATGACCCTTACCAATAGGATCACTAAAACCTTCAAACTGAACTTAGGAATTTTGTCAAACAGTTGGCATGCATTGAAAAATCTGCTTGTATTGATGTGTTTCAATGTGTATTTTGTTTTGGGCATCAACTATGCAATTGAAATAACAGTACCAATATAGAATGTAATACAATGAGCAACAATGAATCAAGAACTGCTCTAATTCTGATTGCAATTTCCAGAATATAAATGACTGTGACAAGTAATATGCAGACTTCAATGCAATGATCTAGGACCACTCTAAGATAATGTGAATAATGCCCTTGCTATGCTCCTTTCTGTTATGTCAATCCAATACAATAATATATGGCAATGTCTAAACAGATGACTGATTATATGACTGTCACTACTACTGAAAATATGGCAAATATATGGACTGTTTATAAACAGAGTTTTCCCCTTAACCAAATACAAAAACTTGTAACTCTTTCACAACTTATCACAATGCTAATGACAGTGACAATTCTGGACTGTTATAACAGTGAATACATATGCACTTGTCAATACAAATGTTGACATCAAACAATCACAACAAAATACATAAATGAACCTGGGATTGCTGCACTCGAATTGTTGATAAATGCTGATGTAACAATGACCGCACTGCTCCCCCAAACAGTCCCCCAAACTGCCAACCAAACTCAACAAGCTGCCCCTGCTGGACTGCCGTACCAAGCCGTACATGTACGGCTCTTGCATAAAATAAAATGCAGGGTTTTTGACACTCCAAAAAGCTATGAAAGGACCGCCAGGGATGTACTAAGATCCTCCCAAGAGCATAAAAATGTTCTCCAAGTACATTAGGAGATATGAGCAAATTATTGGTTCCAAACCCTGATATGGACTATTCAGAAAATGCACCAAAATGATCTCCAATCTCTACCAAAATGATTCACCAATGCAATGATGAACTCAAACCCTTATTCCATCAATTTCAAGCCCTCAAATCAATCTTCAGATGAATTTTTCGAGTCTGCTTTTTCGGGCTGCTTTTTCGGACTGCTTTTTCGGATCTGCTTTTTCGAACTGCTTTTTTCGGATTTGCTTTTTCGAACTGCTTTTTCAGATCCGCTTTTTCGTTTTGCTTTTTCAATCACAAACAAACCCTTACAACAAATTCTCAATGAAGTACCAATGAGATGGCTGAATACCAACTCCACAATTGCAACAATTCAAGTGATATTTCACACCCTCAAAGTTGCCAATCCAAGGGAGTGATTCGTTCCCAAAGACTGAATAATGATTTGCAGATCCAAATTCCACAAATGTCTTCACAATGAAGAAGTAGAAGAGATATCATAAACAAGCATGTAGAAATGAGAGGCCTAGCCCTCTATTTATTCACTTTTCCTGGAACTTCTAGAACTCTCCTTTATAAAATCTCATTAAAAAACACTTTTTATAATAAAATAATATTATAAATCAAAAAGTGCAACTCAACTTAAAATTAGAACATGTAGGCCCCGATAACTTATAATAATAAAATATAACCTCTTAAACTTCTCCAAAAGCCAATATAACCATTTGATCTGCAAAAATGACTCTCTCTCTCCACCATTTGCCTACGAGAGTCAGGGATAGGCAAATTCGGCACGCTAAACGAGGTCAGCCAAAATGGGGACATGACAAAGGGCATGAATCACTCAAATTTGAACCTTCTTTTAAAACAACAGTGCCAAATGTTTACTATAGATGATAACTTAAATACATGAATTAGTAATAAAGATGACAATGCATACTAGATATAGGAGTCAATTTTATCTTTATTCAAACATGAAATTATTATAGAAGAAGACAAAAGATGATCAACCAAGGATTAGAATTGATCCGAGTACATGATACTACATTCCTTTATGATGAACAATATATTAAAAGGACCCAATACTTTCCAAGAGGAACACAACTGTCTACCAACCGACACTTATAACTACTCGATAATGACAAATGAACAATCAATACATAGTCGAATAACCAATATTATCGAAAAATAATAATAGACATTGTATGTTGACAAAGCAAATAATTTGAAGGGTTGGGATATTGTTGTAGTTTTATTCATGTATACCAGCACTTGGAATTGTGAAGATTTGAAAGGGTAAGGCATTTAAAGGGGTGGGAATTGGAAAATTTGTATATGTGCTACCATGGGCAGAAAAGTTGATAGGTGATATAGGGCCTAGGGAGAAACAACAAATGGAATGACAAGGTTTCAATTTCAAGATTTCAAGTTCAAGGTCCACTTTGAGGAGGAAGGGGTAAAGAGGCCTAAATACTTGAAATAAGGGTAGAAACAAACAAGTGTCGAAAAAGATGAAGTGAAGATCTATTGAGAACTAGGGATTTAGCTTAACATCTATGTAGTAAAATGTTGATAGGTATCCTAGAAACTCGATGTTGAAAAAAAAAGGCACGAAGGTATTAAAAAAAAAGCCCAAAATCTCCCCATTTATGGGGCCAAATAAGTGAATCTCTCTAAGGGATTGAGAAAGGATGTGAAATGGAAACCCTAGATGCGGGCTAGATAAAGATATATTTTGACAGCACAGCCGGAGGAAATCCGAAGTTGGCAGGAGCAAGTTGTCTTATCAAAGACCATGAAGGGAAAACCTTGAGGCTGTTGCGGAAAAAGTTAAGCACAACCATGAATAACGAAGCAAAATTTCATGTGGCACTAATGGGACTAATTGCTGACAGAAGATTGAGCTATCAGAAGATCCATTTAGAAGGGGACTCACAAATTTCCATCAATGCAATTCGGGTGGGAAGAACTCCAAATGGGATGGTGGACAGATGGCATAGAAGGATCTTGGAGGTCCTCACCTTCTCCAAAGATTATATTGTCTCACACATATAGTAGGAAGGCAATAATGTGGCAAATGTGGTGGCAAAGTTGTCAGTTGATATGCCAACATTAGAGATAGAGGTCATGTGTCATCAAAATACCTTTTTGAGTAGGTGGCTTTAGGTGACTTTGATGAATAATTATCTTTTCTATCGATCATGGCTAACCCTTTGAAGATATCTAAAACCTTGAAAAATCCACTATGAATGTCTTTGATAAGTGTGCACTATTACTTTACACTTGCATCTTATGACGAGGATTAAATGTTTATGCGATCTTAACACTTCTGCGATTACTGTGGGTGCTTCAGGCTTGTTCGTTGCACTTGTCTGCATCCTTTCATCTGGAAATTGATTGTCTGAATAAGATGTTAAATTGCACTTTAGTCCGTGACCTCCACATTTCTTATAGATGAATTGAGGCACCTATTTGTATGTCACTCAATGTGTAACTACAGTCAAGCTAATCATCTTTCTATGGGGTATTACTCTTTTGAAGATTGTTATGGCTTCCAATGTTGTGTCTTATGAGATTTTAGTCGCTCTCACAATTGAATATATGCCCTGCTAGAAGAAAGAGCAAGACAAAGTTTGTTTCTTGCTGAATTCTTCCAATTACACACAAAATTTCATATTCTTTGGCATACACAAGTCAACTTCGAGGTACTTCATGATTGTAAGATTTTTTTTTTCAAAATGTATCATTCAAAATGCAATTTATGAATACATTTGCACAGCACAGTATTAATTTATTGTCTAGGCGTCACTCTAATTGTTGATTTCACAATGGTGCATCATGGGTACTATGTATCAGGTGATTTCTATTGTCACATTTGTTTCCTTTTCTTAGAATTGAATTTTCACAAATTATTATTTTTTAGTGCCGAGTAAACTTTTTAATGTGACCAGTGATGCTGCCACAACATGCCCTTTGGCACCACATGAAATGCTTTGACTCGAAGCTATGAACCGGTGAGGTCACAATCGGGAGACCTCATCCACATTTAACAAAGTTGAGGCTCAAACCCACAAGCACATTGGATCAGTGAAGGCACAAGCTTGCGATCACAATGGCCTACTAGGGATTTGAACCTCGGTGGGCACAACAACACCATCACCACTTAACCAACACACTAAGTGGTGAACCCCGTTGGACATTCACAAATTATACATTTATAGTGTATGGCATTTTTTTGAGTCTCGATGAGTGTGTGAGTTTGGCAATGAAAATCATGATGACTTATCATAAGCTATGTAGATTTTGTTGATGAATATTGCAGCAGTAAGTTATTTGTGTGATGAGATGTTAAGATGTTCATTTATGATAGTATTCTGAAGGGCAGTACAAACTATGCATTTCCTTTTTGTTTTTATTTTTATTTTCTTCAAATATTTAAGAGTCTTATCAGAACTTCAAAGCAGATCATCTCCCTCTCAAGGAAACATAGGTTTTTTCATGCCTCTTCAATATGTATCAGAAAGTATATTATTTATTATGTCTTAGTTTCTGCTATATTTTGTTGCTTTCATTTTTTGTAAAATCTTAAATTCTATGTGCTTTGAACTTTTCTATGTGACAGTAGCTGGACTATCAATATATTTTCTATGATTGTTGCATGTTAAGAAGTTCATTGATCAGCAGCATATTTACTTCAGAAAACCTGCACATTCTCAAAATATTGAATCATATACCAAAATTGCTTTTGGAACAACATATATGAAATGGTCAATTTATCAGCTTACACTGTCTTTTCTTGCA
Organism: Chamaecyparis obtusa; assembly: GCA_027943335.1. Lineage (NCBI taxonomy): Eukaryota > Viridiplantae > Streptophyta > Pinopsida > Cupressales > Cupressaceae > Chamaecyparis > Chamaecyparis obtusa. The sequence goes on from BSBK01002474.1 coordinate 324,834, forward strand.
TTATCTCTTCTGACTGTTTAATACGCGATTTCTTTATGTGAAAGGTGTATTTAAAAATTGCATGGTAACTTCCAATCATGGTTTTTCAGGCATCTTGATAACCTTCTTCTGACAGACGATGGGCGCCTTTTTCATGTTGACTTTGGATACATTCTTGGACGGGATCCAAAGCACTTTCCACCACCCATGAAGCTCTGCAAGGAAATGGTAGAAGCAATGGGTGGAGCAGAAAGGTATTAATGTTTCTTTTGTAAGAATTTTTTGTACATTCAATAATGAATGGGTTATACTATTCTAGATAAGATAAGATAAATTTCTTCAAGATAAGAGATAAATCAGGGATAGAAGTATAAAGCAGTGAAACCTGGGGATGTGCACCCGGGGTAAAACCCAGAATTACCCAGTGTGGGGATGTATTTTGCCTTTCCAAGGCATTTATGCTCAGGTGTCCAAGGTTCCTTGTATTAAAAAAACACAATTTCTTCCTTTTTAGCTCATTTCTTGTTTCATAATCCTCCTTAGGAGAGGCATTCTTAGACTGATTAAAAGATTTCATATTTGGTTTAGTGTTTTTAAAAGTTCTTTTTGGTGGCTGATATGAACAAGATGAAGTGTCAGGTCTAAAGTCAACTTGATAGCATCATGTAGTGAGTTAGCCTTAAGCACTTTAACAAGTCCTTTTGTCTTATCATTCAATCCTTCAATAAACAACCTAATCTTTATTTTTTCAGTCATATCCAAAACCATAACAACAATCTTTTGGAATTCATTGATGTAGGAATCCAAGGACCCACTTTGGCTCAATTGCACCAACTCCCTATAGTACACCTCCACATCCTTCCAATCAAATCAAGCAATCAAATTGTTAGTAAGTTCTTGATAAGAATATACCAATCCATGGTTTTGTGTCACCAATCCATGGTGCCACCAATCATATGCAATTCCTTCTAAGTGAATGGTTGCAAATCTGATTGCATCTACTTCCTTCACTGGTTTGAGAGTCAAAAAGGTATCCAGTTTTTAAATCTGTGCCCTTGCACTTGTTTTCCCACTACCATCAAAAGTAGGAAGTGTTAATATGTTGGTATCTTGTTTGAGGTCCTTGTTTTGTTGTCTTGGGCTCCTTTCTTTTCCTGTTTTTCTACTTTCTCTTCACTGTCCCAAATATTGATTGAATGTCATTTCTACCCGAACATGTTGTGGTAGAGTAGTCCTCTCATTATGCAAGGTCATCACATTATCCTAGAATGCTATGTTTCCATCATCATTATCTACCACTTCTTCTTCATTTCCAACTAAGAAAGTTGTCATCATAGGTCTATTTGTAGTGCGTGTAGGAGCCCTTTCTCCATTTAGCTACCGAACCATACTGTGCTCACCTGCTGAATGGTAACTGTGAGTTGTTGTAAAACATTGGCTACCTGTTGCTGCCGTGCTTGAATGCCTTTCATAATTTCCCTTGCTTCCTTGTCATCATCACAGAGTGGGCTGTTGTCTCTTCTATCACCCATATCTTCAACTTATTGTGCACCATTGGAAGATGAGTCCTGATTAATACCCAAGAATCTGGACACTGTTTCCCCTTCAGGCACTTGAGGGGGTTGCCAAACTTTCTTCAATTCCCTTTGATAATACCTCCTTTCTTTGTCACTTAGTTGCATGAACAAGACTGAAATAACCCAAGGATGGCAGGATCCAAATTTTGACACCACTGTAAGAACGCCTATTAATTCTGATTTGTTTTTCTCAATTTTGGACATTTGACATTTCGTCAAACACTTGGCATACAACTCATTGTTATCTGATTTTTTAATCATTGTTTATGTTTTGGGGTGTTATCAGACTAACATCATATGAAAAACGCATTAAATTGACAATGCAAAGTCTGATTTAATTCCTCATGTACCCAATTTGCTTGCTGGCTTGCTTTTGTGTATTCTAAATGATGCCACATGCAACTCTACTAATGAAGTCTGAAACAATTCTGATCCAAATTGAAAGTGATGGCAGCCTCTACAAACCCTTAACACCTGTGAATGACCTCCTCCAATATAGCCACCTAGAGCATAATGGAAGCAATGAAACCCTATGCTGTTATAAAGCCGATATGATGCCAAATGGGCCACCAAACCCTTGCCACTGAAATCTGATGTAAACTTGGTGAAATCTGATTCCCAAACTGCAATTATTCTTGAAACCCTAGCCATCCCAAATGAAGGAAAATTTATATAAAATCACCAATGGCTCCAAAAGGTCTGAAAACACTTGCAATCACGTTCAAACAAGCCCTACACAAGGTTGCCCAAGCTAGGAAGATTATATAAATTCATGTAACCTCCAATCTGCAATATCGCACCATTATTGTGTCCAAAGTCAAAGGCCACCTAGACTGGGTCAAGATATTTCGTTTGGACAAGGTAAATGGATGGGGGAGTGGTGTAATGTCCCCATTTTTCAGGCTCTTGGGATTAGCCTATCATGTGACCCTCATAGGTTAATGAGGATGGACAGAGGGTCTCTTTCAGTGGGCATCTACTTCAAGATTCAGTATGCTTTGGTTTGCCTTTCGTTTGGCGTCATTCGGACTTCATTTGCTATAGTTTTGCCACGTTTACTATTTATAGTAAGTCTGATGTTGATTGAGAAGGACCCTTTCTATTTTTGGAAAGTGCATTTGGTCACATGGGGAAATAATAGGTGTGACTCCTGTTTCAGACGACATATTAAAATGATAAGTATTTTGGGAGTTATTATTATTTTGGTGGCCAAATTATTATTAAATCATTAAATGGCTTATTATAAAGTTATAATTTAACTTTATAATTTCACTTAAGTTGAGGGTTGAGTCATCATGGGAAGGGGCCATTTATTTAATTAATTCATGGAAGCCTAAGCCAAGGTATTAATTTAAAGTATTGGAGTAAATGAATTATTAAAAGGAAAAGTATATCTTTTTATCCCACATTGGTAAGAATTGTGTTTGAGCTCTCACAAGAAAGAATAAAAAGGGACTTGAGAGCTCATTCTAAGATATCTATTGTTCATTTGATGAAAATTTTATAAAATTTCTTGGCTGTGAGAAATGGCTAGGGTTTGAGGACTGATTCCTCTCTTTGGCAATTTGAATCATCACTGATTGATGGTGAATTTTGCAAGCTGAATTCTGGAAATTTATTTTGATTTTGTGAATGCAAATTTGGTGTTGTTGTATACCAAATTTGAAGAGAATTATTAAGCTGCTGTTGTTACAGAGGTATACATAATTCTGGTTCGATTTTCTCAGAATATCTCATGTCCTTGGAAGGCTGTTGTATCTTCCAGTTTGGTTGTGTCTACATTCAGAGGGTGGTGTAGCATATTTATAGAGCTGTGTCAAACTTCAAGAGGGCTGCATAGTACTTATGAGAAGGCTGTGGTTGTTATTGAAGGTTGTGTAACATCCAAAGAAGACTGTGAATCATTTAATGAAGGCTGCATTCTTCATTTGCAGCTGTGCTTCAATTCCCTTGGGCTACGTTTCTTTTTCAGCAGTCACATGTAATTAAAGGTGCCCAAATTTATTTGTGAATGCTTGTGATAGGCAATTAATTTGATAGTTATTGTAATTCTGATTTTTTGTAAGCATTCGGCGGTGAATTAATAGTTGTAATTATTTATCAAGAGGTTAAAAATTTGAGAAGTATCATTGAAATTCATATTTGATGTTCATTAATTTCTATATATTCTGAAAGAAATTTAGAAGTGCAATTTAATTTGAGGAAAGAGCTAGATTGTAAATGAGAGCCAGCTGGGCTCTTTACAAGTGGAGAGGATCGGGATTCAAAAGCAGCATTTACCATGCTTGCCCGGCATGGTTTAGAGAATCGATCTTCCGCTCCAGCCCACTTGCTTCTCGTTCCGAACCCCCCCCCCGCCCCCTCTCCCCTTTTAATTAATTCGCTAGTTGAAAAATCTTCAAATCTGTCCAAAAATTTTGCAAATAAGCTCAATGGTGAGCTTTGAATGATTCCACCTCACAAGTAGAGTTAAGTTTTTGTCCAACCTATAAATCTCTATGGGTTTCGTCCTTAGAAATGGCTGTCACTGTCACACCAGCAACTATGGAGAAATGTCAAGTGTCAAATAATCACATAATGAATCTTGGAGAAGGAAGAGACCTCTTTATAACAACTTCCCAAACCCCTTGTGGACCTTGATGGAGCCCTAATTTTTGCAAAAAATTATGGCCTCCATTTGAGAAGTAATATTGGAGGATTGATGGAAATATCGTCACTAATGTCGAAGGTCAAAAGACACTTTAAAACTATAATGTGATTGTATTCTAAAGATATGGATTATGCAGTTTATGAACAAAGACAATCTTCAGAAAGGAAAGTTCATACACAGCAACTACATATTATACGCAACCAGCCAAATTTGAAAGTATGGAAACAACAATGTGAGATAGCACCTTTCACATACCTATCCTCGGAATAATCAGACAGCATTGACAGATGTTGGAGCACGAATGAAGGCAGGTAGGCATATCAGAAACAGTAATAAAAAACAATATGTTCATATTTGTGAATCCACGGGAAGCGATATATTAAAGCAGCAGTCTAATACTTATGAAAAGTCATTATATAAATGAGGCCCGATAAAGGAGTGCATTCAGAAATTGTTTAAGAAAGGATAGAATGCATCAGCAATATAGATGCAGCAACGTTAAAGAGAAACAAAGTGGCTCTATGCAACGATTGTTTGAAAAGTTTTTGAACAGTCAACATGGGTATCCAGTCAGATTGTAATCCGCCAAACATGGAATAGTAACATTACACATGGTAAGTGATTAGTTTTGGCATTGTTCTGAGCATATATACGAAGGATTCTACTTCACATAACATCTCCGTTAAGCACAAATTACAGAAGATGAGCCTATAAAAGACGGCAAAGGTCAATATATAAAAGTTTCGATGAACACACAGGCAAAAAAATAGGTGGATTAGATTTGCACAGCAAAAACTACACATATCATCATTAACGGGGAAAGCGCCAGCACAACAAAAGACACGATTTGGAGTATCTGATGTGGGTTGAATTATATCGAGCTATTCGTCTTAAGTGTCGTCTACAGACGTCTACAGAAATATCCAACGCAAGATAGTGTTGTGGATTTCTAAGTTAATAAAGAAATCTATGCTATCGATAATAAACCTATGATATTAAGGAATCTATTACCATATCAGATGATCGTTAAGACTTATGTTAGGAGCTGTGATTTTAATGAAATGGGATTATTTAAATGAAAGGATGCGATAAGGTGAGATGTCTCTTTTACCAAAAGACGCAGCTTTTTAAAATTAAAAGATATATATAGATAGGTATTTGTTAAAAGGGAAAAAGACATTCGATAGAAGAACAATAGAAGCATTTTTATATATTTTGTATGGAGGGATAAGGGAAATAATATGATTTTATAAATATAAATTTATTTTATTTTAATAATAAAATAAAACATCTTTTGTTTATTATTAAAGGCAAGGAGAATTAAACTGCAGATGAACCGTCCTTTGTAATTATTATTTTTGAATATTGTATACAATCTAAATATCGGATAAGTGGATACGGTCAAATAGCATCTTAAATTCGATCTGGAATAATTTAGGATTGCATAAATATTTGATTTGTCGCGTCTTGATTATTGAATTGATTAGCAATATGAATGTGCTGAACATTATAAAGTTGTATGTAAACCTTCATTGAAGTTGACTCTATCACCCGAGTAAGCAGAGACATTGGTCTTATTATTGAAATATTGGGTTTATATATGAAGTCAGAAAATCTATCAATTCCTTCCTACAAAACTTACTAAATCATTACACAATATTTTAATTCAATCATTCAACATTCAACTTTATTTTGATCGAGTTCAAGGATTTTGCCAACCGAGGAACTCACCAGCTTAAATTCGCTATAGAAGAGCTTTGAACCAGGTGATCAAGTTTGAAATAAAGGTTTACCCGCCTAGGTTTAGGGAAGCCTAAAGTGCAGGGGAGTTTGAAATATTCCCGTTTGTTGGCCAGAATTGATTTGGAATTCTATTGGAGAGTTGGTAGGCTCTAGGATTTCCAATCTGCAGTTTTGGGAACCAACAGATTGGTGACTCTGCTGGGGACTTGTAAAATATTATTCAGAATTTCTGGTGATCAGTGAGTTAGACTTTACTGGAGACAGAACTCAGAATCAATTGTATGATTTTGTCCTTCTTGAGAAGAAGGTGGCGACTCTATTCAATACAATTTTCATTTGGTAGCTCTGCTGAGGGAGAAGACTCAGAAGGAAAGGGTGAATAGGTTTATCAAATGTATCGATCATTTGAAAGAAAACCTTTTATCCCAGATGGCATCAGGCCATTGGATTTCAACAAGTTTGATTACAAACCTAGCGAGTTATGTCCAAAACTTTCACAACTTGTGCCAAAGTTTCATGGAGAATGGGATGAGTCTGCACTTCAACATTTGGATGTGTTTTATACATTCGTAGAAGACTATGAAGTCGATGCAGAAGATCAGGTGATGAAGTTGTTTGTCAGAACATTGAAGGACAATGCGAGACAGGCTTATGAATCATTACCTACACAATGTATCTCATCTTGGAAAGAGTTTGAAAAGTGGTTCCTATATGAATTTCATGATGCAAGCAAGGAAGATGACATGTGTTATGAACGGTGTGAAGACCAAAGGTGCAACATGGAAGAGGATCCTAACATGTCTCCACTTGATGTCTTTTTCAATTTGGAAAGATATGAAGGCGAGACATCGACACATTTGTTCATAAGGATGGTGAATATTTTTCGAGAAGTGCCTTCAGATATTATGCCTTCACAAAAAGAAATAATGAGAAAGGTCAAAAACCTGGGAATCTCATTAGGTGACCCTGATCTAAAGCTTCTTTTTCAAATATTAGAAGAAGATGATGAAGACAGAGAAGAGGACACTTATGATCAGATTGAACAAGGCTTTGTGCTTGGTGGAAATCATAGTGATGATGAAGAAGATCCAAATTACATATCCCCTTTGGACACATTTTTTAACTTAGAGAAACAAGAAGAAAAATCTGCAGTACAATTCTTCTTGAGGATGTTTAATATCTGTCAAGAAGTACCTTTAGAATGTAGACCTTTAGCCTCTGATCTTTTCAACAAAATGCGAGAACTAGGTCTTTTATATGATCATCAGTTCCTTACCTTTCTCAAACTAATGAATAATGAACTGGATGCAGAGGAGAATGAATGCAAGATTGAAGTAGCATATGAGTCAAGTGAAGTTTTAGATATGAATGGAGGAGACTCTTTTGGACAGTCTGAAGAAAGATCTTTCCATGATGATACTTGTATGATATCAAATATCAGTGAATGTGAAAATGAGGAAGAGGATTTTCTCGGTGTGGAAGAGATTTCAGCCTTGTTAGACATAGAATACCAAAGACACATTGAGAAGAATGGTCCAAATTTTTTCTCAATCCACCATGGAAACAAACTAGCACATATTCCGGAGGTACTAGATAAAGATTTCCAAGAATCAAATAGTGGAGATGAATTGCATGCAGTGTATGAACAGGAGGAAGTTTCAGATATTAGTCTTGATGATGAAACGCTTGATGATCCAAATGAAAAGTCTCATGAAAGTATGCATGAATTTTCTATGTTCGTGAATCCATTATTTGGAGAGGAAGAAGCAAATGAAGATATGTTTGAGTTCTCTATATTCTCGAATCCGTTGTTTGAAGAGGAACCTTTATGCAATGGAATCCATCAGCATCATAATGCAGATAGCAGTCCTACTTTTAAAGTTGATGAAACTCATGAAGTGCATTCAGATGGTGAGATATCTTTCAGTTCATCTTATGAGAACGAAGTACATTAAACATATGATGATGAAATGGAATCAGCCAAGCATGATGGGGAAGATAGACTGAAGGATAGTTCTAATGATTACTCATCCAATCATACATTTGATATAGGTGAAAAGACATCTTTTTGTGGACCATCTTCAAGGATTTCTTACAAAATGGATATGCATTCTGAGTTTGGGGCTGGAACGAATTGTACACAAAAGGATAATCATACCAAGGGGATAAAGAAAAAGCAAATGTTATGTAATGATCATTTTATAAAATTTGCTGATGAATTTAATTATACTAAGGATCAATATAATACCATGACTAGAAAGAAAAAGTTGTTACATGATCAGAATCAAGTATTCAATAGAGGTAAGAAGCAAAGTTCACTTTTTGGGGGGCCGGGGGCCACCCAATTTCACTTTTGCATCAGGTTAAGTAGGGTCTGCTCCTCTAGAGATAGCCGGAATCTCATTATGCCCACAAGGGGCATATGTCCCCAACAAGAGCCACTGATGGAGCCCTAATTTTTGCAAAAATTATGGCCTCCATTTGAGAAGTAATATTGGAGGATTGATGGAAATATCGTCACTAATGTCGAAGGTCAAAAGACACTTTAAAACTATAATGTGATTGTATTCTAAAGATATGGATTATGCAGTTTATGAACAAAGACAATCTTCAGAAAGGAAAGTTCATACACAGCAACTACATATTATACGCAGCCAGCCAAATTTGAAAGTATGGAAACAACAATGTGAGATAGCACCTTTCACATACTTATCCTCAGAATAATCAGACAGCATTGACAGATGTTGGAGCACGAATGAAGGCAGGTAGGCATATCAGAAACAGTAATAAAAAACAATATGTTCATATTTGTGAATCCACGGGAAGAGATATATTAAAGCAGCAGTCTAATACTTATGAAAAGTCATTATATAAATGAGGCCCGATAAAAGAGTGCATTCAGAAATTGTTTAAGAAAGGATATAATGCATTAGCAATATAGATGCAGCAACGTTAAAGAGAAACAAAGTGGCTCTATGCAATGATTGTTTGAAAAGTTTTTGAACAGTCAACGTGGGTATCTAGTCAGATTGTAATCTGCCAAACATGGAATAGTAACATTACACATGGTAAGTGATTAGTTTTGGCATTGTTCTGAGCATATATACGAAGGATTCTACTTCACATAACATCTCCGTTAAGCACAAATTACAGAAGATGAACCTATAAAAGACGGCAAAGGTCAATATATAAAAGTTTTGATGAACACACAGGTAGAAAAATAGGTGGATTAGATTTGCACAGCAAAAACTACACATCATCATTAACGGGGAAAGCGCCAGCACAACAAAAGACACAATTTGGAGTATCTGACGTGGGTTGAAAAATATCGAGCTATTCGTCTTAAGTGTCATCTACAGACGTCTACAGAAATATCCAACGCAAGATAGTGTTGTGGATTTCTAAGTTAATAAAGAAAGCTATGCTATCGATAATAAACCTACGATATTAAGGAATCTATTACCATATCCGATAATCATTAAGACTTATGTTAGGAGCTGTGATTTTAATGAAATGGGATTATTTAAATGAAAGGATGCGATAAGGTGAGATGTCTCTTTTACCAAAAGACGCAGCTTTTTAAAATTAAAAGATATATATAGATAGGTATTTGTTAAAAGGGAAAAAGACATTCGATAGAAGAACAATAGAAGCATTTTTATATATTTTGTATGGAGGGATAAGGGAAATAATATGATTTTATAAATATAAATTTATTTTATTTTAATAATAAAATAAAACATCTTTTGTTTATTATTAAAGGCAAGGAGAATTAAACTGCAGATGAACTGTCCTTTGTAATTATTATTTTTGAATATTGTATACAATTTAAATATCGGATAAGTGGATACGGTCAAATAGCATCTTAAATTCGATCTGGAATAATTTAGGATTGCATAAATATTTGATTTGTCGCGTCTTGATTATTGAATTGATTAGCAATATGAATGTGCTGAACATTATAAAGTTGTACGTAAACCTTCATTGAAGTTGACTCTATCGCCCGAGTAAGCAGAGGCACTGGTCTTATTATTGAAATATTGGGTTTATATATGAAGTCAGAAAATCTATCAATTCCTTCCTACAAAACTTACTAAATCATTACACAATATTTTAATTCAATCATTCAACATTCAACTTTATTTTGATCGAGTTCAAGGATTTTGCCAACCGAGGAACTCACCAGCTTAAATTCGCTATAGAAGAGCTTTGAACCAGGTGATCAAGTTTGAAATAAAGGTTTACCTGCCTAGGTGTAGCGAAGCCTAAAGTGCAGGGGAGTTTGAAATAGTCCCGTTTGTTGGCCAGAATTGATTTGGAATTCTATTGGAGAGTTGGTAGGCTCTAGGATTTCCAATCTGCGGTTTTGGGAACCAACAGACCTCAAAGAGTCAAACCCATTTAATGATTTTTAATAAATTTTCCCTCTCCAAGAGGGTAAGTCCCACCTCTAGGAGGAAAATAAATTAAATAAAATTAGTTTTATTAACTTAATGAGTTTTTTATTTTTTTAATAATTTAAGTCACTTTAATTATTTTTTAATTTCATTTTATCATATAAAGTGACTTTACCCTCCAAATTCAATATTAATCCAATAAAATAATATCTCTCCTTGTTATTTCTCCACCAATGAAAACAATGACAAGGCCAACATATTATCCCTTATGTCTCCAAATCAGCCTCTCAGGATGATGTGAAATAGGCTAATCAACTCTTGAGTGATCACTGAGAAGGGTACATTACATTTCTAGTAGATTGAAGTCAAAGAATGTGACAAATATAAAACATCCTTTTTTGTCCCTCTGGGATTATATGAATGGAATGTGATGCCATTTAGTCTATGCACTACACCATATTTTCAAAAAAGAATGGATCTAGCATTGAGACATTTGAAAGATTTTTGTGTTGTTTATATTGATGATATTATTGTATTTGCTGACAATGAATTTAAACATGTGCAAAACTTAGCATGATTGTTTACAGCTATAAAGGAACATGGAATATGTCTATCTGCCAAGAAAATGATAATTGGTCAAAAAGAGATTGTTTTGTTAGGCCTCCATTTAGATGAAGGGAATATTAAATTACAACCTCATATTCTTCAATGAATTCAAGAATTTTTGATATCTTGAGTGACAAAAAACAGATTTAGAGGCTTTTAGGCTATTCAAACTATGTGTTTCGTTTCTATAGTACATTGGCAAATGACAAGAAAGTTATTCAAGATTAGTTAAAGGATAAGAACAGTGGATGGGATATTTGGACAACTAAAGAAATCCAAAACATCAAAGCAAAATGTCAAAATCTACTAGCTTTACAAATTTTCGAAAAAGGATTACCTATGTTCTAGGATACCGATGCACAGGTTTTTGGCCCAGAGGCGGATCCTGATGCGTGCGGAGCCAAAAGCTAATCCATCCACAGGGCACCTGGGTGCATCCTTGGGCATCTGCGGGCCTAGCATTTGAATAGACGCTTTTTGCAAAAAAAACAAAACTTTAAAGCACATTAAGATGTGTATATTACATTTTTTTATCTTTTTTTTCTCGTAAACCCTAAAACGGCCCTAAAAGAGGCCATTCAATCATTTTGCATCTCATTTTTTTTGCAACTAGGTTCTCTTCTCATTTGGTCTCCATTTTGGCATTTTGAAGGCAAGGTGATTATTTTCGAAGAGGATCGTTCGTGAGGTGAGAGATAGCTTACACAAAGGAGTTTCAATCATCTAAGGTAAGCATTTGATCTTATTCTTGAGTCCTTTAATAATTTTTTTTGAGATTTTGAAGGTAAGCATTTGATCTTATTCTTGAGTCCTTTAATAATTTTTTTTGAGATTTTGATGAATTTTTTCAAGTTTGGGAAGAATTTTTTCAAGTTTTGTTCATTTAAAAAAAAAAGAAATAATGAAACAAGTTTAGCTATCTATTTTAGTATTTTAGTATTATTTTTTTGCACTTGTAAGCTTGATGTTCATAGTTTTTTTCTAATTTAAATTTATTTATCTTTTTATTATAGTAAGAAATTAGATTGTATTGTGCAAGAATGGCCGCTACCAGTAGTCAAAGTTCAGTGGGAGGGCAAGGAGCACATAGTTTCAAAATTGATGTAGGATCTCTTTTATGGAGACATACCACAAGAATATCATAGGTTTCAGGAGGTGGCTCATATCTTTGGAAGTGTAAATATTGTCAAAGTAACAAAGGCAATCCATTCAATAGCTCATATTCTTGGGTCAAACTTCATTTTATGGGCCCTTTTGGCAAAGGAATGGCAATGTGTAAAGGCATTGATGGGAAGGGGCTGTCTAATGTACAAATAGCTTCATTTGTAAAAGAACAAGAAGCTTCTGATAAATTGGTTAAAAGATCAGAACAAACTTCTTATCAACCTCCATCCGGAAAGAACAAAACATAATTACCCATTGAATCAATTTTATCCTCCAAACATCCATTCTTGCAAGTACCTATACCGAGAGAGGAAGAGGAAGAAGTAGAAATTATCGCCCGCAAAAGAGGTCCATTGGACACCACATTTAAAATGGAGGCAAGAGAGCTTGGTGATCAAGCCATTGCATGTTGCATCTATGCCAATGGTTTTCTTGTCAACTTGGTGAGATTACCATATTGGAAGGAAATGGTGGTAGCCATCAATAAAGCACCAGTTGATTACACAAGTCCTGAGTACGAAAAGTTGGGTACCACTTAGTTGCAAAAAGAGAAGACTTCTATAGAGAGAGCTATTCAACCAATTAGAAATTCTTAGAAAACTTCGGGTGTTTCTATCGTTTCTGATGGATGGAAAGATACAAGAAATCGACCATTGATTAATGTGATTGCAGTGTCCACCAAAGGGGCAATGTTTCTGAAGGCAATTGATTGTGAAGGGGAAGTGAAAGATTCACAATTCATTTCCAGAATTCTCATTGAGGCCATAGAGATGGTGCGTAGTGAGAATGTGGTCCAGGTGATTATAGACAATGCCAAAAATTGTAGGGTTTGCAGGTGCTTTGGTTGAGGGCCAGTATGACCATATTTTTTGGACACCATGCACCGTACACTCCCTAAACTTGGTCATGCAACAAATTGGCACTCAAATAGATTTGGTGAAGCAAATATACCAAGAAGGGGAGGAGATATAGATGTTTGTGATGAACTATCACATGTCACAGTCGATATTCAAATCATTCTCCAAATTGGAGTTGTTGACGGTAAATTGTAATTACTAAATTTAATTTGAATAAATTTTGTCATGTTCAATTAACAAATTGTATATAACTTTTCTTAATATTTATTGACATATTGTTATTAACTTGCGTAGGTTGCTGAGACCTGATTTGCATCTCATACTTTTGTTATGAGACGACTTGTTAAGGTACAAGGGGCATTAAGCCAAATGGTTATTTCTAGCCAGTGGGGTATATGGAAGGCTTCAAATTCAGAGAGGGCCCAAAAGGTTAAGGCATTGATCTTGGATGATAGTTGGTGGGCTCGTGTGTAATTTGTATTGGATTTCACGGAGCCTATCATGACTATGCTCCCCTTTGCTGATACATATGAACCTTGTTTGGGGGATGTCTATGATGGCATGGATACAATGGTAGAGAAGGTAAAAATTTTCATGCAAACACATGAGAATGACCCCACAATGTGAAGCCTTATGCAGTAAGCTGGAAACAATCATTCATCATCGTTGGGAAAAGATGACTACCCCATTGCACCTCTTTGCATATGCCCTATCTTCAAGGTACTATAGCGAGGAAGTACTTGCTATGCTAAATAGAGTAGCACCATATGTGGATGAGGATGTTGCTAATGGGTGCTACAAAGCTTTTGCAAGACTCTTACAAGATGATGAAATGCACAAAAAAGTTTGGCTAGAATTTGGCTTATTTGCTTTGGGAGAAAAACTTAGTCCAATTGCAATAATGGACCAAAATGACTTCAACATGGGAGCTATCACATGGTGGTACCTCTATGGTCAACCATTTAAGAATCTACAACCTCTTGCAATCAAGATCCTCTCACAAGTAAGTTTCTCTTGTTTTTTGTTTGCCAATTGTATTCTACAATTTAGTGCTTAACATTCTTTAATTTGCTTCTCATTTGTATGTTTAATTTTGTGAACACTATCCAGGTTGCAAATTCTTCTGCTGCTGAATGGATTGGAGTACGTACTCCTTTATCCACAAAGTGAAACGTAACCGGTTGGGCTCTAAAAAAGATGAGGACTTGGTTTACATTCATACCAACTTGCATCTTCTGTCACTTAAGGAGGATCACTACAAGGAAGGGGCAGCCAAGCATTAGGATGTAGCCCCTAAGTGTGCCAACTTGGATGCAATGTTTCATGATCTTACTACAACCATAGATGATAATGATGATAACATCATGACACATGGTGCATCTAGCACAAGTGGAACCATTTTGGGTTCAAATGATACTAAACTTGCAGCAGTTGGAGATGATGAGGATGCAAATTTTCTTGAGAATCCTTATGATTCTAAATCTTGATTGATGAACATTGAATCATGAACATAGACGTATATGATTTGGCTTATTAGTTATTGAAGTTATTTCAATTTGAGTATCTGTAAATTTGAATATCTTTGATCAATGATAAAGTATCATACTATCAAATGATTTAATTTTGTATATTTCTTGCATTTCTTTGCATATATATATAAATGCATCCAAAACCCCCCAAAAAAATTTTGCGCATCCGATTCTCTCATCCGCACCTGAATCGGTAACTTAGCCTATGTTTCTTTATACTGATCCTTCTAATAACATGTGGTCTGCTGTGTTAATTCAGAAATCAGTAGATGGTAAGAAAGAAATATGTGGATATAGGTCAGGAACTTTCACAAGCACAAAAGGTAGATATCCACGAAAAAGAGGTTCTTGTGGTTAAAAAGGGAATTGATAAGCTCAGTTTTTTTCTTAACCCAAAATATTTCATTGTAAGAATTGATAGCCAGGAAATGAGGAGCTTATTGAAGAAAAAGCCAAATAAAGGTATAGCAGAAGGCAAAATTGCTAGATGGTTTTTGAATTTCTTACTATGATTTTGATATTGAACATATTAAAGGACAAAATAATCTGTTCGCTGATGTATTAACCAAAGGACTTTTTGTTGTCATAACTCTCCACCTTGGTGATAAAAGATATTACAAGGATAAAAATATAGGAGAGATTAAGGAATTTCCCGAGTTAATTATGCCACCAATTAATCTTTTTTGTGAAGTTTATCTCTTGGACAGGTGGCTTAGGAAATTGAGAGAAGTAATCCAGGACCACAATGAGGCGAGAATTTATACTTTTGAGGAGGAAAAATTTCTTAAATTTTTTGGTTTAAATAATGCCACAATAACATATTGGACTATCCCTACCAAGATGAACTTTTTAAAATGTTGCAAATTTGGCCTCAATAGTATTACTTTTATCCAAAGTAAATTTGAAGATTACACTGATATCTTCACTTCAAATTTCCCTCCAGATATGAGAGAATTTTTTACTTTAATGCATGGAAATTTGTTTGTAACAATTTTTGTAGGAATGTTTCAATATCGCATAAGTCCACATATTTATGGCATTCCCAACATAGAATTCTACCTATGGTTTCCAGAGGTAATCATTGAGGACATGCAAACCCACATTATTTCCTTCCAAGTTTACTGTCAGAACAAGAATTGATTCTATAAGAGGAGAAAACCAAATGAGGATTATGTACACATTTAATTATCACCCTTTTGATTAGGATGAATTGTTGTTGGCTAAAAATTTTGTTAGTCACTGTGACCACAACTTACAAAATTGTGACTTTAGGCAACATCTCATGAAATTTCTCTCTCCTCTCAGCGATAGGGGAGGCTCCCTTCTTATCGTAGGTGGCTTCAACAGGAATTTAACTGAAATTACAATCTCTTAATCAATTCCTTTTTTTTCAAGAATGATATGCATACAACTACAACTTTCCAACTTCACAAAAAGTGCCATATTGCTACAATAATACTGGTGACCCTAGAATTGTCATAAGAACAATCCCAAGGGCAGCATTTTACTTTTTATATTTTGTGGAATAAGTACAAGAACCCAAAGTCTCCTGCGATTATCCCAAATTAGGCTTCAAGTAGAATAACCAGTAAGGTACAAAGTCTCTTACCAACTACTCTCAAACTTAATAAAAATACTTACAATTGAAGCCCAAAGTCTTCAGTTATAAGTAATTGCAGCCACTTCCAACTATAACAATTTGTCCTCCTGTAGCACAAAGTTTTCAAAAGTTCAAATTGGCTTTGCATGCAATAGGCAGCTCAAAGTTCGCACAATTGAATTCAAATTCCTCTTGAGCAAAATTCGAAAACTCACAATCAATATCCAAAAAATGTCATCACATAACACTTTGAATCAACACAAAGTTTGAAAGCAAGTTGCCCCTTTTATTGAAAGCAATTCAAATTTGCATCTAACCTCAAAGTCTTAGAGTGTAGATACAAACTGACAGAATTTTCTTGCCTTGCCAAAAGAGGATTATGTACAATGAGTTCCCCCCTTTATATAGGAAAAGAGTGGAGAGAAAGGTGGAGAAAGAAGGGGAAAACCCTTAACCACCTTGACTTATTCCCTAACTAACTAACTAACTTTGACTTATTCAATGCTACAAGGCCTAAAGCACTAGCAACCTGATTACATGTTATAGCTTTGCACGTGATACTATCACATGCAATTACATCTTTTTTGTTTATTACATGTAATCTGTTAATTACAAACACATGACAAAAAGCTTCTAAGTGTTTGACAAAACACGACACCTATTACATCATCCTTCGTTGGTCTTCATGCTACTACATGATGCCCGATGGTTGATATGCTTTGGTTTGATGAAAGCATCTTTATCTGGAACAGGAACCTACATCCTTGGTTGCCTTGTATCATAATGGTTGTTTCTTGAAGAACGCATTTGTTTCTTTCCATCTCTATCTTGAAGGCATTCTTTTTGATTGTAGTCTTTCGAACCTTTCTAGGGAGAAAGATCCAATCTTTTTATCCAGCTTGTGTTCTAATTTTGATTCACTTGATTCCCTCGAAGTTGAATTTCTCTTAAGGGTGTCCTTTGAGCTCTCCTATGGGCTTTCCTTTCTCTTTGTATCCTTTCTCTTCTTCTTTTTCTAGTGTTGGCTAAAAATTCTCTTGACATGGCAATATGATATGCCTGATTAGCTATGACATGAAAATTCAACAAGGTGAGAATATCTTTAAGGGATGAATCCATTGCACTTTTTTGGACGCACAAGTGTGAGTTTTGGGATTTTTGCATATGGAGTATGATTGGAAACTTGTGGACAGCGGAAGAACAAATGGGTTTGGGTTAGATTGACTCTTGTGTGGCGAGAAAAACCAAAAACAAGTTTTTTAGAGGGTATTACATATGAATGGACAACAAGTGTTAGGTGAGAAAATAAAGATGGATGGGTCTATTGCACACTTTTGATGTACATGTATGGAATTTGGAATGTTGTGAACAAGGGAAATGGTTGTAAAACTTTGGGATAGCGAAAAGGTGAATGGGTTTGAGCTCAAAATGGTTGCTCATATTGGTAGAAAAATCAAAAATGAATTTTTTCGAAGGGGATTGCATATGCGGACAAGCTTTATGTGTGAAGAATGCATAAAAAATGGGCGGGATAACGTCTACCTATAATGAATTGTTATGTTTTCATCATAAACAATGTGCAAGCAACCACCATCATGAATTTTAATTCATGTGGCAGCGATATAACAAGCGCGGATGAAGTGTGTGTAAGCATGAAAGTGGTCTCTTTGGATGCAAAAGCATGTTGCAAAGTGGGCTTGCTTTCCTTAAAAATTCCATTCAGGAATGGGTTTTTTAATCCGGACTGCATATGCAAGCAAGATGAAGCACTTGCATATGCAACTTGGAGAAATGAAGATGGAAGATAGGAGCACATCACATAACATCATGCAAATCTGAAAATGGAAATGAAATGATTTGCAAGAACAAAAGAATAAACATATATACAACATAGCCCTATGAAATTGACAAAGATCTTACATCTTTCCCTCAAGAAGCAAAGGAAGAAGTCTCTTTAATCTCTTATGAAAAATCTGAAAATGAATCCAATAAGATTTTTGGATTTAGAAAGATTGCATGAATGAGACTTAAATAGATTTCAAATCTTGACTCAATCCTTGCAAAATGAATGCATTTTTTAGTCAAAATCCGTTACTTGCCAAGTGTGGGAAGTTAGACAAACAAAATGCAAGAGAATAGCAACAAAAATTGACTATTTCAAATGCAAATGTGCAATTAAAAATGACATTTAGGGCATAGAAATCAAGTTGAAAAGAATGAGAGACAAGCTGCAAATGATAAATAATACCCAAGAACCTACCTTTAATAGCAAACGTTTGGATTTGATGGAAGAAAATGGCAAAAAAGGGCTGTTTTTGGGCAAAAACGTGCCCTAAATGGGCTGTTTTGAACACAAATCAATGTGTTTTTTTTTCTCTCAAAATTGCCGCCCAAGGATAATGCATCAAAAACGCCCAAGTATGAGGAGAGAAATGTGTTTTTTACAGACCAAAACTCATTCAAATGGCCAAAGAAATCACCGTCCAGCCTCAAAATGCATGAGGAATGAGCAAAAACGGATTTTTTGGTTGCAAAAACATGTGCTTTCTTCCTAAACATCGCCACCACTTGCTTTTTAATACCAAAGGCAAGTTAAAACAAGTCAAAACACACTTTTTTATGTGAATAACATGTTCTTTTGACTCCAAAATCGCCATCTTTAGTATTTCATGACCAAACGCAAGGTAAAACAAGTCAAAAATGGGTTTTTCAACTTCAAAAACATGTGCTTTTGGGTATAAAATCGCCACCATAAGTGATTTTAGTTAAAACAAACTTTTTGGAGGAGTAATAACGGGTTTTAGAAATGAAAAAGCATGCGCTTTTGAGTTATAAAACCCTACCATATGCTTTTACAGGTCCAAACACATTAATAGAAGAAGTATCAACGGGTTTTAGAAATACAATAACACATGCAAGTTAAAATACATATGCTTTTGGGTTCAAATTCCCCACCGTTGTGCACTTAAGTTATAACTCAAGTTAAACTACATGCTAGTGGACTTTTGGAATGCAATGACGTGTGTTATTGGGTTCAAATTCCCCACTTATAAGCCTTTAAATGATAAAAGGTTTATAATACTAAGATTTAAATATGCAAAAGCATATAAAACCCCACTAACACATGTTAAATGATATATTTTTAAATAAAAATGTGTTATTGCATATAAAAAGCCCACCTTTATGCATTTAGGACTTAGATTCTATTGGAAGTGGGTTTTAATAGATGATTTGCATGTGGATGATATGCAATGAGTGATAAAAATCCCACCTTTAATGCATTTAAGTGTCTCATGTAATTAAATATAATATATAACTATAGTTTTCAATAAAGTAACATGAAAATAGACTAGAAAAAACCAATTTTCATTAAAACATTAAAAACTATAGTCAAATCAACTCAGAATGAGTTGAAAGTTTAAAATGGATGTCAAAATCCACTTTAGATATTAAAAATAATTTTACTTCATGCAATTGCCAATAAAAAGTCCACTTTTGGAGGATTTTTAATAAAATGTGCAATCGGCCTGAAAAACCCCACCTTTTCCTTCATAACTTGAGCTAGACAACTCCGTTTGAGGCCTAAGATAGTTCAAAACTACTATGGTAAAATAATGAATGTGTTATTAAACAAAGATCATAAATTATCTATATATACAAGTATACACAAGAATGTTTCTATAACGAACAAAGAGAGAAATAGAAACCTTCTAAAGAGAAAAAAGAAAGAGGAAGTTTCCATATTGAACAGAGAGAGAATATGGAAACATAGAAGAGGAGTGACCATTAGAAATAGAAATAAATCTATAGAAGAGAGAGAAACAAAAATAGATAGATTTAACTCTAATACCCTCCCTTAATGGTCAATCTAACTTCGAAACAAAAATCTGCAAGTGAATCCTCTAAAGGCATAAAAAGTAGACTCGTGCTGGTAGAATGAGTCTTAGTACCCAAAACAAGCACTTCAAGGCGACGGTATACGAAGATTGTCATTATTCTCTGCTTCCAAGTGTTGCAGTGCTTTCCATTGAATCACTGACTACCTTCCAATAAAAGATTGGTAAGAGATGCCATGACATGTTTGATGCAAAAAAACGTGAATATTTGAAAAGACATGATCTTTGAGGTAGATTGACGAAAGACCCATAAAAAATTAAGACACCCAAAAGAGAGCTCTAGAAACCTAGAAGGAATCTATTGTTCGAATCTGCTAGCTTGAAAATTGAGGCACAAAAAACGATGCACCTAGAAAAAACAAAGACAACCTAGTTGAGATCTGCAAAAACTCGCCAAGAATCTACAAGTAGATTTTCAAAATGGCAAAGAATCTGAGAGTTTTGAAGGAAACCCTATCTGTAAAAAAAAACTTCAAAAATCTGCAGATGGCTATTAAAAAAATGGATGAAAATCTTGGCCACAGAAGACAGAGGGCACTATAAAAACCCTAGATGGCATGAAAGCAACAAACATCGACTGTAGAAGAAGCCCAAATGAGTTGGAGAAACAGAGAATGTGAATGAGTTGTAGAACAAACGAGCATTCAAGGTTTTGAAGGAAGTTTGCAAAAAAAAACCAAACACACCCAGACAAAGGATTTCGAAAATCTTACGAGTCTGAAAATTTCATGAAGAAATTAAAGATTTTCAAAATCTATTTCGAAAAATAACTTAGGAAATTTCAATAATGAAATTATCTGATACCATATAATGGTTAAATAATGTGTTATTAAACAAAGATCATAAATGATCTATATATAGAAGTATACACAAGAATGTTTCTATAATGAAGAAAGAGAGAGAAATAGAAACATTCTGAAGAAAGAAAAAAGAAAGAGGAAGTTTCCATATTGAACAGAGAGAGAATATGGAAACATAGAAGATGAGTGACCATTAGAAATAGAAATAAATCTACGGAAGAGAGAAACAAAAATAGATATATTTAACTCTAAAAGAAATGAGCATAATTCTAAGGGCTATTAACCTAAGGGAAAACAAGATTAAAAACTACTTACAAGAAAGGGAAAAACGATGAACAAACTTGAAGATTGCCATAAATCAAGTGCTTGTAGTCAGAGAAGAAAAACTCGTTCTAACAAGCATTTAGGGGGATTAACTTGACGGAAACCTTAAAAAAAAAGCATAAATAATGCTACATAAAGTACAATCAAGGATGACAAACTGTCTTCATGACACCTTATCAGTGCATTGAAACATAGAGGATGCACCTACGAATCCATGAGAAAATTGCGTAAGGTTGCCACAATTTTATGATGTCAAAATTGAGGACAACAATTGTTCAAACCACTTCTAGATACTTTGCTCTGGCCAATGCCAAACAATAACTAACACATGGGTTTGTCTGTGCCATGAGGCCAGCCATGTTATGATCTAACAATAGGATCATACCTTGTCATAAAAGAACAAAATCCCCATAGCGACTAGATAACATATCATTGCAGGAATTTCTGCTCACTGGATATACAGATCACTATATTGCAGTCCATGTATTGGACTATCCCTACCAAGATGAACTTTTTAAAACATTTAAAAGTTGGCTTCTTCAATAGTATCACTTCTATCCAAAGCAAATTTGAAGATTATACTGATATCTTCACTCCAAATTTCCCTCCATATATGAGAGAATATTTTAATCTAGTGGTCCTTCACGGTCTCTGGAAAAGTGATTGTCTTTTCCTCCACTAAATTTAGTGCTCACGGCATACTTTCTTCACAGCTGTGTACTCACTTAGTGTTTGTAATAGATTGTTAGATGTAATTTTGACATGGTCAGATTTCAAGAAAGAATTCATTTCTTTAAAGTTAAAGCTCACATTCGTGTCTATATATCCTTGGATACACCTCATTGTGAGATAGGTCTTTGAATATCCATGTTAGGATCTTAGGGACCTATAAAACAGACGTATGCTCTCATTGTATGCCTAGGACAATCTGTACGATCATAAACCTGTTATAGGAAATGCACAAATTCATATTGGTTTACTGCATTTTAGTAATTCTGTGATGATAATATATGTATAAAATGGCTTCCAAATTTAATATAAGAAATAAAAGATCTATTGTAGGTGCTATTTACTTGGCCAACAATTATGCTTACATCCAAATTTCCTTATGTTTTGTAAAATATAAGAAAATCCAATTAGATACATTTCTAGATTTCGGATCAGCTAGATCCTTTGCAAAACAAATGCAATCCTAAAAGGGTTTTGAAATCCAGGACCAGATATTCCATGTGGATATGCAAGAAATAGACAAAGGATCCTGATGGGAAGGTATGCCCAAAATGCGTATGGAAATATTGGGGAAGACATGGTTACTGATTTAATTGAGTATAATGAATCTGATAATGATATTTTCTTCTTGGTTATCTATTTCTTACAAAATATAAACCATTTATCCTCAAAAAACACCAAGTCTCTTTAAGACATGAAGATGGACAAATTCAAATCCCCGTCTTAAAAATTATTAATTATAGATTAGATGATAGGAAGGTGAAAGATAGTAAAAGTAAAGAATGGTTGAAAGAAGTAAAAGAACTCCAAGAAGAAAACGATTCCTTTATTAACATCAGAGAAAAGTTTGAAAGAGAATGTTGTAATATGAACCCTTCACACCTCTGGAACGAAAACTAAGAGGAATGTAAAACTAGAATGTGAATCAGTAATTCCCATCAGCCAACATATCTCATGGGTCCTACTGAAGTTAAAGAAATTGATGAACATCTTGCAGATTTGCTAATAGGGAATTTTATTAGAACTAGTAAGAGTCCATTTGCATGCCCTGCATTTCTAGTAATTAAAAGAGCAGAGAGAGAGAGAGAGAGAGAGAGAGAGAGAGAGATGATAAAAGGTTTTGTATTAATTATAAACCTCCCAATGATACGATCCTTCCATTCAATTATCCTATACTGTTCAGTGCAGGTTTGATTTAGAGAGTGGCTAACAAAACGATATTTTGAAAATTTGATTGCACGAGTTTTTTGGCAGATTAAAGTCATAGAATGTGACAAATATGAAACAGCCCTTTCAGTTCCTCAGGGATTATATGAATGGAATGTCATGCTATTTGATCTATTATGAACAGGACCAGCATATTTCCAAATAATGTATCAAGCATCAAGGCTTTTGAAAGATTTTTGTGCTGTTTATATCGATGATATTATTGTATTTTCTGACAATGAATCTGAGTATGTGCAACACTTGGAAAGATTGCTTGCAGCCATAAAGGAACATGGAATATGTCTCTGCCAAAAAAAATGGTAATTGGTCAAAAGGAAATTGATTTCTTAGGCGTCCATTTAGATGAAGGGAAGATTAGGCTACAACCTCATATTCTTCAAAGAATTCAAGAATTTCCATCCATATTATCCTTGAGGGACTAAAAAGGACATCTTATTTGTCACATTCTTTGACATTAATCTCCCAAAAGCCTGATTTACAATTATATTTTGAAAACATCCTTTTATTAGCAGCATTTGAATCAAAGCTCACTTAAAGGTATAGGATAATTGAGTGGAAGAATTGTATCGTTGAGAGGTTTATAATTACTACGAAATCTTTTCTTGTCTCTCTCTTTCTGGTTTTTTATTTACCAGAATCACAGGGCATGCAAATGGACTCTTACTAGTTATGATAAAATTCAATCCATATCGATATCTTTGACATAAACAGTTGATACATCTTTTGTGTCTGAATTGATAGATCATCTGTTTTCTGTAAGCCAGATTAGAGCAACACAGAAAATTATTTCTGTGAAATTAAACTTCTTTGAATCTATTAATCCAATATACATCAGTTTAACAGTTGATAAATCTTCTGTTTCTGAACTGTTCAAATCTTGTTTATTGTTTAGTAGTTCTCAAACAAATTTATACCCTCTGTTAAGCATAATTTCTTTGTTGTAAATGATGGAAATCTACTCCCTCAAATCCAATGTCAATTACAAGAATCAAATTTCAAAGCTAAATCAAATTGGTAATAGAAGCTCTCCTTCAAATTTTTCTGTGTGTGCCTTATATCTGTATGCATATTGATATGCAACATTCTATACATATTTTCAATCATAGCATTAGAAATTTTGAAAGGATTTTTCTTAAAGGATTTCTAATGTTTACAGACTATCTCGACAAAATATCTCTTAGACTTCGGTCATGCCTGTTGAAGATTGTAGCTGTGATAGAGATTTTTATCTCTGATTTTACTATATGTTGAAATTGAGACAATACCTTTGTATTGCATCAACAGTTAGAGAAGATATTTATGATGAGATTTCCGTCATTTTAAGTGAGCACATTGTGGCATTCAATGTGTGCTAGGTGTCACACTCCAAATATTTGATATTTTATTATACGAAGAGTTATGGGACATGCGAAGAGTCATGCATTTGGAAATATGAAGAGACTTGTTTTGGGAAATTGAAGAGACCTTCAGTTGTGATATGAAGAGTCTCTCAATTCTTTATATATACGTGATTGCTTTGTGTGTGTAGGCATTGCATCAAATTGAAAGCATTGTACTTGAACTTCTATTATTAATAAAGGAGATATTTTTCTAGTGTGGCTGGGTTTTTCCCTCTAGTTGGAGGGTTTTCCCAGCATAAAAGCGCTGTGTCTTTTGTACTTATTTTGTTTATTGCTGTTTATCTTTATTTTCTAGGCATAACTTTAACATGGTATTAGAGCGGGTCAGATAAGGGTCAGATAACAACAATAAGGGAGTTTCTCTTGTTCTTTAGTTCGTGTATCTATTGTAGATTGCATAAGTATTTTGTAGGAAATCTATAAGTGTTGAAATCTGGTGTAGCTGCGAGAAAGATCTTATCATTTATCTCTTCTGCATTTTCTATTTCCTCTTGTATCTGTTGTTCATTGGCTCTATTTTTGTTGCTCCTGCTGTGCTTGAAGAGATTATTATCTTTTTAAGTTTATATCCTCATGTTTAGCGTTGGTTATGAAGACTTGTTTATGCTCCTATTGATGTTCGAAGTTATTATGTTAAAGAGTCATATCTAATGTTGATTCCATCTATGTCTTGTGCCATTCGACTCTATTCTATTTTGAGATTGCTCCTCGTAGAAGTTGAGATGTTTTTCATATTCTGAGCTTACGTGGACTCCTAGTCTCTCCTTACGATGTGGTGGCTCTTCAAGCTATCGGTTCTTTTATTATATATTTAATTTGCTAGTTCGTATTTGAAAAGTTGTCCTTTCAGCTTCAAGGGAGACCATCTTTTGTATCGGCATATTATATGTAATGTTTCAAGTCTTCATCCGGCTCTTCACATATTATTGATTCAACTCTGCATATTATTTTCTTCTCTTGGCGTAAGGAATAAATTTGTTTGACGCTCCTTTCTGATTATAGAGACTGCCATCTGAGTATTTCAGTGCTTTCGATATTGAGTTTATATTTGCAGGAGCATTGATTACCATCGGATAAGAAGTTTTGTTTATTGAAGTTCTAGGTTATATTGGAATCCACTTGATTTGAGTAATGCTTGAATTTTCAGTTGTATCCTGTGGGGTTAAAATGGGCTAGTCTGGGTTTTGGAATTTAGTGAAATGTGCTTGATTTGGGCATAGTTGATTGTGAGCTAAGTAATATGGATCGCATTACTTTTTTGTATTATGCTGGATTTCATGGATTGTGTTGATTAGGGTAATGGTGGAGTATGAGTAGCATGCAGCTATTTTGTGTTTTTGTAAGCGGAGTCATTTCTTTTGTGATCATCTTGATTTCTTGGCATCATCGTTGCTGACAGTGTACTTGTTTCTGTTGCCGTGTTCTTCCTTTCTTGGGTTGGGTTATTTCTTTCGTGGGTCGTAAATGCTCAAAAGAAACGGCTGTCGATTGATCTTTCATTCCCTCTTCATTGCTAGTAATGTTAATTGCTACGAATGGAGACTTTAGTGGTGTCGATGTTGTTATATTCTTTGCAGGCTAGTTTAGCAAATTATGCTGAGACAGTTTGGTGTGTGTTGCTGTCCTGTGTGTAATCGTATTCTTCCGTATTTCTGAGTCTCATAATTGTTATTATAGTTAAGTGGGGAGCATTAAACTAAAGCATGTATGCAGAATCTTTGATGATGCATGTTTTGATGAAGAATGATATTCTATGTTCTTTTCTGGGCTCTTGAAAGATTTTAACAGTATTATAATAATGGTTGTAGATAAAATTTATTGTGCTATGTGTGAGTAGTGCTTTGAGATTTTTGGCAGTAAGATTTATCTTTGTTGATGCCATGAGCATTGCATTGGCTGTAGAGGCAAAAGACAATCTCTTATGTGTGTATATTTGTGTGCGTACTGACATTAGTCTACAAAGAGATAAGTGTTCTATGATTATGTCTTTAAACATTGATCATGAATTTTTGTTATATCACTGGGAATAGTGTATTTTTTTAGCATTGATCTCTATATTTCTCTTCATGATGGGTTGAGTTTATGAGTTATTATTAATCCCTCATGGTTGTAGGACAAGAAGCAATGGGATGAAGGGAGATTATATGCAGACTGTAGAAATGAACATGGGGACGTTGCTTGCAGTCATGGGACTGAATTGATGGTACACATCCCCATTAAAAGATCATATACAAGAAATGATATTCAGAGGGAGACTATTCAGATTCAGAGGGAAGTTGCATCTAAATTCTTTGCAAGCTTATGTGGCAGTGTAACCGCTAAAGCTCCCTGTTTGGTCAAATTGGAATTAGCTATCCTATTGTGGTGATCAAAGCTGTCCCTGCTGAGAGGGAATCTCTGTTGAGAGAGAATCTCAGACATTCTTATACGTCTTAATGCATTCTTCTCTGGGAGAAGTTTGAGGTGAAAGCCCTTGATCCACCCTCTGTGAGTAGGCATGGTGGAAATGCATTCTTCTCTGGGAGAAGTTTGAGGTGAAAGCCTTCGTTCCACCCTCTGCGAGTAGGCATGGTGGAAGTCACGTGTGTGACTCCATGACCTTTAATCTTATGCTTTTATGGTTCACCCTCTAGAAGTAGCTATGGTGAATAATGTTATGCTGAGATAACAATGTTTTATTGAGATAATTTGTGATGAGAACTTGTTATTGACATTTTTGGTTGCAGCTATGTGTGCCTGCCATACTAAAGATCTCTCTTTTGCTAAGAGGGAGTGTTGAAGATTGTAGCTGCGATAGAGATCTTTATCTCTGATTTTACTATATGTTGAAATTGAGACAATACCTCTGTATTGCATCAACAGCTAGAGAAGATATTTATGATGAGATTTCTGTCATTTTAAGTGAGCACATTGTGGCATTCAATGTGTGCTAGGTGTCACACTCCAAATATTTGATATTTTATTATATGAAGAGTTATGGGACATGCGAAGAGTCATGCGTTTGGAAATATGAAGAGACTTGTTTTGGGAAATTGAAGAGACCTTCGGTTGTGATATGAAGTCTCTCAATTTTTTATATATACGTGATTGCTTTGTGTGTGTAGGCATTGCATCAAGTTGAAAGCATTGTACTTGAACTTCTATTATTAATAAAGGAGATATTTTTCTGGTGTGGCTGGGTTTTTCCCTCTAGTTGGAGGGTTTTCCCAGGCTAAAGTCGCTGTGTCTTTTGTACCTATTTTGTTTATTGCCGTTTATCTTTATTTTCTAGGCATAACTTTAACAATGCCTAGCTATTCTCCATTTTCAGGGTCAAGTCTTGCAATGCCAAAAGTCTGAAATAAGTATGGCTTTATGCTTACCATTATAAATTCCAATGCAGAGGATGACTGTTACTGAAAAGCACTGCCATCTTCAGAGCTTTTTGTTATTGGAGAATATTAGGAAAAATCTGAATTGGTTGCAGTCATAGTAGGAATAAGGCACAAATCTTCATATATAGTCTAATCAATTCTCAATAATGTATTGACCCTATGAATGTGTGTTCAATATGTAGTCCATGAAAGTTGAAATTAATGTGTAATAATATGACTGCTGCATCAGACGGGAATAAAAAACTTGAGAAATCTGTACACATTTTTGTCTAAGGCGAAATATAAAGGGTTTTTAACTTATCAAAAGAATTCAAATTACACTGATTCTGACTTATGTCCGCAGCCATTGCAATGGAGAGTCAAAATCATATTGCTACAAAGCATAGAGTATTCTCAAGAAATCTAGTAACCTTATCCTTGCTCTTTTCCACTTTATAACCAGAAGAGGCATCCTTAATGTTGCTTCTAATATTAGTTATATATTCAAGTCACTTCTTTGCCATTTTCTAGATTTTTATATTATTTGAAGTCATAATAGGTAGAAAGCCATAAATAATCTTCTCATTACGAATATATGGTTTATTAGTCCAAGAAAGCTTATATGGTTCAATGCAATTCTTGTATCTTAGGAAATTGTGTACAATTTTTGTTGAGACCTACAATAAATATTAGGAATTTTAACTAATCAGAAACAATGCCTCACATTGATTTTGGTTTCTATCTACAGCCAATACTATGGAAAGTTCAAATCATATTGCTGCGAGGCATATAATATTCTCAGAAAATCTAGTAATCTTATCCTGAACCTTTTCCACTTAATGGCTGGAGCAGGAATTCCTGATATAGCTTCTGATCCAGAGCGGGGTATTCTTAAGGTTTGTATAGTCTAGTATAAATTCATTTATTTTATTAGTTTATATATATTGAGTTTTGAATGGAATATTTTCCCATGCGTCCTGCTTTCATTATGTTGAGCTTTTAAAACTAATGTTGATGTTTTATGCAGCTCCAAGAAAAGTTCCGTTTGGACCTGGATGATGAGGCCTCAATCCAATTCTTCCAGTCTCTTATTAATGATAGTGTCAGTGCTTTGTTTCCACAAATGGTGGAGACAATACATCGATGGGCTCAGTATTGGCGATAAAGATAGAGAACTATGTTGTGATTTTATAAGCATTTCTCTAACAGATTTGGGTTTTATTTAATATAATTTTTTCTGCTACGATCAGAAGAAGAAAAATAAATCAGTACGTAATTCCAATGCAATCACATAAATTGGAGGCTTTCTTTTCATTCTGTAATCCGGTACTGTCTTGTCATAATAAGGTATGTTTTCTGAGTTGTTAAAATGAATGTATTTGGAACTGTAGGCATATAAGAAGGTGGAAGATCAAGTTACAAGATTGTTAACATCTGAAGTCAAGTCAACTCTTTTGATGAAATGAATTCTATAGTTTTCAATTCCCTTATTAAACAATGCCAAGCCTGCACATCTGGTGGCATACATTCTCACACAAAATTGACACTCCGAAACAGTCATTGGTTTCTTGGCAACCTAACTGTTCCTTTGGAACCTCTCCATGCTTTTCTTCTTCATTTTGATCCTCGGCTATCAGATTTCTTAGATTATTTTTAATCATTAACATCTTCTCTTGTTTTTAATTGTTCGTCGCCATCTAATTGTCGATCACATCATCCCAATCTTGTTGCATGATCAACGATGATCCAAGAAACTTTGGGTGTTACTTAAAAAGAGCTATTGGGATTGGTTAAGACGTGTCTGATTATGTGCTTTGCACTTAGGATTACCATAGTGATTTGGTTTAATCAACAAGTGACCTTACCATCATTGAAACCATTTGTTCAGCCCATACGGCTACATTGGAGTCCCATTTTCTTGACAATTCGCTCTCAAGTTATTTTTACCTCATAATTTCTATCGGCCCATGCGCACCCTTCTCTTTCATTTGCCAATCTCTCTTAAGCTAGAACAGACTTACTAATCCATGGAGAATTTTAGTTAGGATAAGATACAGTTTTAACTCCCTCTTTAGTTGTAGGCATTGGATTGTTGAGGGTGGCGGGGTAGATAACCCCTTTTCTCACGTACTATCTATACAGGGGTGTAATTTGGTCTACCTTGGATGCGACATATGCGATCTATTGGTATAAGGACTAATTAAAATTTAGATTGTATTAGCATAAACCATTTGAGGAATATACATGTTTTCTCATGAATGGTTTACTATTGAAAACTAGATGAATTTTCTTTGACAAGAACCTTTTTCTAGCGCAACCTCACGTACGATGTAAAATAAAATTTGAATTCCAAAATTTAATTTTTCTTGCACCTTATCGTTAATTTCGGTCTCTAGGAACTGATTTCTTTAAATCCTTCTCAGCCTTATTATTTTGCTTAAGTCAGCAGGTCCTTACGTATTTTTGTAATTGTACGACCTAAAAGAGTGCTTAGTGCTTATTGTATTTAATCTACAATGCTTATGAAGAAAACAAAAATGTTTTGTTTGGATCATTGTAATGAATATATAACAATATATAGTGTTATAAAACTAGCAATTGCACTTTTGGTGTGCAATGGGTAAGTCAAAGAGGTTTGAAAGGTTAATTAGTAGGTCTTTTAGAAAGTGATGATGTTTGTTCAATAAAGGTTTAAATGGAGAAATAATAGCTTCAAAGAAACCATGCATCTACTTATTGGGATCCAAACATAATTGAAAGGATAATCAGGTTCCATTATCAACTTGCTTATGTTATGCTTGCATTAGATCTAGAGGGGGTGGGGGGGGGGGGGGGGGTAAGAATATACATATAATGAAAATAAGACAGATAAAGAATGGAAAGGAGACAAAATGGCAAGTAGATGGAGAGAAAAAAAGAGAGAAGAAAGAGATAAATATAGATGGAAGAGATAAATATACATATATATAGAGAGAGTGGGGGGAGAGGTGGAGAAAAATAGAGAGAGTATATTTAGTTTATGTAAATTTATATTATAATTATATTATTTATTGTCATATTTACACATTTAAAAAATATAAAATATAGATATATTTTCAGCATAAGAGAATAAAATTATATATTTAAAACATATTTAGTTAATTTTAGTTATATATTATATTCATTAATTATTATAAATTTTAAAAATAGGAAAATGTTTAAAAAGTTATTCCATCCATGTTTATGAATATAGATTTTGGAGCATATTAAAAACATTGATGGAAAAGTTTATGAACACATCAAATTCATGCATTTAAATTTTACACAATTAGACATTTTATTTATTATTTATCTATGTTAAAATTATAATACTTAATGTAAGAGTGATCAACCTCCAACACCTAGGAAACAAAAATGTATGCACCTAATTAATTAATAATGCCTAAGTTAAACTTAGGTTATGAGTAAATATGTATTCACTCAAACATTTAATATTATATATAAATAAAATTAAAGAACAAGTATATTTAAATATATAATGGTATTATCTTATCTTAAAAATATATTTAACATTTACATTTTATAAAAAAAATATAATATAATATAATATAATATAATATAATACACTCTAATCATATGTTTTAAAATATATAATTAACTATTCATTACATTCTATTTTTATATTAATTTAATGTTGTAATAAATGCATGTGGTGAAACAAGATGATGCTAACAAATTAATTCAAAATTATTAAACTTAAAAACTCTTTCAAATTACAACTATGTTTATCATACACTAATAATTTTGTTGTCAAGATTTTCTATTTTCTATTTTGTATTTAATTAATTTTAATTTTTCATAATTATTTTTTAAAATGTTAAAGTAAACAATTTTAAAACATATATTAAAATATATTTAGTATTTATGTTATATATAAAATCTAATATATAACGATAAATAAAATCATAATATAATTTGTATATAAACTAAATATAAAATTTCTCTTCATCTTAAAATCACATTTAATAATTCATAAGATATCAAATATATATATATATATATATTTTATAAAATAACTTTACTGTTAATGAAAATCTACAAAGCAATGTGCGACTGAGTATTGTTTTCTATTGGTATAGCCTCATGCATGCATTTTAGTTTACTGTTTAGACGTTGCCTTTTCAAATGCCCTTTTTCACATTTACTCTCCCTATGACACTGGCATACGAAATTGGTGTAAAGTGCATTGAACGGACATAAAGCCAACAAGAAAGGAAAAAGAAATGAAGTACAACCAGCGAGATTGAAAAAATCAACGACCAAAACAACTTCAATCGTCTTGCATACCTTTTAGTGAGTTTTGGACCATAGATTTTCAAAATTAGGTCCTCCATTTCATACACGAAACGTCTTCGACATAATAAAAAATTTCATATAAAGCTCACATTTATTAATAAGGTCCTACTTTATAATTTCATATCATCATATGTAATAGGGACACTCCCTCTTCTTGATTATAGATTCTAGGTATCTAGTGGTAGTTT
The DNA here is from genome assembly GCA_027943335.1 of Chamaecyparis obtusa. Classification (NCBI taxonomy): domain Eukaryota; kingdom Viridiplantae; phylum Streptophyta; class Pinopsida; order Cupressales; family Cupressaceae; genus Chamaecyparis; species Chamaecyparis obtusa. The sequence continues at coordinate 357,188 of BSBK01002474.1, forward strand.
AGTATCTCATTGAGAAATCAATCCTTTATAATGTTCTAGCTAGTGGCAGTAGGTGGGTATGGCTCATGTTTAATACTATGGATGGACTACCATCAAGTTTTTAGGTTAGAAATTTTCTAATAGAATCTACTCCACTCATCAACTTTCTTGTGTGGTATTGTAACCAAAATCCAATTGGAAAAAAATGTTTCTTTCATTATTTTCTAATTTTATAGGCGCATTCCTATTCTTTTTGGTGTGCAAGTTCTCCCAAATTTTGTATTTTGTGTTGGGTATGCTACAAGTGGATTTCCTTTGTTTTCATAATGTTTTAGACAATTTGACTTGAAATAACACCATATGTTAATCTTTCAATAACCACATCAAAATTTGTGTTTTTCTTCATTGCATAATCTTTGTTAGTCCAAATGTGTGGTTAAACAAAGTTTTAGTGAAAGCGAGCATTGCTAACATGGAAAGCATCCAAAGGGGTCAATCTTATTATATGGCTAGGTTAGAGGAAGCCTTCATAGAACTCAAACTAGAAGAAATATTGTAAGACAAGGGGGAAATCTTGGATAAGCTTGAAGAAAAGGAACATGTAATACCAAAAGTGTATATCATGACTTAATATTGGGAAGATGGGGTGGAAAGAACCTTTCAAAGGAAGATTGGGTTACAGAGGTCCTAAGCCCATAACAAATCACTGTCGCAAAAAACTTAAAAGATACAAACTAGTTTTTAAATAAGGTTTGGATAGATGCTACACATCGTCCTAGCATGTAAGGAAACTCAGGTGCGAAAACAGCTTCCTACACTAATCTCTAAAGGAAAGTATTGTGCAAATTCTTTTAAATCCTTACAATTTCAGATTCGTTAACTACTTTAACAATGATATTGCAACTATATACCATGCATACAAAAAATAGAGAATGACACAAAGATTTACCTTGGGGAAAACCTTTCGGTAAAAACCCCAGCACTCCAAAACTTGCACAATGTATTTATCAAAACTATTACAGTTTACAATACACTTAAAATGCAAGTTCTTTCAGAAGATTTCAACTCTTGAAGACAAATCGCGACAGCATAAAAACGTTCCAACAATACACTAATTTCACCTCTCTTCGCAACCCTAAAAAATGCTTATATCATGCGCTTTCCTTTTTAGGGCAACTTCCAAAGATAGTCGTATTAGGGTTTTACCATTTTTCGGGGTGATGCCCCGAACCCCATGATTGAGGAAGAGTGTACAGTACTCAACTTTATTAGTTGCCACATGTCTTGCATGTCTTCACCCGTCATTGAATCTTCCATACATAGCTCTTACATGTCATAGGAATCCGTCATAACCATTTCAGCCATGATCTCCTTACACACAATTCAAGATGCTGACACATCAACATGCCAACTAGACATGTACACTCACACTTAATTACATTATTTGCAAGAAATACATTTTACAAAACAAATAATAAGAATATGAATTATCCAAGGTTGAGACACCTGATTCCTAACATAGCAAGCATATCCTACTTATCATATTCATGATAATGAAAGTAATATTTTCTTTCATTAATTCTAAATTTAAACATGCATGGATAGTGATGCAATTGTGAGATTCCTTATTTCTTGAATGATAATGCAAATAATGTAAATTTAAAAATGGAAACATTTGAAACAAACTAACATTAGATAAAAATCAGAGCTTCGTCCCTTGCAGATAGAGTTTAACCGTTTGAGGGAGATCTTGGCAACTTACATATGGCAAAAGGATACTACCATGATGAGAATTTATGTATTATGTTGGATGACATTGAAAGCACTAAATTGAAGAATGAAGAGTTGAACGAAAAAATTAACGAAGCTAACTCTTGTATCTCCAAACTAAGGGAGCAGATCCAAAAATTCAAAGTAAGACACAAGAAAGTGAGTCAGAAACTAAAGGAATTAAAGGAGAATATGGCAAATTTGAAACAAAAATTGGATGATTGCAAAAATACTGAAGAATTCTCAAGGAAAATATCAAGCGAAAAATAGAAGAATGGAAGAAGACCGAAGAAGCTCTCAAAGACTATCAAGTAGAAAATAATGGAATGGAAGAAAACTGAAGAAAATCTCAAAAGCATTACCAAGCGAAAATCATATGAAAATGATAAGCTAGATTAGGAATTCTAGAAGCTAAGATTGGAAGCAAAAGTTTGTGAAAGCAACACAATTTTGGATCAACTTTTAGTCTTGCAAAAATGTCACAAGGATAATAAAGGATTAGGTTTCACCAGTGAATGTTTAGATAAGAAGATTAAAGGAAAAGACAAGGAAGTTGAAGTTGAAGCTAAGTCTAAGGTAATGCACAAGGTTTGAAATTCAAGATCACCCACAAGAAGGCCTCTAATCAGACAATTGAATGCTCAAAAGTACTTAGATCTTTTAATGGTCACTATTTTATATGCAAGAATTTTGGTCATAATGCTATTCGATGCAAGAGAAAGAAGGAACAAAACGTTCAATGTTTTAGTTATCACAAGTTTGGTCATAAGGCAAATCAATGCAAAAGTCAAGTATTTAATTTGGTTAAAAGAATTAAGATGAATAATATCTTTCATGGGAATTGATACATGTGTCACAATTATGGTCATAAGGCTAATCAATATAGATCTAGGGCTCAAGCAACGAGATCGGGATAGAAGAATATCAATTATTTCAAATGTGGTCAGACTGATCATTATGCTAACACTTGCAGCTTTATTGGCGCTCCAAAAAAATTTGGAAATGATAAGATTGTTATAGTTTCAGGTGAATCTCTGAAGATAGTCATGGTATAGAAGAAGGAAGCTAGTGAAGAGAATTTTGTGGTACTAGATCCCAGTACTAGCTCTTTTGGTTATCGAGCCTACTGCTTTGGCTCAGGGGGAGTATTAAAATGCTAAATCTTTTGCTTTCCCATCAGGTGTGACACCAATTGTATCTATTATGTCTCCGGTAAATTTTGACTAATAAATTATGTTATGATCAGTTCAATTGATTGATGTGCAATGTACCATTGATTGCATCAGTGTTATAAATACGCACTGGGAAGAGTAATTATGAGGAGTTAGTGTTAAAAAGGTATAACTTCAGATCATTTGTCATTGTTTGTGGAGAAAATTGAAGAATTTGCAGAGCTTGTGAGGGTCTAATAAATTTGGTTAAGAGAAAAAATGAAATCAAGGTTGGTTGTTCATGAATTTGGTGCTACTATGTGACATGCTGAAAATAATCGAATTAGAATAATTTGATCATGGGAAGATCTGACAAATGGAAGTAGGGTTATCGGTTGAAGGATTGTAGAGGGTTTGTATTTTAGGTATGGACATATGGGGAGAGTTTTCCTGGTTTGAAGAAGAGTTAATCTTATTCTTGTTGACTCGGTTCAAGGATGGAAATTTGATGTTGGACAAACCCTATGTGGTGACGAAGGAAGTAATTGAGGATATTAATGGTTTATGTAGTGTTGGAGCTCTTCTAGGGGATAATTCAGTGAAGTATAAGGATGTGTAGGAATTGACTAGTATTGACATAGATCAACGTACTCTATTGATTAACACCCTTGTCAATCCGGTTGAGAGGTATGTTGTTTACGACATTACTTATAAATTTTATTTTTGGAATTGTGAAGGTGCTACGTCTATGTAGGTATCTATTTGGTGAACAAGATGGTTAAGGAGAGTTTTCAATTTGATTTGTCTAGTCTGCTATTAGAAAATCTATATGAAAATGCCATAATACCTTTAGAATAAGGACATGTCTTCCAATTTGGATCTCTGGTTATATGTCTGGTATTCTACATTTTGAGATCGCTATAGAGTAGAGGAAACATGGAATGGAGGTCTTCTACCCCTGTCAAAAAGTTGATTTATAGGTACTTGGAGTTTCTAGAAAATAAAATAGATGCATGCATGGCTTTTTTTGTCTCTTTACAATTGAGTATAGTTGTATCTGGTGTTGTACCTAATAGCTATGTTGAGGAGGGTTCCTCCTTCAATAAAATGGAATTGGAAATTGTTATTGGTGGTTCTCCTCCAAAACCCAAGAAAAGGAAAACCAATGTAAAGAGAAAAGAGATCATCACTATTTTAGAAGAAGAAAAACAAGAAAGTGAAAAAGGAAATAGAAGAGAAGGAAGAAGAGGAGATAGAAAAGGATGAGGTTTCTTCATCTGAATCAAACTTTGTTGATTCAGATATAGTTCAAACGATGTTGGAAGGAGAATTTGACAGGATTGGTGATATGTGGTTTGCTTTCTCTTTGAACAACATAACTAAGATTGAAATTATTTTAGTTGAATATTTTCTCAGTAAAAGTATTGTTGTTTCTGATGTGCCAGCAGATTATCTAGTAAAGATTATTGAGAGCAGGCTATTGTAGGATGGTTTAGAGTGTCGAAAGTTAAAAAATGAAATTGAGAAGAAATATACTAATGCAACACATAAATTATCTAAATAGATTGGTGAGACAAGAATGCCTAAAGGAAATATTTGATATTTATTAGTATTATATTTGGTGGCTTGTTGTAGTTGACAATTTCAGAGGAAGGATCAAGGTTATTGTGTCTGAGTTGAATGATACTACTAAGACTTATGATTTCTTCAAGGGAAATGGTAGAAAATGGAGGATCAGAGTTGGTGAGCTACAACCTGAGTTGTTGCATATGCAAAGACAAAGGGAGGATCTAGTGAAACTTTTTGTGTGGTAAATGACATGGTTGAGGTCCGATTAGAACATCTTTCTGGGATTCATTCTGATGCAAAGGGGTATGAGTGTTAGTTTTGGTCCTCTGATTAAACTTCAACATTTGATATGTTGGTTTATCATGACAATTTGTGTGCTTGGATGAGTTCATTTGTGGCAAAGTGGAAGAAGCGTCTTCCAATTATCAAGGAGAGGTACAAGAAAACATTTCTTGTGAAATCTAATGTCTTTATTTGATTATCTAAATGATGTTGTCTAGTCCTTTTCCATTGTTGGTAAAAAGGGGGAGTGAAAATGAAAAAGACAAAACTATGAATGGTATTATCTAACTTAGGGGGAGATTTTGGTTTTTGGGAGTTTTAGGATGTGTTTATTGTTTTGGATTTTTTGTTGTTGTTGTTTTACCATAAATGCCAAAGGGTAGATTGTTGAGATGTTGGCATTATTTTCATTGATGTCAAAATCCCTATACTAGATGGTTGTGCTCTGGTGATGTACAAATAAGATCTTATTCTACGCAGTATATCGGTGTAATAGATTATGTGGCTAGATGTCCCTACTCTAGTAATGGTAATATATCTTTTTGGTACATCTATGGTATTTCGTGATTATAGAAATACAAAGTTTTGGATTGATATCAATGGCTCCTATATTTCAAAGTTCTTCTAGGTATCTACTACATGAACATTCATGGAGTTTATTAAAAGATTTTGGTATGAATGTTGTATTCAATTTTGGACATGTCCCATATTGTGCTATCCATTGGTTGGTTCAAAATTTTTAAAGATCAAGACACGTTCCTGATTGTGGTGCTCCCATTGGCCCTAAAATATACTTATCTTCGGTGTTTGTGATATGTAACTTTCTTATCTTATGCTTGACCTATCTTTAGGTCTTGTGGTAGCATGGTATGAAGTTCTCTTATATGTAACCTATCTTTTAGGTGTAGTGCTAGCATGTTGAACTATATTGAAATATGTATTTGTATTCAAGCCGACATGTTTTGTTGCTAGAGAGACATATGTATTTATTTAATCACACACACACACACACAGATATATATATATATATATATATATATATATATATATATATATATATATATATATATATATATATATATATATATATATATATATATATATATATATATATATATATATATATATATATATATATATAGAGAGAGAGAGAGAGAGAGAGAGAGAGAGAGAGAGAGAGAGAGAGAGAGAGAATTCAGATTTGTAAGTAAAGAGAGTGTGAGTATGTTAAATATCTCTTTTGTAGAAGGTTGGTGAATGCTGGTAGAAGATTCCTAATCGAATTTGTTGCAATTGGTTACTACTGTGCTATTAACTAGAATTGTTTCATGCATATACAGATGCAACACCATCGATTCACATTTTATCTCTAAGACCTTTTTGTAATCAATCTTTTGTATCAGGATAGTTGTCCCAACTAGTAGTGAGCCTTACAGGAAGTCAGAAAATCAATAGTGAACCTTTGTAAAAATCACCTTAACTAGTGTTTTATTCATGAGAATTATTTCCTCCATAGTTTTTGTCATCTTGGATTTCCACGTTAATTCTAGTGTTATGGTGTTTACTGTTTATATACTTTCAAGTTCTTATCTACTTTAATTATTTGAATGGTTTAAACTTGTACTAAATTTATTAAGTTTGAGAAAAGATTTTTGTAATATTAACTGATTCATCCCCCCTCTCATTTATTCATCCTATTTAGTAAAGAGAGGAATGTTGGCTTTTGGGTCTAATACAAGAGATTCATGACATTGATTATATTGAATATGCAGGACAATTGAGAAGTGGAGGGTGAATTAGTTGTCACTAAAATATTTAAATTTTAATTCTTAATTAGTTCCATCGAAATTACTTTAATCTTAATTATTGAAACATGCAAACATAAAATAGCACAAAAACCATCATACACATGAAACACTATATTTATGTGAAAAATAATATTAAGGGAAAAAAACAAAGAATATAAATTCTCAAATTTATGAAAACTAGTTAAGGTGATTTACAAAGAAAGGCTCACTGCCAGAGGCTCACTACCAAATCGCTCACCACCCAAAGAAAGAAGGATCACTGTGGGATGAAGAAGGATAAAAGAGATGAGATCCACCATTGATGAAAAACCAAAACAAAACCAAATGATCTGTAGATACCTTCAGCTTACTATTTCTGGTAGGTAACACATGAAAGTTCACACTACTTTGTACCACACTTTTCACTTACTCATACATACCGAAAGATACATGATCTTTCATACATCCTCACCGCAGAAGAACAAGCCTCCACAACACTCACACATGTATACACATATACCATAGACTTTCGTCAATAATTCATCTTTTATTTGTAACTTCCTTTCATTGTGAAGTGATCCCCTACTGTTGGCTAGACAAGCAATCGAACACAAATTTAAATTAGGTTGGCACTAAACTTTCTCATGGTGGAAAGGAATGATAAGTGAACCATAAAATGCCTTATTTGGGACCAAAAACATCATCATATATGTTACATTCCATTTTACATTCACCAAGACAAATAATGAAGTGTAAACACTTGAAGTCAACTAAACCTAGAGCAAGAACCATCAAATTTTAAAACCATGTCTCCAAAACTCAAAAACTCATACCAACTGAAATGAATAATCTAAGGACATTAATAAATTGGTTCTACAACCATACAATTAGAAACCATCATGTGGAGAAATGTGGATCATGCCTTCCATGCAAGAAACAATGTTAGTTACAATCATACTTAGACAAATACCAATTTCATTACACAATAATGTGAAGTACAAACACTTTAATCCAACATCTTCAAATACTATCCCATATCATATCAAAACCTCATTATTATATCTGCAACATGAATAATATGAAGAGAAATATTATCAAAACCTTTGTATAGAAAACGATCACCAACAATATGAACAATAGTTTGTAGATACATGTTGACATCAATGACAACCATATTGACTCATCCACCAACTCATCCTGGTCAATCCTACAATATATTATAGTTACAACTCCATAGAACTTGATGATTTCTTTTACACCATTTGGGGAGTAGAGTAATCAAAATCCTCTCAAGAGGATCCCATCCCATAGTAGAAACAAATGGAAAAGAAACTAGAAGAAAGACTATTTGGTCCCTCTCACCACCAAGTGACTCATTTCTATGTGGGAAAAAACAAAGGAGTAGTATCTCTATCTCTCACACAATAGACTTAGGACCTTGCATCCTTAGAGTCTATGGGAGAAGTCTTATCCTTAAAGACACTCAAGTGTGGAAGAGGAGGCAGATAATTTTGAGAAACTTGGATGAGAATGAGGAAGAAGTAGTTTCAATCACGCAAGCCCTAGTGGTCATCATGATGCAAGTGTGTTTCACTTCTCCCTCCCTAATATTTATTTTCTTCTACTATTTCTTCACACAAAATTGCATCTCAATCCATAGTCCTTGTGATAGCTACCATCATACAAAAAATCCTACTACATCTTATTCTGTTGCTACCATGTTAATATCTACTATGTAGACAATCTCCATCCCACAACCAATAAGTTCAATTTCTCATTTTCACTTGCGTCCACTTCATCAACTACACTTACTTTGATAACCACATATATTTCCCCACTGATGCCTTTCACGATGTCACTTCTTACATCCACCCAATTGCCTACTTGATATTCATTTACCAGGTGTAGGATTTGTAAATTATTTTTCCATTCTCCCACTCTAGGCTAAGTTTTTTCTCACTACCTTTGTATGAGATCAAATGGGAACCATGAGTATCCTCATTCCTTATAGCCCTCCTAATAGAATTCCTTTGGATAGGTAGTATATTCAATCCCCCATTCAGTATCACAAATAGAGTGACATTAACCGAAAGGCTTGGGAGGAAAAAATCTAGAAAAGAAGGGGAAAAGGTGACTAGAAACCAACCACATCTAGAATCAATTCAATCTATGATGAGGTACTTCAAACTCTAAAGGTAGAAATGATGACACCAAAATTTAATAAGATAGAAGGGGAAAAGAAGCCCAAATACCACATTGTCCATGTTTTAGGCCACCATATTAGTTAGGCCCACCCAAAAGATAAGGTGGAACTCATGGAGGAAATAAAAAATGTTATTAAAATTGATTTTAGTAACCATTTGGTTTTATGTGGAGGAATGTAGAGCATTCTCCCATAACGTCTTCAAATATTATTTTCTATATATTCCTACTTCTCACGCCTCTATCTTTCGAATAAATCTTATACTACCTTAGAATTATCATTGGACCATATGAATACTCAATACCAATCACTTACTATCCTTCAAGCGCACATCCCATCATGCCAATCATTAGGTACACTTTTCCACATTAAATCATTCAAATATTCTTCATCGATCAATCAATATTTCAAATCTTCTTCACCAATAAATGATACATCTTTCATTAAATTCTCTTTCTTAGCAACTTATTAGCCTTAGCAAGGTGACATTAATGCCACCAAGAGTTGACATCAATGACAACACAAAGTATAGTTCTTAGAAATTTGCATTGTGTAGCCTTAGTAGCTTATCTTATCGAGGCTCTTTATCTTACATGGTGTTATACTTCTCATATACAATCTTACTTTGGGAGAAATATAATCTCTTTTTGTTGTCTCCATGTTGGGGGCCAAGGTTTATCTCTTTAATCTATCATCCTTTTTAAAGATCCATTTTCCCTTTGTTGATTGGTATCTTTTATGTCATGATGTCCTTTCTTGCATATAATAGTTTATTTTTCTCACGGATTATCTCTTTTTCAATAGGTGTGCATTATTGATTACAACCTCTTCCTTGCATAAAAGTGCATATTTCTCATAAATGGTCCCTCACTTAGGACCAAAAGTGTGTTATCCTTCATCAAGAATCTCTTTATCAAATAATGAGGGAAGGTGTGAACTCTTGTTGTCTTTCCCCTGTTTGGATCAATTTTTATTCAAGATATCCTCTTGGGGGTAGATGTATTTTGGAAACGATCTGTTGCTCATCTCATTGTGCATCCTTCCAAAGGATCCTTTTTCTCTTGTTGAAAGATATCTTCTTACGAGTAATCCAAGAGGATCTAGAGAACCCAAAAATTTAACTATCTTCATAGCTCCAAATGTTTGCACCATGGAAAAGATCTCATCAATATAGTTCCAACACAACTTGAACTAGCTCAAATAGAGTTTTTATGACCAACTTATGGCTATTCAAAGTTGGTGGAAAAAAGGTTGACCAGGTACAAATGATGATGTGACATAACTAGGTGATGACACATGACTGGGTGATGACATGGTAGCTCTTGTGAAGACACATTATAGTGATTGTGTAAGTTGACTTGCCATTGACTTGGACCAATTAAAATTTTCCATGTGTCCAAGCGTTGGTAAATAATAAGGTACCACATGACACCTGGTTGTAGTGACTATGTAGGTTGAATTGACATTGACGAGGACCAATGGAAATTTTCCATGTGTCCAAGCATTTGCAAATAATAAGGTGTCATGTGAGACCTTGGGGGGGGAGGGGCTGGAGAGGGATCTTTGTAGACTTACTTGGGACAAAATGAGTTTTTTATTTTGTAGGCGGTGGAGGTTGAACCCTTGATCACCACTAAACTAATTACTACCTCCTCCACATGAGCTAGCAACATCCTAATGACATGTGGCACCAATTTTATTTAAAGTGACTTAATGAATGGTCAATGCTTAAAATGGAAGTTAGTGGGATTGAACCCATGACTTACCTAATATAACTAAGATCTCTGATCAATGTGTTATGCACTATTTTTGCAACATATTTTGGCAGAGTTTAATTTTGTTATATGTTGAAGCATGGTCCATGAAAAGAGGATTAATCAAATTGTTAGTTTTAAGGGGTAAAATCATAAATTAAGAGGATTAATGGATATTTTAAAAGGATTTTCAAAGGTATAATCTCAAAATTGGGAGATATGGATTATTCAAAAATCATATGGTTTCAACCCATATTGGGAAATTTATTTGCATAAAAGGGGGACATATTCCTTTGTAAGATAAAGAGATTTTGTGGAGAGAATGAGGAGATTTTGATTTCCTCACTTTGTAGTAGAGCCTTTTAGACAAAGTCTTTCTCTCTCTCTCTCTTTGTAAATCAACCTTTGTAGGCCTTTTGAGAGCCTTTTGGAAGGTGATTAAAGTTGATAATTTCATAATCATGACTTTTTGGATAAGATATAGATGATTGGATTGCAGGTTTCATAGCTCTTTTTAGAGATTGTACTGCATTTGGAGTATTTTTAATAGATTGGTCACTCAGTTGAGATAGACCTAAAGACGTAGTTTGTCTGGGCAAACTCCGTTATCAAGCTTCTTGTCTTATCTTCTATTTCTTTCTCTTCTATCCTATTATTTCTATTTCTCTAATTATTTAATGTCTTTTCAAGAATTTTAAATGAAGTTAAAGACATTGAATTTTGTTCACATTTAAGAGCATTCTCTTAAGCAAATAAATGTCATAGATCCAACATCAAATCAAGTGGTTTTAGAGCCTGTTTGAAAAGTTTTGTAGAAGTGAATATTAATTTTTTGATTTAATTAGTTATTTAGATGATAATTTGGTAGTTTTTAGTGTCAATGTGATATCTTGACGAGTGGACATTTAAAAAAAAGACGGTATTGGAGAAAGGAGAATCTTATAAGGTGATTTTGTCTACATCCATGGTGGATGAATTATTTTCAATAAAAATAATGATTGAAGAACTCTACCAGGACCATCAAGATAAGTCTAAAAGACTTCAAGAGATTGAAGAATCCAACCAATTCATTCTATTGGAGAATGTTTAGCTTAGAGGGTTTCTTGAAGAAGAAAACATTGAGAAGTAGAGGTTGTAAGAGATCTTGCAAAAGGTCACGAAGGAACAAATTGAAAATGATCAAGAAGTTGACCAAGTGTCAGAGAAGTTAAAAAATGATTTATATTCAATTCCTTTTGTTAATCATGATTATACTTTTGTAACATTTGAGAAACATAAAAAAGGCATTGGTATGAAACTATTGACTAAGATGGGATATGATGGAAAGGTACTTGGAATCAGTGGCCAAGGTATTATCAATCCTATATAAGAAAGCAAAATACCTCAATATGAAGGATTGGGATATGAGGAGACTAGAGAATCTTCCAAAGCCTTTAAAAAGGAATATTCTCCTGTAAACACTTCAGACTACCATAGTGGAAGTGAATACAATTCCTCTCCAAAGAAGAAATCCAATAGGAAATAAAAAGCTTGAAACTGCTGCACTCATTGTAGGATAAGTGGAAATTGGGTCAAGAAATGATGGAAGCTGCATCTAGAGCTTTGTCTCTCACCAAGGTCCATTGAGGGACCCAACCAATAGGAGGTTGGAAAGGTGGAGGAAGAACTTGAGGCTACTATTTATAATGTAGAGAAACCTAGTCAACTAGAGAAGGAGTATCTGATAAAGGAAATTTATTTTAACTAGCTTCGTTAGAACTAGGAAAACCTTTTTCTTAAATAACTGTGTCAATTTTTTTTATGCTCAACAATGATATCACATTTTTTTTTATTGTGGTAATGAGATAGTTGATAAAAAACAAGTATGGTTTTTGAGTGAAATAATCTTAATAAATCATTATGAAAATATTTGCACACAAAGTTTTATTTTCCTAGGACTGATATTTTTTAAGGATTTTGAAGCCATATCTCTTGTAATTTGAAGGGAAAATACTACAAGACTTCATTATGCAATTTAAAAGACTTGTTTCTTGTAGATTTTTAGGTTGAAGGGTGCTCAAGTTGTTGACACAATTTTTGAGGTGGGAATATGTCACTAGTTTCTATTCAAGAACCTTTTGGAGGTCCAAAAGTTCTTTTTGTGGGGAGGATTGATCCAAGAGGATCTTGAGAACCCCAAAATTCAAATTGTTAGAAAGTAAAGTCCACCAAGATAACTGAGAGGGGGGGGGGGGGTGAATCAATTATCAAATAATTATAACCTTTATCAACTTCAACAACATTTAACCATGTAAACAATTTAATTACCAACCATAGAAAGATATTCATACACAATGACACAATAACACAAGATATGTTGACTAGGGAACCTCTTGATCAAAGAGTAAACCCCGGTGGGAATGATGCCCACAAAAGATGCATTAATATGAATATTCCTTGTGAAAGGATGGACTCTGTTAGGAGTCTTATGAAATACATTTAGTACATATGAATCCCTATTAGGAGATTTTGAATCCCTGTTAAAAGATTCTAACCCTGTTAGGAGTTATGGAAGACAGAAGGACCCACTGCCCAAACAGCTTCAGGGTAAGATCACTGAACACACTGTCCAAATGACCTTAATATTATTCAGCAGAATAATATGAAATATGTTAGCTTCTTACTGTGCCAAACCGCACTCTTTGCTACACCAAATCTCAACTCCAGATCTCTATACTTCGCATGTCTTCCTTCACAATTTCGCTTTCACAACTTCATTAGCTCTTTTCTTCACTTCATGCTTACATTCGCATTCAACCATACCATGCTCACACTTCTTTCACATTGCTACTCTTATTCCTTGCATATCCAATAAAGAAAAACATTCCTTCCTTTATACCACACTCAAATAATTACAAATGAGTCAGCACACAAATACAAAATAAAAGTTTCCACACGCTACATCAGAATTACACAAAACTGTCAGCTTCTAGATGTAATAACTCTTCACTCATGTGACCTTGAAGTTTGTGCTATGAACCACGTCACAATCAATGTGTCTCAACCTTCCCTTTAATTGCGCAAAACTAGATTCCATCCCGATTAGGAGATATCATCCGATTTCCACAAACCGCTACTCAAGAACACTACCTGAATACTGCTTCCACAAAAATGCTCATAACTTTTATGAATAAATGAATTTCTATCTGTGCTCTTAACCATAGACAAATAACATATCAAAGAATATAACCTCAACATTGCATAGCTGTATCTACAATATCCCACGTGCGCTAATCAAAACACTGTCTGCTTCTCTGCTAGTCTCCAGAAGATCACTGTGTTGACATCAAGGACAATCATAGTCATGAATGCAACAACAACTGATATAGAATAACTACCAACATCCAGCATTCATTGCTAACAATCTCCCCCATTGGCATTGATGGAAACATAGATGAAAAACATCCAATGTTCCAAAAATCCAATACTGCAACACTGCTGCTCTGACAAACATTTCAAATCTTGCTTCATTATCCTATTCAGTTCTCTCCAATAGATGGTACAAGTGGTTTTTCATGTACACTTCTCCCTCATTGACATCAATGATAGAAATTTCATCACTATGTCAACAACAACTCAATGTCAATAGACACTATTCATAAAAATACATTCACAAGAGTCCTCATGACTCAGCTCACATACTCCCTCATAGAGGAAGTACCAACATCCAATCCAGAAGAAAGATAGGGCTCATATAACACTGGATGGATGTAATCAACTACATCATTACTCAGAAGTAGGCTGGGGCATAACCCCAAGCATACCTCTTAGATACTCAAATGTATCCTTAGGCAAAGGCTTTGTAAATATGTCTACTATTTGTTCCTTTGTGCTTATGTACTCTAGTCTGAATTCTTTTTTAGCAACTTTCTCTCTTACAACATGATACTTGATCTCTATATGCTTAGTCTTAGAATGTAAAACAAGATTCTTAGACATACTAACTGTATTGGTGTTGTCGCAATGTATGAAAATAGGCTCAACAAACCTAATTCCAATATCCTTCAGCATCTGCTTCATCCAAATTATCTGGTTGGAATTGTTTGCTACTGCTACATACTCTGCTTTTGCTATGCTTTGTGAAATACAATTCTACTTCTTGCTTAGCCAAGAAACTAATCTTCCTCCAAGAAAAAAGGCTCCACCAATGGTGCTTTTCTTATCATCAACACTACCTCCCCAATCAGCATCTATATATGCACATAGGGTAAAATCATCAGATTTTTCATACCACAATCCATAGTCCATTGTACCTCTTAAATATCTCAGTATCCTCTTTACTGCTGCATAATGTGACTCTCTAGGTTCAGCTTGAAATCTTGCTACCATTCCAACTGAATGTTGTATATCCAGTCTAGTATGTGTTAAGTACTGCAATCCTCCAATCATAGATCTGTATTTCTTCTGCTCAACTACCGGTGTTTCATCTTTGCTAGATAGTTTATGTCCTGTAACCATAGGTGTTCCAACTGGTTTACAGTTCTCCATTCCAAATCTTTTCAGCAAATCATTCAAGTACTTTGTCTGACATACAAAGATACCATCACTGTTTCATGTTATCTATAATCCCAAAAAGTATTTCATCTCACCAATCATACTCATTTCAAATTCAATCTTCATTTCATCAGCAAATTTGTCACTAGCTTCATCTTCTCCTCCAAAGATAATGTCATCAACAAAAATAACTATAATCAACAAACCATTTTCAATTTCTTTTGTATACAAATTGCTATCAGTTGTTCCTTTAGTAAATCCCAATTTCAAAAAATACTTATCCAATCTAACATACCAAGTTCTAGGTGCTTGCTTTAGTCCATATAATGCCTTTTTTTGTTTACATACCATGTCTCCTTCTTGAGTCAAAGGAAAACCTTCAGGCTGCTCAATGTAGACTTCTTCTTCCAATTCTCCATTCAAAAATAATGACTTCACATCCATCTGATACACTTTGAATTTCTTAAAAGATGCATAGGCCAAGAACATTCTTACTGCTTCAATTCTTGCCACAGGTGTAAAAGTTTCTTCATAGTCAATTCCTTCTTACTGCGAGTATCCTTTACAAACTAATCTTGCTTTGTTTCTTACTACTTCTCCTTGTTCATTTATCTTGTTTCTGAATACCCATTTAGTTCCAATCACATTCTTGTCTTTAGGTCTAGGGACCAATTCCCATGTCTTGTTCTTTTCAATTTGATCTAGTTCTTCTTTCATAGAATTAATCCAATGTTCATCTTCACAAGCTTCACTAGTAAATTTAGGTTCAATTTGAGAAATTAAACATAAATGTACCTTATTTCGAGTCAGAACTCCTCTATCCAAACTTCCAATAACTTGTTCAACAAGATGATGTCTTGATATATACCTATTTGGTGTCATAGTTACAGATCTTGCTTCAACTGTAGATTCTTCTCTAGTTTCCTCTCTGGTTTCTTTTGTAGGACTCTCATTTAGTAATTCACCATCAGTCTCATAGAATAATTCAGTAGTTTCAATGTTAGGCTGAGGATGAGGTTCTTCATCAGATTCATAGTCAAGCATTCTTTCTTGAATCTTAAACTTCTCATCAAATTTAACATTTGCGCTTTCAACAATAGTTTTAGTTCTCTTATTGTAACATCTATATGCTTTTCTCTTCAAAGAATATCCAAGAAAAATACCTTCATCACTTCTAGGATCAAACTTTCCAATATCATCATCTCTCTTTATATAACATTTGCTTCCAAAAATTCTAAAATACTTAACTGAGGGTGCATGTCCAAACCATAATTAATAAGGTGTCTTGTTTGTGTCTACTCTGATTTGTACTCTGTTCATTGTATATACTACTGTAATCACTGCTTCTTTCCAAAATGTCTTTGCTAAATCATTCTCAAATAACATAGCTCTTGCTGCTTCAGTCACTGACCTATTTCTTCTTTCTGCAATACCATTTTGTTCAGGTGTTCTAGGGGTTGAAAACTGTCTCTTAATACCATTCACTTCACAAAAAGTGTTAAACTCTCTAGAAGTAAATTCACCACCTCTATCAGATCTCAAACATTTAATCTTCATTCTAGATTCATTCTCAACTTTATCCTTAATGATCTTAAACTTATCAAATGCTTTAGATTTTTTTTTCAGAACTGCAATCCACATCATTCTTGTAAAATCATCAACAAGAATCATAAAATACCTTTCTCCATAGAATCCTCTAGTCCTGGTAGGACTGCTCAAGTCTGTATGAACAATCTCCAACTTCTCTGCCAATGTGAACTTCTTACTAGGAAAAGAACTTCTATTTTGCTTAGCCATCACACATTCTTTGCAAATCATGTTAGTAGGCTTCATAATTTTAGGAAAATCCCTTACTACAAGTCTAGTACTTACTTTCACAATGTTATCAAAGTTTATATGACAAAACCTTCTATGCCACAACCAACTATCATCAATTTTAGTAATCAAACATGTTATCTCAATAAGATTCAACTGAAATACATTACCTCTGGTTCTAGATCCAGTTCCAATCAGATTTTCATCTTTATCCTTTATCACACAAGTTTTCTTAGTAAACCAAACTTGATATCCCTTATCCACTAACTGTCCAACACTCAAGATTATGTTTCAATCCATCAACAAAGTAAACATCATCAGTATTAGTCTTTCCATCAAGAGTAATAGATCCTACACCTTTAATCAAACAAGGTGCATTGTTACCAACTCTAACAATTCCTCCATCATAGTTGTTAAACTTTATGAACTTCTTCATGTCACCAGTCATATGATGTGAACAACCACTGTCTATAATCCAATCATCTTTCTTTTCAACTTGGGAAATTAATGCTTTTTCTTCCTTAATATCAGATTCAAAATTTTCTTCTTTAATTGCTACAAATCCTATTTCATCATTAATCTCAGTATCACTTTCACTCAAAGTTCTTTCTATACTAGCTTCAAGATCTTCATCATTAGCATAATAACATTCCTTAGATCTTCTAGGCTTAAAATTATTTTTGTACTTATTAACTCTCTTAGGACACTTAGATGCAAAATGACCATATTCTTGACAAGTCCAACATTTAAAAATTTTCTTACCATCTGGTTCTCTTTTCACAAGTAAGGCAATACCTTCTTCAATCTTCTTATCTTCTTCATTTCTAGATTTGTTGCTGCTGGCATAATCTCCACTCACATTGGTACTTCTTGACAAAGTAGGACAAATATTAAGAGCACTGAATGCTGTCTCCATTCTAGGTAAGTCTTCTGATACCCTTAGGTTCATTTCTATTGCTTCCAATCTTCCAAGAAGAGTCTCTCTTGTAAAGTTTGTAGTATAAGGTATAACTTGTTCAATCATCTATGTTGTTTGCTTAAATATAGGAGTCAATGTCCTCAAAATTTTCTATATCACTTCATTCCCTATCTTTGGTCCTCCACAAGCTTTTATTCCTGCAACAATTTATGACATTCTACCAATATAGCTTCTAACAGATTCATCTTCCATCATTCTTATATCTTCATATGCACATATCCAATTATGTAATCTAGCTCTTTTTGCATGTTCATCACCTTCAAAAATAGAGTGTAAAGCTTTCCAAATTTCATGGGCTTTTGTTAAACATTTTACCTAACTTTATTCATTCTCCGAAAGTGCCGTCAAAAGTGCTTCTCTTGCAAGTATGTTACACATGAATAGATCTAGCTCATCTTTAGATCCTATCTCAAGATTATCTTCTCCAATGATAGTCTTCTCATTCTTTGTCATCAACCAATAACCTGGTCCTAAACATAGTAGATGTGTCTTCATCTTCTCTTTCCAGTTGTCAAAATTTACTCCATCAAACTTAGGGCTTTCTTTCATGAAATTCGCCATGGATCTCCTTAAGCTGTTAAACTTTTCTTTCAAGGACCTGCTGCTCTAATACCAATTGTTAGAAAGTAAAGTCCACCAAGATAATTGAGAGGGGGGGGGGGTAAATCAGTTATCAAATAATTATAACCTTTATCAACTTCAACAACATTTAACCATGTAAGTAATGTAATTACCAACCATAGAAAGATATTCATACACAATGACACAATAACACAAGATATGTTGACTAGGGAACCTCTTGATCAAAGAGTAAACCCTGGTGGGAATGATGCCCAAAAAAGATGCATTAATATGAATATTCCTTGTGAAAGGATGGACTTTGTTAGGAGTCTTATGAAATACATTTTGTACATATGAATCCCTGTTAGGAGATTTTGAATCCCTGTTAAAAGATTCTAACCTTGTTAGGAGATTTTGAATCCCTGTTAAAAGATTCTAACCTTGTTAGGAGTTATGGAAGATAGAAGGACCCACTGCCCAAACAACTTCAGGGTAAGATCACTGAACACACTGTCCAAATGACCTTAATATTATTCAGTAGAATAATATGAAATATGTTACCTTCTTACTATGCCAAACCGCACTCTCTGCTACACCAGATCTCAATTCTAGATCTCTGTACTTCACATGTCTTCCTTCACAATTTCACTTTCACAACTTCATTAGCTCTTTTCTTCACTTCATGCTTACATTTGAATTCAACCATACCATGCTCACACTTCTTTCACATTTCTACTCTTATTCCTTGCATATCTAATAAACAAAAAAAATTCCTTCCTTTATTCCACACTCAAATAATTACAAATGAGTTGGCACACAAATACAAAATAAAAGTTTCCACAGGCTACATCAGAATTACACAAAATTGTTGGCTTCCAGATGTAATAAATCTTCACTCATGTAACCTCAAAGTTTGCACTATGAACCACGTCACAATCAATGTGTCTCAACCTTCCCTTTAACTGTGCAAAACTAGATTCCATCTCGATTAGGAGATATCATCCGATTTCCACAAACCGCTACTTAGGAACACTACCTGAATACTGCTTCCACAAAAATGCTCATAACTTTTATGAATAAATGAATTTCTGTCTACGCTCTTAAGCATAGAAAAGTAACATATCAAAGAATTTAACCTCAACATAGCATAGCTATATCTGCAATATCCCACGTGCGCTAATCAAAACAATATCTACTTCTCTGCTAGTCTCCAGAAGATCATTGTGTTGACATCAATGACAATCATAGTCATGAATGCAACAACAACTGCTACAGAATGACTGCCAACATCTAGCATTCATTCCTAACAATGACTGCTATAGAATGACTGCCAAAAGTTCTTTTTGTGGGGAGGATTGATCCAAGAGGATCTTGAGAACCCCAAAATTCAACTATCTTCAAAGCTCCAAAGGTTTGTACCATGGAAAAGAGATCATCGATGTAGTTACAATGTAGCTTGAATAGGCTTAAACAAATTATGTATGACCAACATATGACAAGTCAAAGTTGGTGGAAAAATATTGACCGAGTATAGGTGATGGCGTGGCATAACCATATGATGACACATGGCAGGGTGATGACATGGTAGCTCCTGAGAAGACACATCTAGTGACTATGTAGGTTGAATCAACATTGACTTGGACCAATGGAAATCTTCCACATGTGCAAGCGTTGGAAAATAATAAGGTGCTACGTGGCACGTGGTTGTAGTGGCTGTGTAGGTTGACTTGACATTGACTTGGACCAATGGAAATCTACCACATGTCCAAGCATTGGGAAATAATAAGGTGTCATGTGGCACTTGGGGTAGGGGTGGTCTTTATAGGATTACTTGGGAAAAAATGAGTTTTTTATTTTGTAGGCATTGGAGGTCGAACCCTTGATCACCACTAAACTAATTACTACCTCCACCACATGAGATAGAGACATACTTAGGACATATGTGGTGCCAATTTTATTTAAAGTGATGTAATGCATAGTCAAAGGTTAAAATAGAGGTCACACTAGTACATTCAGGGCATATTTCTAACGACCATTCATCATAATTTTGATAGGACGTCGTCAGAATGTCAAAAAATGTCACCATTGAAAACTTGTGGTCAGTATGTCCGACGACACTCGATAAAATTGAAATTATGACACTAATATGTGTCAGATTTCTGACAAGAGGTTGCATCCAAAGATACTATTTTCTTGATGACATCCTCATTGGTGGAATTTGACAGGTCATCAGGATTCTTGTGACCGTTAGGGGCTTCACATCCGACGAGGATGCTGTCATACATACAAAATCCTCATCATTGGAATTTGACAGGTCATCAGACTTTCGATGACCGTTAAGGTTTCACATTTGACAAGGATGTTGTAAGACATACAACATCCTCGTCAGTAGAATTTGATAGGTCATCGATGTTCTGAGGATAAATTATTTTTAAAAAACAAATAAATACAAAATAAAAGGGTTGTGAATTCAACTTGTGAGATCGACTAGGAATCATGTAGAGGTGAGTTTGTATGATTGTCTATCACTCACTACAAATAAAATTCTAGTTAACAAGCAAACATCAAACATAGAAAAAACTAATGAAAGGATTCCAAAACATAATTATTAAATTTACAACATTGTAAAAGTAAATTTCTGTTCAATCATTGAACATCATAACACACATTCATAAAATAATAATTATAATAAAGATTAAAAATATTAACATCTAAGGACTAACAATGTGTGTGTGAATTGTGGACCTATAAAGCTGCAACACATCACTTCAATAATTCATTATATCAATTGTTAGTATGAAAATTCAATCAAAGAAAATAACAATTGAAACTAAATTATTGCTCTCTAACTAACACAAGTATGAAAAGGATTTAAGATTGCTATGCGATTAAGATCCTAAATAGTGACAATGCATGTTAGAATGAGAGATTCAAAGAAATATGCAATTAAATTATCAAATTCATCCAAATTAGCCATTGATTCATCAATTCATTACTCTTAACCAATTGAAATGTTATCTAATTAGCAATGAAATCAAAATGAGCATATGAAAGCATGAATTCAAATTATCTATTAGCAAATTCAAATTATCTATTAGGAGCCATTGGAGATTTGAAAATTCCTCTTTTATAGAACTTTGAGATTTTAAATTGTCAAGATGCATCCATGATGAGTGGTTGAGATGCTTCCTTGCTTGATCCATGTGATTAAATCTCATTGGTTGGAATTTTCTTTTTTGTCCCCTTTAAGGTGACATGTCATTTTAGGGGTGTTTTATTCATTTCTTTTAATTAATTACTCCAGCCATGCATTTAATGGGATTGATTTAATTAATTAGGCTAAGAGATAATCAAAGTGATTTTGCTTAATTCTTTGATCATAAATTCTTGAATTATGAGATTTTATGATTTTATTGAATTTCATGAATTATATTAATAATTAGGAATCAAATTAACACAATTAGGAGTTTTATCCCAAATTAGGGCCTTAGGTTTTATTAGCCCAATTTTAGGTGATTACATTTTCCCCTCTTTGAATTGCTTTGCGAACAACACATGGATTCAAAAAAAAATTGATTTTAAAATATAATTCAACGAAACTGATAGATTCAAAGAGATTTAGAGAGCAACGAGAACTACTTTGAACTCAAGTGATTTAGAGAGAAGTGAGGACCACTTTGAGTTTGAAGATATTTAGAGAGAAGTGAATCCACTCTGAAAGATTTAGAGAGAAGTAAAGAGAACTACTTTGAATTCGAGACCTCCGAGCTTGATCAAACAAAATCCTACTTGATTTGAAAGTCATCAATTCTGAACTTGATTGAATGAGAATTGACCGTATCGATTCTGAACTTGATTGAACGAAAATTGATAAGAGATTTTGAAAAGAATTCCAATTAAATTTGATTTGTAGTAATTGAATATGTTGACAAATAACCAATTTGATTTGAAGCGATGAAATAGATAAAAGTCGTAAAGATTAACAACATCAACTTGATTGAAGAAAACTGTCATGCTCCTAGCGTTCTTGAGTTTGATTTGAAAATTTGAATTTTAGTATTATGATGCCCCCTCGGGACCGAAATCAGAATAAATTTAGATAAAATTGATGTTTTCAAGCATTTAGGAAAAATTATAGCAATTGAAATGAATTTGGATTAAGCGTAAATCATTTAGGAAGTGTTAATAAGCAATTTGGATTGATTTTAGTGTTAAAGAAACACTGTTTGACCAAGTTTGACCAAGAAAAGGTGAGAGTTGACCAAGTTTGACTTGTGTTTAAGTAATTTCCTAAGTTGAAAATTTGATGCGTGAGTGAGAAAATCACTTTTTATGACTTTTGACAAGCTTTCTGTGCATTAATGAAGCTTTGCGAAGCTATCGTAAAGTGCGTTTGATTGAACTTTGACTTTTGTTAACCATTGATCTGAGTGATAACCATTACTGAACTGATTCACCATGTTAGTCATATCCTTTCTATTCATTTTTCCCCTATTTGACTATAATTTGACCATAGTTGACTTCTGCATTTTAACAGTTGATTTTACTTTGTAACTTCATTTTTACTGCATTTAAGTGATATAGATCACCTGTTTCCATTTCAGTCCTGATATGAAGCTTCTGTTACATCTTACCATGAATGTTCCTTAGGTCACTGGGGTCCCCGGGAGACTTAAATAGGTCAAAAAGGTTGATTTTACTATTCATTTTCACTTTTACAGTAGTTAATTTCCTGAGCTCTGAGATGAAATGGTGTTCCCAGTGGAGAAGCATCAAATTGAGCTAGCCCGACACCACGACTGTCCACCACATTACGCAACACCTATGAGTACCCTATGACAATTCCATTTCATTTTAAAAATTTCAATTTCATGCATTGTTATGCTTTTTATGGCTAGTTCAATCTAGGATCACATCTCACATGCGGGATCACATCTGGTAAATCTTGTGTTGCACCTGATTTTTTACAAAATTCTGGGTCACATCCCATATTTTATGGATCACACCCTATCAGATTGCATCTGGTCATTTTCATGCAAGTTCATAGCTTTTTCTTCAATTTTTTGCATTTGGTCGAAACAGGGTCGCATCCAGATTCCAGACTGCTTCCCGAATTTCTTGTGTCGTATCTGGGATTTCCTGGCTCGTATCCCGTTAGGGCATCACATCTCAAGTTTCTTGGATCACATCCAGGAAATAGGATACCATTTAGTTTGTCTTGATTTTTTGGCCAATTTTACTTGTTTATTTGAAATTTTTAGGCATTTTCTCATCAATTTCCCTTGTCTAATAATGACATAGTGCCCCTATTTTGATGCAGGGGCATCCAAGGTTGAGGCAGGGGCATTCTATGTCCTCGGTGAAACTGCATAGGGTTTTTGTATTTTTGGCCAGTGTTACTCGGTTTTAGCCTTGACCAACAACCTCGGTCATTGAAGGAAGCTCGGTCGCTGAAGCAACTTAGTAGTCTGTAGCACTCAATGAAAGTGTTACTCGGTCATGCCTGTGGTGCTCGATCGACACTGGTGCTCGATGATGCTTGGTGTGCTTGGTTAATTCACTGTTGCTCGGTAGTTCTGGCTTATTGACTAGAGTTCTGTGTGATTTGTTGGGCCGACTTGGTGCATTTATTGTTGGTAGTTGTTGTTATAGGCCGACATGCTGAATTAAATATTTGTATACAATTGTAAGCTGAATTGTATGGCATTTAATATTTGTTAGGAGGAGTTAAGGGTTTCATCTAGCCGACTTGTGGCTGATGATTAGTATTTAAGGGGTGTTTGGGTAGATGTTTAGGGAGGGAAAAAACAAAACTTAGAGGTTGATCAGAATAGAAGCCTAAAAGCTGAAGTTGGCGAAGTTGTGGAAATGATCTTGCATGATCTTGCAAATCAGATTGTTATTTGATTGTTTGTGATAGCAGAGCTAGTGGTTTTCACACTCAGAGACAAGGAGATTGCTTGGAGGCTTGCAAGCTCAAGTTTGGATCTACCTTAGGGTTTCCATCAGCTTTTGATTGTCTTCAGAGATGATCTAGCTGAGATTGTATTGGATCTATGGATCTTGTAGAATTGTTTCTATTTGTAATTGGCCCTAACTTGGAAGGCCTTACAGCCGGGCATGTTAATGCAAATTACTTGAAACAATTGTTGTGTTATCTATTGTGTTGAGTATTCCGCTGTGTAATTCTAAAGCTGCAAGGTTTGGATTGTCCTTAATTGGATCCTTCTCACCTTGGTCTGCATCATATTTTCTATTGTGCAAACACGGTTTAGCATAGTTTCCTTTCAATCTCCTCGATCGACCGAGGTCTTGGAGTTACATGAGCGTCTTTCTGTAGCTGATCGTCATGTTATTACTCATTGTGGCCTATGGAGCTTGGCTGATTTACTTGACATTCAGGTAAATCATGGGTTGTTGATAGCCCTTGCTGAGTGCTGGCACTCAGAGCATAATAAATTTCATTTACCCACTGGTGAGATGACGGTGACACCTGAGGACATCTGGCACATACTTCATGTTCACGTGATGGGGTCCCAAGTGGAGTACGAGGCTAGCACTTTGGTGGTGATGACTGATGCACATGGGCTATTTCGTGATGATATGATTGCCAGTGATATATTAGTTGGGACCACATGGTGGCCAACTATGAGTGATTTCCCATGTATCTGGTTGGACTAGTAGGAGGCCTAATGATGCCTGACCAAGGACAACATGACTTCATGTACGAATGGTCTAGGGTGATCGAGGACATGATTTGGGTACCTCGTCAATTTTCTTGGGGGAGCTACATCCTTGCTCATATATTTAGGCTTAATAAAATCTTGGCACCCCCTTTTGAGCTGAGGCATCATGCAATGTTATTGTTGTCATTGCATGCTTGCTGCTGTTGTGCACCATAACATCAACAAGAATGCAATGTTATGAAATTTTGGGATTAAATTGGTGAGTTTGTATACTTTCTCCATTTTAAACTAAACTTTGACTTTAAAGGAGGAATTATGAAATATAGTTGTAGGTAGTTATCTCTTCTATAATGATGGAGGAGTCAAAGGTAATGATCAATGAGGTTTCTGCTATTAGATCATACATTAATAGACTTACTATTTTGAATTTGAGCTCAGGAATCACATATTATTTTATACATTGTTTATTTCATTGAGATCATGAGCTTGACATTTGTAATGTATTTCCTGTTATTGGATTAATATTGCCATGTTGTTGAGGTTGTAGATGTCCTTTTACTGATCTTGTGTAAACAACATATATACCATGTTGACTCACAGCCTATGAGGTATTTCTTGATAACACATTTGACATCATACTTTTTTCTCCATTTTGGTCTTGATTTACTCACTGCATGCATATGTTTCCTGAGTGCACATGTTCTGTAGCATAGTTCATTTTAGAAGTGTATGGCTTGACTATGCACATGCATAATTGTAGATGAAGATCAGTAATAGGGTGCCAGGCATTGCTTAGATCCTTTGGATCTAACCCCATCTTTTCCTTCCTTGTAGGTTTTGGATCATACAAGAGCATACTGGATTGAACCCTAGGTCAACACTTCATTACTTCAAGCAATATTTGGTACCTTCATTATTTATGGTCATCCACTTATGTATGTTTGCATTCATTTATATTCTTTTGAAAGTTGGCAATTAGAAACCATATAGGACCATTCTTGATGTTTTTGGATCATTTGATGAAAAGATGTAAATAGGGACATCAATAATAAAATAGGGATATCTTAATCTTTATGAGCTCAAATTCAAAATAGTAAGTGTATTATTTTATTACTGATGTCCCTATTTGATCTAATAGCATCAATATAACAAACAAAACACTGACCAATCAAATATGGACATGAGGTGCTCAAACAGTGAGCTCATAAAATAATATATTTAGTCTTAATAAAATCTTATAAAATAACATATATTGTGTGAAGTGTTTGATCTCTCTTTATTTGTTTTGTTGTTCATATTCACTATGTGGTACTTCCCATTTATGATCATTTCATGAGAAAATATCTTGATGGCTCGCGGGCTGCAAGCTAGGGCATCATACATTGTTCATGAGCTCACTGTTTAATACTGACATTGTTTACATCTTTTCATTTAGAATTTTTGATGACTCGCGAGCTTTGAGAGCTACAACATCATTTCTATTACCTTCAAAGCATTGTGTGAAGTGTTTGATCTCTCTTTATTTATTTTGTTGTTAATATTCACTATGTGGTACTCCCCGTTTATGATCAAATTTCATGAGAAAATGTTTTGATGGCTTGCAGACTAGAGGCTAGGGCATCATGCATTGTTTATGAGCTGACTGTTTGAGAACCTCATGTCCCTATCTTTTATTGGCTGGTGATATATATATATATATATATATATATATATATACTTCAAAGGAAAAATTATGAAATATAGTTGTAGGTAGTTATCTCTTCTATAATGATGGAGGAGTGAAAGGTAATGATCAATGAGGTTGCTTCTATTAGATCATACATGAATACACTTATTGTTTTGAATTTGAGCTCAGACATCATGCAATGTTATTGCTGTCATTGCATGCTTGCTGTTGTTGTGCACCATATATTATTTTATATACTGTTTATTTCATTGAGACCATGAGCTTGGTATTTGTAATGTATTTTCTGTCTTGGATCAACGCTACTATGTTGTTGAGGCTGTAGATGCATTGAATCACCACTTCCATTCTATTTTGATAGAAACAATATAACAAACAAAGCACCATCCAATCAAATAGGGACATCAGTAAGGCATTTTAGGCATTATAACTTCATCATGATGATAAAAATTTTATTGGCTCAAAGCACATAGAATGTGGGAAGCTTCATTACTTCATTAAATCTGTACCTTTGTTAATTTCACTGGCATCATGCAGCTTTCTTACTTATCCTTTAAAATGTAGATTCAAATATACTCCATGCCATAGCATTAATGTATAGATGATGTAGATTTGTGTACCTCTTTGTTTTGATGTAGCTTACTCACTACATGCAATGGGACCTCCTTGGGGCTACCAACCATGTTGTGATGTTATGATATTTACTTGAAATCCATGATGTACTCCTCCCTTAATATGCAAATTTGATGCTTTTCTCCTCTGATTTGATGATGATGTATGCCCCTTCCATTGCTTACTGATGCTTGCTCATGTCTGCCTTACTTTTTGCAACATTCTTCTGAGTGCACATGTCTTGTAGCATGGTTTTTATTTCAGAAGTGTATGGCTTGACTATGCACATGCATAATTGTAGATGAGGATCAGTAATAGGATGCCATTTATTGCTTTGATATTTTTTTATCTAACCCCCATCTCTCTTTTCTTTGTAGGTTTTGGATCACACAGGGGCACACTAGATTCATACCCGGGTCAAAAACTCATCACTTTAGGCAATGTCTGGCACCCTTATTATTTATGTTCATCCTTTTATGTATGGTTGTACTCTTGCATTTTTTTCTGAAAGTTATTTTTCTTGTATAGTATATACAAGTTATTTTTCATATATATATACATGTAATCTTTAGATGCAAAAATTTCTTTTCCTTTACATATAGCTTTGCATGAAATGGATACAAATTAAACACGATCATCTAATAATGAAAATTAGGGTACTGTAGTCACTCATCTAGTAATTAGTTCCTCAAACCATTACTAAGGATTGAACATAAGTCTAAGTCCCCAAACCTATTGTTCTATGTGTCCTTATTGCCTTCATAATTTTGGTTCAACCCCTATATGATGCCCAAGCCTAGAGGCCAAGGAAAGTACCCAAGAGCATTTGAAAGAAAGATGAATGAAACCATTATCCTTATGTGGGTAAACCCATATAAGTGTTCTTCCTTTGCATCACAACTCCTACTTGAGGATCCACAATCATGCATTTATGTTCAAGACAAACCAAAACCTTTCATAGACCAATAACAACCAAAGCATGTGGGTGCTCTTCTGTTGTACAATTATATTCATAAAATATATGTACAGTTATAAAATTTCATGCCTTCAAATTTTTTAACATAGTTCCTCTTCATCAAAATACAATGGAAGTGGTGATTCAATGCATCTACCCAAATTCAACGTGCTTTGAGCCAATGAAATTTTTATCATCATGATGAAATAATAATGCATTAAATATCTTACTGATGTCCCTATTTGATTGGCCGGTGCTCTATTTTTTATATTGCTTCTTTCAAAATAGAATGACAGTGGTGATTCAATGCATCTAAAGCCTCAACAACATGGTAGCATTGATCCAATAATAGAAAATACATTACAAATGCCAAGCTCACGGTCTCAATGAAATAAACAGTGTATAAAACAATATATGGTGCACAACAACAACAAGCATGCAATGAAAACAATAACATTGCATGATGCCCGAGCTCAAATTTAAAATAGTAAGTGTATTTATGTATGATCTAATAGCAGCAACCTCATTGATCATTACCTTGCACTCCTCCATTATAGAAGAGATAACTACCTAAAACTAGGGCATCATGCATTGTTTATGAGCTCATTGTTTGAGCACCTCATGTCCCTATTTGATTGGCCAGTGCTCAAATAGTGAGCTCATAAATAATGCATGATGCCCTAGCTTGCAGCCTGCAAGCCATCAAAATATTTCCTCATGAAATGATCATAAACGGGGAGTACCACATAGTGAATATCAACAACAAAATAAATAAAGAGAGATCAAACACTTCACACAATATATGTTATTTTATAAAATTTAATTAAGACTAAATATATTATTTTATGAGCTCATTATTTTAGCACCTTATGTCCCTATTTGATTGGTTGGTACTTTATTTGTTATATTGATGCTATTAGATCAAAAAATCAATAATAAAATAATACACTTACTATTTTGAATTTGAGCTGATAAAGATTAAGATATCCTACTGTTTTGAATTTCTATGTACTTTGAGCCAATGCAATTTTTATCATGATGATGATGGAATAATGCGTTAAATGTCTTACTGATGTCCCTATTTGATTGGATGATGCTCTGTTTGTTATATTGCTGCTATCAAAATAGAATGGCAGTGGTGATTCAATGCATCTACAACCTCAACAACATGGTAGCATTGATCCAATAACAGAAAATATATTACAACTGTCAAGCTCACGATCTCAATGAAATAAACAGTGTATAAAACAATATATGGTGTATAACAGTAGTAAGCATGAAATGACAACAATAACATTGCATGATGCTTGAGCTCAAATTCAAAATAGTAAGTGTATTCATGTATGATCTAATAGCAGAAACCTCATTGATCATTACCTTTCACTCCTCCATCATTATAGAAGAGATAACTACTTACAACTACCTTATCATGCATTATTTATGAGCTCACTGTTTGAGCACCTCATGTCGCTATTTGATTGGCCGGTGCTCAAACAATGAGCTCATAAATAATGCATGATGCCCTGGCTTGCAACCCGCAAGCCATTAAGACATTTCTTCATGAAATGATCATAAATAGGGAGTACCACATAGTGAATATCAACAACAAAACAAATAAAGAGAGATCAAACACTTCACACAATATATGTTATTTTATAAGATTTTATTAATACTAAATATATTATTTTATGAACTCATTGTTTGAGCACCTCATGTCCCCATTTGATTGGTTAGTGCTCTATTTGTTATATTGATGCTATTAGATCAAATAGGGACATCCCTAATAAAATAATACACTTAATATTTTTAATTTGAGCTCATAAAGATTAAGGTACCCTACTGTTTTGAATTTCTATGTTCTTTGAGTCAATGCAATTTTTATCATCATGATGAAGTAATAATGCATTAAATATCTTATTGATGTCCCTATTTGATTGGACGGTGCTCTATTTGTTATATTGCTACTATCAAAATAGAATGATACTGGTGATTGAATGCATCTACAACCTCAACAACATGGTTGCATTGATCCAATAACAGAAAATATATTTCAAATGCCAAGCTCACGGTCTCAATGAAATAAACAGTGTATAAAACAATATATGGTGCACAATAACAACAAGCATGCAATGACAACAATAACATTGCATGATGCCTGAGCTCAAATTCAAAATAGTAAGTGTATTCATGTATGATCTAATAGTAGCAACCTCATTGATCATTACCTTTCACTCCTCCATCATTATAGAAGAGATAACTACTTACAACTACCTTATCATGCATTGTTTATGAGCTCACTGTTTGAGCACCTCATGTCCCTATTTGATTGGTCAATGCTCAAATAGTGAGCTCATAAATAATGCATGATGCCTTGGCTTGCAGCTCGCAAGCCATCAAGATATTTCCTCATGAAATGATCATAAACGAGGGGTACCACATAGTGAATATCAAAAACAAAACAAATAAAGAGAGATCAAACACTTCACACAATATATGTTGTTTCATAAGATTTTATTAAGACTAAATATATTATTTTATGAGCACATTGTTTTAGCACCTCATGTCCCTATTTGATTGGTCGGTGCTCTGTTTGTTATATTGATGCTATTAGATCAAATAGGGACATCAGTAATAAAACAATACACTTACTATTTTGAATTTGAGCTCATAAAGATTAAGATATCCTACTGTTTTGAATTTCTATGTGCTTTGAGCCAATGAAATAAAATTTTTATTACCATGATGAAGTAATAATGCATTAAATATCTTACTAATGTCCTTATTTGATTGGATGGTGCTCTATTTTTTATATTGCTGTTATCAAAATAGAATGACCATGGTGATTCAATGCATCTACAACCTCAACAACATGGTGGCATTGATCTAATAACATAAAATACATTACAAATACCAAGCTCACGGTCTCAATGAAATAAATAGTGTATAAAACAATATATGGTGCACAATAGAAGCAAGCATGCAATGACAACAATAACATTGCATGATGCCTGAGCTCAAATTCAAAATAGTAAGTGTATTCATGTATGATCTAATAGCAGCAACCTCATTGATCATTACCTTTCACTCCTCCATCATTATAGAAGAGATAACTATCTACAACTACCTTATCATGCATTGTTTATGAGCTCACTATTTGAGCAACTCATGTCCCTTTTTGATTGGTCGGTGCTCAAATAGTGAGCTCATAAATAATGCATGATGCCCTAGCTTGCAGCCCACAACCCATCAAGACATTTCCTCATGAAATGATCATAAACAGGGAGTACCACATAGTGAATATCAACCAAAAAAATAAATAAAGAGAGAAAAAACACTTGAAATAATATATGTTATTTTATAAGATTTTATTAAGACTAAATATATTGTTTTATGAGCTCACTATTTGAGCACCTCATGTCCTTATTTGATTGGTCGGTGCTCTCTTTGTTATATTGACACTATTAGATCAAATAGGGACATAGAATTTGATATCAACCTATCATATATCCATTCCAAATAATATAACTCCATTTGAATAAACATACACGCCAACCATTTGACAAAATGTCCATATGAAATCTAGAGCAATACATTAATTTTATAGCGAATTCATAATTTATAATGCCCCTTGATTTATAGTGAATTAATTTTATAGTAAATTCATGATTTATAATTCAGTTGTAGCAACTCAATGTGTTTGAACTCAAGAATACCCCTTACTTGGTTTCCTACAAAGCCTTTGGCAAAATTTTTTAGAAAATGAGAAGCTATGAGAAGGTGACATGAAGCTAATGAAAGGAGGCATCTCCAATTTGTTTTGTAGATATACACATTAAGGAGCAGGTTAGATAATACAAAGGAATTCAATCAAAATAGGGAGACAATTGCTATATTGTTGTCTAACTTTAAAAGAGAAGGCGATGACAAATGTTATTGTCCATGCAAGAGTTGTAACTGCTTAAAGACAAAAAGAATCAAAATCAAAACAAAAAAAAGACATTGTAGGGAGAATGGTCACATTGAAGGGGGGTTTGATTATCATCCAGTGGTAAGTTGTTTGTTATATTATTTTTATAATTAATATACATATGAACCATGGAAGGAGGTTTGATTATCATCATTTTTATATAGACTGATCTCCCTAGTGTGAATATAGAGGAACATGGAGGTGTGAGTATTGAAGTTGAAGATCATGATCCCATGGAAGATGACGATCATGTGCCAGAAAACACATTTGAAGATGATGGTATGAATGCATTGATCATTGACACATTTGGTACTGGTGCTGATGATGATGATTATGATGAGGATGACATTGACGACATCCCTGATATATCTCTACTTGAGAAAGTGGACACAACCCTTTACGAAGGCTCCCAATCTACTCTTCTCTCTGCTGTATTATTGTTGGTGAATTTGAAGGTTATGAATGGTTTATCCAACACAGCAATGTCACGTATGCTAAAGTTTGTCATATATGTCATTATAGTGTATAAAAAGTGAAACATGTACCATTAAGATTGTTTATAGTAATGACTTATATTATTTTTTGCAGATTGATAGGTGACTTTCTGTTACCACCATCAAATGTTCTCCCTCGCTTGTACCGAGAATTATGTGCCACTATGAAACATATTGGAATGGAGTATCAAACAATAAATGCTCATCTTGAAGATCATATTATTTATTTTAAAGAATATGAAAATTCAATAGAATGCCCTAAATTCCATACAAGCAGATATTGAGATGATCAAATGAAAAAAAAGGTGCCTTGCAAGGTTCTTCGTCACATCCCCATTATTCCACGTCTCCAATGATTATTTATGTGCAATAGCTTGGCACAATTTATGGATTACCATGCATGTGGTAGGAGTTAAGATGACATTATTCAAATGCCTGTGAATGGTTCATCATTTATGGACATAGAGGAAAAGTGGCCACTCTTTAAAGAAGAACTTCAAAATCTCAAGCTTTCTCTGGCATCAGATAGTGTCAATCCGCATAGAGAGATGAGATCCATTTACTCGGTGTGGCCTATTTTTATTATAAACAATAACCTTCCTCCATGGATGTCAATAAATAGGGAGCACATTATGTTGGCAATGATTGTTACAAGTATCTTATTATTTTATAGTTATCTACATGTAATTATAAGTCTTAGAGTGAAATGGCCACAATAATTATCTGATGTTGTTAATTCAACTAGGTAAGTACCAAGTGAAAGATATGAATGTATATATTGCACCTCTTATCAATGAGTTGTTGGTGTTATGGAATGGTTTCACTATGTGTGACATCTCTAGACCAATTGGACAAAGACACTTTCAATTCCATGCAATGCTTGTGTGGACAATTCATGATGCTCTAGGGTTAACACATTTCTATGGTATGTTATGGTGAATTCTAGTTGTACGCGATAATTCAAATTCTAAAAATATACATATTTAATCCAATTGTATCATTATCTTGTAGGTCTTCAAACAAAGGAAAAATTTGCATGTCCAATGTGTGGTCCAAAGATGAAATCTCATCATTTCAAAAGTTTAAGAAAGTAGGTGTTTGATGAGTATAAACAGTTCCTCCCTAGAAATCATAAGTATCAAAGTGCGGAAAGACATATTTTCAATGGGAAAGAAGAGACTACATCAAAGCCCCGAAGAATGACACCTCACCTTTGGCAGTTGAAATATAATAGAATTCGAGGTAATATCATTCCACCTAATGGTCAATGTTTGAAAATTATATATTTTGATTGTGTTTTGTTGGCTAATTATGTAGTTGATGATCTTGAAGGTCGTGAAGGCATCACCAACCAACTTCCAAAGGGACTAAAATGTTATCCCAAAGAATTTAATAGGCTACCCTACTATGAGAAGCTACAAATTGTGCATTTGTTTAATACTATGCATATTAGAAAGAATGTAATAAAGACACTGTGGATAATAATGGAAAAAAGATGTGACAAAGAAAAACTTGACAAAATGATGAAGGGTGCTCCCCTTAATACCACAAACACATAACAAAAATAGAGAAACAACAAAAATTTGCAAAAACAGAAAATGGGCTTCTTATTATCTCCACAAATGTGGAATTACAAACTTTCAGAGTTACAATATGCAAAGCCACATGAGAATTCCTTTACAATATTCTATAGGAAAAAACCTCAAATTATTACCCAGATCTACTACCCAGAACTACCCCGAACTGCCTAAGACAACACTACAACCTTCCTTATATAGATAATTTTCCACCACCTGGGAAGGTTCCAGAATTTTAGCCAACAAGGTCGACCAAACTTAGAATTATTTTATTTACAATTTATTACATCAGAGTCAGCTCAAAATAACTTTTGAAACCCAAACAAAATTTTTGAAGGAAAATTATTTTCTGCCATTTCAGGTGACCCAACTTCTGAAGACCATAAGTCATCGCTAGTTGACCTGATTGACTATTATAACCCCATTTTGGAAAGACCACGAAGCGCTCCACAGGCTTGACTAGTGCAAGTGCTTGTCACCCAAATTCTTGACCTCATTTGGGGCCTCTAAAGCCTTAAAAACTAAGTTTAAAGTTTTTGTACCCTATTGCCAATACCAAAAATCTTCAATATCTACAAAGCTAGACTTGATTTGTCAATGAAACTTTACTGGTAGGCTGATATGACCAAAATGAACCTCCAGGGCGAAAATAGAATATTCTGAGATCGGATGAACAAATTACAAAAAAATAGCAAGTTTACATAAATAGCAGCTCCGCACAAGATAACCCTTATTGAAAACAAAATCATAAATATTTTTGGGTGATGCAAGATTTCTCTTACACCCAGGATGCTCCTGCATTAGACACCCAGGGTAATTTGAGAAGTGACCCTGTCATGACTCAGGCGTGTAGAGGAAAACCAAGATGGTTAACCTCCTCCTTTGTTAGCCATGATGAATCTTCAATAGGTCATTCTTTCCATTTGACCAAATATTCTTCATATGTCCTATTCCTTGTGCTTCTGCCAACACAACTATCCAGTATGTCCTCAATCTCCTTGATATCTGAACTAGTTGCTGGAATACTCCACTGCTCTACTATGATCTCATCTTCAACACCCCCTTCATGATACTCTGTCAAATCTAAAATGTTAAATGCTGGTTAAATATTCAGCTCAGTAGACAATTCCACCTCATATGCATTTTCTAAATCATGCCTTTTCAGTATCTTACATGGCCCAAATTTTTTCATTTTCAACTTGTTATATGTACCAACTGGAAATCTCTCCTTCCGCAAATGAACCATGACTTCATCTTCAATCTGAAATTCTTTATGCCTCCTTTTCACATCTACCTTAGCCTTATACTGCACATTCATCTTGGTAATATGCTTCCTCACCTCCTCATGGATGTTCTTCAAATATTCTACAAAATCCTCAGCTTTAGCACTACTTATTTCTCCTT
Organism: Chamaecyparis obtusa; assembly: GCA_027943335.1. NCBI lineage: Eukaryota > Viridiplantae > Streptophyta > Pinopsida > Cupressales > Cupressaceae > Chamaecyparis > Chamaecyparis obtusa. The sequence goes on from BSBK01002474.1 coordinate 392,950, forward strand.
TATCTATCTTCATCAACTTAGCTGCATTTTTAGGACTACTTCCATATACAATCTGTGGATGATGTGATGAACTAAACTTTAAATCTATCTTCAAATCTTCACTTTTTGCTAGTGTCATTCTGTGTGCTACCTTATTTGGAAAACTAGCTCTTGGAATTAAGTCCATCTAATCACTGATCTTTCTTACTGGTGGTAATCCATCAGGCACATTATCAGATACAATATCCTGAAACTCATTCAATAATTCTGCAACTTCTACAGGTACATCTTCTACTTCCTCTTTCCTAGCCTTTGGAATTAAGGTAAAACACATATGCTCATGCCACATACCATCTAAGAAATTTTCTTTATCAACAAAAGTTATTCTTGCATTACCACATACTTTTTCTTCTATTTCCTTCAATGGTTTTAGCTTATGTCCCACTCCATCCTTTGTCAGGGAATAGGTATTCGCATGATCATCATGTACAACACATCTGTCAAACTACCAAGGTCTACCCAACAACATATGACATGCATCCATAGATATGATATCACATAGTACCTCATCATGGTACTTGCCAATCTTGAACTTTACTAGGCACTGTTCACTGACCATGACCTTGTGGTCATCATGCACCCAGGCAACCCGATATGGATGTGGATGTTTCTACCTTTTAAGTTTCAACTTTGTCACCATCTCCTCTAACACCAAATTATCAGTACTTCCACTATCAATAATCCATCACAACACTTACCCTCACACTTGCACCTGGTGTGAAATAGTCTCCTCCTTTGCTCAGGTTCATTTTCACCACTCAGTAGGACTCTTTTGTTAATCAACATTTCTCCTCTTTCAGCATCTTCAAAATTTGAGCATCTAGTATTTTCATCTACATGTGCAACTCTAGCCTGGCCTATTTGTCCTTCCTTGGCATTGAAGACATTCAAATGCCTTATGACCTTCTTCTCCATAATGAAAACATGTTCCACAAAAGCCTCCTCTTCCTAAACTTTGTCCTCTTCCTCATCCTCTTTGATCTCTATTGTTCTGATCTTGAAAATGATTGAAATTATTTCTTTTTTGATTCTAACTGTTACTGGCCTCATCTTTCTTTTTCAGATCTTCATTTCGATCTTCATATGACCGTCCACCAGATCTTCCATCATGACCTCTACCTCTTTGTCTACTCTCAAAATTCTTGTTCAGCTTTTCCTCTACTTTTAGGACAAATTGGTATGCCTCTTCAATACTGTTCATTCGAACTAGATTCAACTCCTCTTGAATGCTCAGCCTCAACCCATTAAGGTAACGGGAAAATTTCTCCTTATTAGCTTCCACATGTCCTATTCTGATGAGGATTCAACAGAACTCCTCTATATACTCTTGAATAGATCTTCTTGCTTGCTTCAAACTTTGTATTTTCCTCAGTAGTTCAAGCTCATAATCAACAGGAATGAACTACTGCTTCAATTTATCCACCATTTGATCCCATCTTGTGATTTTATCTTTCCCTCTTCTATTTCACTCCAATTGAATCTCTTGCCACCAGATGTTCACATGACCCTTCAGTCTGGCCTTTGCAAATTTGACCCTATCAGGATCCTCAATATCTTCATACTCAAAATATTTTTCACATTCATTTATCCAGTCGATCAATTCCTCTGGGTTAAGATTTCTGGAAAATGTCAAAACATTAATCTTAGGTCTTATTCCGATCTTTGAGATGACTCAAAAAAGTGTTTCTTCCTCTTGGTTCACAATTTTGACTTCTCCTTCTTGATTTTCTTCTTCGGCTTCATCCTTACTTTTGTCTCTGACATTAAGATTCATTCCTCTGCAAATCTCCTCTTGCAATGCTCGCACTTGCCTCTGGAGTGCTCTAACCTCAGGTGTTACAACACTAGCTCTTCTACCATGTTCCCTTCATGGAGACATTTTCACGATGCACGCTGAAACCCTAACTACTGTCCTGGTGCAAACTACCTCACAGTCGGTGATCTATTTACATAGAAACCCTAACTCACGGTCCTGGTGCAAACTACCTCATAATTGGCGATCTATTTACACACTCAAAAAAACTTGGCTCTGATACCACTTGATGAATGGTGCTCCCCTTAATACCACAAACACATAATAGAAATAGAGAAACAACAATTTGTAAAAATAAAAAATGGGCTTCTTATTATCTCCACAAATGTGGAATTACAAACTTTCAGAGTTACAATATGCAAAGCCACATGGGCATTCCCTTACAATATTCTGTAGGACAAAACCTTGAATTATTATCCAAGTTTACTACCCAGAACTGCTCGAACTACCTAAGACAGCACTACAGCCTTCCTTATATAGGCAATTTTTCACCGCTTGGGAAGGTTCCAAAATTTTAGCCAACAAGGCCGACCAAACTTAGAATTATTTTATTTACAATTTATTACATCAAAGTCGGCTCAAAATAACTTTTGAAACCCAAACAAAAATTTTGAAAGAAAATTATTTTTTGCCATTTTAGGTGACCCAATTTCCGAAGACCATAAGTCATCGCTAGTTGACTCGATTGACTATTATAACCCCATTTTGGAAAGGCCACAAAGTACTCTACAGGCTTGCTTGGTGCAAGCGCCTATCACCCAAATTCTTGACCTCATCTGGGGCCTCTAAAGCTTTCAAAACTAAGTTCAAAGTTTCTGTACCCTGTTGCCAATACCAAAAATCTTCAATATCTACAAAGCTAGACTTGATTTGTTAATGAAACTTTACTGGCAGGCTCATATGACCAAAATGAACCTCGAGGGAAGAAATTAGAATATTTTGAGATCGGATGACCAACTTAGAAAAAAATAGAAAGTTTACATAAATAGTAGCTCTGCACAAGATAGCCCTTATTGAAAACAAAACCAGAAATATTTTTGGGTGATGCAAGATTTCTCTTACACCTAGGATGCTCCTGCATCACAAAATTTGTAGTGACATTCATGATTTCAATCATGCAATGCAAAATATCGTTGAATCAAATAGAAATGGAGACCAGATTAATGCAAGTGCTCTTCCTTGGTTATTAACATAGCAACAAAGTAATGCCATAAAAGAAGTCATCCAAAAGATTCGATTTCCTACAGGATTTGCTGCGGATATAAGCAATCTAATATTGAAGAAAAATGATTTTGGGTCAAGGATGAAAATGCATGATTGACATACCTTCATCAAGGTAAGTCATAATATTTTATATTTATAATATATTTGTGTAACTGCATTCAATTTTCATTGTATGAAATGATCAGTTGACAATTGTTGCAGTATTTGCTACCCCTCTCTCTCCTAGAGAACTTTGACAATAATATCAAACAAGTGATATATGATCTTGGAAAATACATGAGGTAAGAAGTGATATTTGTTCAATAATATCAAACAAGTAATATATTGTAAAATCTTGTATTTATATATTTATGTGTTTTGAATCTATTGTAGGTGGTTGTCATCTAAAAAAATCCATAAAGAAGATATAAAATATTAGAAGAAAAGAATTTGTCGACTAATGTGTGAAATGAAAAAGTGTTTACCTTCAAATTTTTTCAATGCACAAGAACACTACCTCATACACCAAGTTGAGGAGATTGAATTGTGTGGACCTGTACATTCTAGGTTAATGTGGATGGTTGAGAGACACTTAAAATTTTTGAAGGGTTTGGTATGACAAAGAGCACATCCTGAAGGTTCTATGGTTGAGGGATATATGGTATACTAGATGATGGTGTATGTTACTCAATATCTTCCTAATCTTGCAGAAAAGACCCATATAGATTGCATTTGAGATCTGGACTCCATTAAAAAAATTGAAGGGGAGTACTTGGTAGGCAACGGTAGTTTTAGGAAAGTGAAAGGTAATAAATTATGAGATGTTATTGTAGTTAGTTAATTCTTAATCTTCAAAATAAATCTGTTGTAAGTCATCTATTTACTTTTGTACAACTGCTAAAGAGTGGGATGCAATACATTTGTTTATTGCAAACAATCAAGATTGGATGATGGTATGGATTGAACGATGTCAACATGATGGTCATAGATTAACATGGGAATCCATGTCTTCATTTGTTATACAAGCTCATTGTAATGGAGATCTGAATGTTACACAAAAGGAAATAGATTTAGTATATGGTTTAAGAGATCACCAGGTACTTATAAATTTGTTAATTAATCAACCGTATGTTTTTCAACTCGTGATACAATAATTTATACATGTTTGAAATTATTGCAGGTGAAACACCACAAGGCTATGTTATGTGATGGTTATAAATTTCACATCAAAAAGTTGGATAACATGAAAAGAACTTGTATTCTGGGATAAGTGCAGTGTTCCAGGTGACTAATATTTCATCTAGAAATGACTTACATCCTTGAGAGTAGCAAAATGGATACTATGATATTTTGGTTGATATACTTGATTGTGACTTTATTTCCTTCAAATTAGTTCTATTCATTGTGAAATGGTACAGACTACAACTCAATAAAAATGATCCTGATAGAACTATTATTGAACATGACAATGGATTTCTAATGATTAATACAAGGTTGTTTGAGCTAGTTGGAGAAGTGCCCTATGTTCTTCCAAGCCAATGTGAGTAGGTATTTTACTCAGAGGTTCCACATTAACCGGGTTGGTCATTTTTTGTTAGATATGATCCAAGAGGAAGACCGATAAAGTATAATGTGATGGAAGAATATACTGAGGAAGATGAAGAAGTGGAAGATGATGCAGATGATGATCACAATTGAGAGCTAGTCGAAGAAGAATATGAAGAAGAAGATAATGATGATGCTACTACTGATGACGATGATGCTACTACTGATGACAATGATGATGAGGATGATGATGATGATGATGATGCTAATTCTGATGGTGATGATGATGATGATAAAGATGATAGTGGTGGTGATGATGTTGTCGACGATGATAATCTTGATGATGAGATAGATGAAGAAGAATATCAATACCATGAATGAAATGTACAATTATGCCAGATGTTTGACATGTTCTAATGATTGTTTTATATGTACTACTCTTATTCACCTTATTTTATATGTCCTACATATATCTTTGATCTTTTGTTAAGAGAAATTTCATTCTAAAAAAATATATTTAATCTCTATATGCTTAAATAACCTCACTAGTTAAGAATGTTTTCATTTGTAGTGGGCATGACAAGAATCAAACCACTTGAAAGACACCAATATTGAGACATGCACAAATTAGTGATGTGATTAAGAAAATTACCTTTGTTTATAATTTTCTGGGGTATTTTTTTATATCAATGCATTTAATCTAAATACTATCTTATGAGAGTTGTTTCTGCTAATTTTCTATTTCCTTGCACATCAATGATGTTAAATCACAGGGGATTCTCTTTTTTCCCTGCAATGGAGTGAGCTAATTCTGAATTGCTGAGTAATTGCTTTTTATTGCATGGTTGTCTTTGGTTTGTCATTTTGTTTTGAGTGTCTAGTGATTTAAACCAAAGACTTCGACTTAGCCAAAAAGTGAGCAAGTTTACATTAGTATGTTTCTTTTTATTGTAATTATAATTAGTATGAATGAACAAAATAATGACAATGCAATATTTGTGATAATGCAATATTTGTCAAAATAGCATCAATGACTTTGGTCAATGTGCCTATGTGTCAATGTGGTGTTGGCCCATTCATGTTGAAGATGTCACGCACAACAAGTAATCTTGGGCGTCAATTTTGGGTTTTCCCAAATAGTAAAAAGGTCTGGATACGTAATTATATTTTATGTTTAAAAATAATGTGACAACTAATCATTTTATGAAGAACTGATGTACATTTGGTATTGTAGGGAAATAGTGGATGTCAATACTTTTGGTGGGTCAATGAAAGCACATTTACATCTACCTCATCTACATCTATACCTGATGTAGGAAATGAGTACAACTTGTGCAAGGCTCAAGAGGCAGCTAGTGCTACCAAGATTGCTTCAATGGCAAAAGCAGAAATCATATTTCTACGATGCCTTCTTTGTGTAGTTTGTGCACTATTTTGTTGGGACCATATGTGTAAATTTGGTTAACAAAGGGCTATTGTAGATATTGATTTTTTTAAAAGAATTTTTAGTAGATACACATAAAGAACATGCACATAAAAATGATAGCTGAGAAACATAAATGCAGATATCACAATAGCTGAGAAACCTAAATGTAGGCATCATGGTCACAATTTTTTGGAGACACAACATAATTGAATGGTATACCCAGATGATGCAACACAACTATATATCACTCCTCTGGTTCTAAGTTGACATTGTGGGATCCAAAAACCATAGATAAGGAATAATTTTAGAGAGCAGAGGAGGGCCGTAATGACCAAAACAATACAGGGTCCCTATATTATTTTGGTCATTATGGCCTTCCTCCTTCACTCTCTAAATTTATTCTTTATCTATATGGGTTTTGTTTCCTACAGTGTCAACTTGGAACTGGAGGAGTAGTGGCTGCATTGCATCATCTAGGTATACCACTCAATTATGTTGTGTTTCCAAAAAATTGTGACCATGATGCCTACATTTATGTTTCTCAACTGTTGTATCCCAGGACCCCTTATGACCCTTTACGACCCTTTACGATCCCTAAGAATACATCTTAGAGTTCTTAAAATGTCGTAAAGGGTCATAAGAGGCTCCTAGGAGGGGTCAGATGAGCTACCACCTTCACGTGGTTGGCCCTGTTAAGTAGAGAATGTTAAAATATTCTCAAAACAAAGAGAAGCTCAATAATTTAAGATCATAATCCACGTATGAAAAATATATATTTCTTTTTAAAAAATAGTGTGAGCCATCAAAATTATGATAGAAACCATAGAATAACTGACAAAAAAACTAAAAGTGACAGCCATCTGTCAAAAACATCAATCACTTCAAGGAGAAATGATCACTTCAGCTCACCTCAAGAAGTCTTGACCCAAGATCAAGTCATATTGATCCATCTCAATGGCTACCAAATCAACAGATCTCTGCTAAGAACCTAGTCGCAAAGAAACACCACAAACCCATTGTGAAGAGGCATCCAATGTTTCATAAGTCACATCAAATGACTCACTTTTTGTAATCTAAGTCTCTCAGCTCAGTTCACCAAGAAGAAGACTTCTCCCAAGTCATCATGGACACCATAGTGATCTATGAATCTCCAATGTGCAAGTTTTGCAAGTCGCTCTCTTGACATCACATCTAACTCATTCAAAACTATGCAAAAATGGTAGACAATCCAAGCAATCCATCACAACCTGATCTCAACAACAACACAAAGAGTAGCTCGATTCTATCTTCAAGCCAATCAATGCACAGTCTACTCAAAGTCCAAGTCAAGTCACTGCTACACTCCATAGGAATAAAGCACATCCAATTTAGACCAAAGAAGTCAAGAAGTCACTCAAATAAGATCTGAATGTAATTAGGTCTGCATATATCCCACAAACACATAAGGAATAATGCATCTCTGATTGCCGCACTAGCTTCTTGTGCTAGAGTAGTCACTATCACAAATCTCGATTCGATAGGATCCATTCCAAATCCAAGTCTCTAGACTCAACTCAATAATCCATGAGCCGCTACTAAATCTATAGCAAAGTCATCTTTGAATGAAATAACCAAATCATGAGCAGGAATAAAAGACCTCGACTGACCAAACCACCTTGCAAGTCGACCGAGATCTAAAAGTAATGCAACCAGCTCGAACCAGATCTGCAAGAACACCATTTTGAATTGATACCAACTCGATCGGCAAATATATATATATTTTAAAAAAAAATGATATTCATCGCAACTTCAACGACCATAAAACAATAATGACTATCTATCGAAAACATCCGACATCCAACCATCGCATGTATAACATTGTTGTTAGTAAAAAACTATAAATGACAGATGTTTGTCGTAAAATTTTGATGGGTATTCGTTGCATGTACAACATCACTATCATTAATAAACTACAAATGATGGATATCCGTCATAAAATTCTGATGGATATGCATCGCATTAACAACAAATCTGTCAGCAAACAAACTACAAATAATGGCTACCCACCGGAAGATTTTGATAGGTCTTCGTTGTTTGTATTTTTTTGTGATGGATGGGCATCGCAATTGTGATGGAAACAAATAGGCCTGATGGTATGTTTGCCATGTTGGCACCCCCTTTTTGCAATGACTATAGTCATTGTAATTATGATGACAATCGAAGTCGTCATTTTTTTTGATAGCAAAACTGCGAGGATGAGTGGTGTCACTTAATCGATGGTATAAAGTTAGAATTCTGACAGTCAGTCATCGGAAAAAGGTTTCAAATGTACTAGTGTGTTTTCTCAAGTACCTGGTCATGGACATCATGGTGAGGCCGGTACTAGCAGAACTCTGGCCATGTCAGGTAAAATAATCCTTAAGTTAACAAGTTACAAGGAATTTTTTCTTTGGAACATTCAAAAAATTCATTGGACTTACTGATTAGAATTGTACATTTTTCATTAGACTTACTAATACCGTAGATATAGCTATAGGAAAAGATACAATTACAACTAATTCAAAATTTCTAAGAAAATCTTCACTCAAACTTTATTGAAAGCTACTCTTAATTTTATTATTTCAGAATGTCTTTGCTAACAATGCCATTCTTCAGGTCATCAAGTGCAGGTGACTCCTCCTAGAAGGTTGAATGACCATTTGAGATTTTTGAGTGCAATGTCGGCAACAAGGAGCATGCAAACATCGATGCCTTCACGGTCTATTCCTGGTAAATCCTTGTTTTGATATATTTGGTTTTGTGTTAATTATGATTTGATAATTTGTACTTTAATCTTGGGTGCATCTCATAGTGGATTAATTTTGTGCAGTAGGAGATACACCAATGGCTTCTACGCCAGATATAGATCAGAGTACCTGTATTGCTAATAATTCACCATCGTTTCTTGGATCTACCCGTGTTTCTAGCACGTGAGTTATGAAGATGTCATTGTTGATGGACGATAAATAATTGATGCCTTTAAAATGTCTTAAGCTTTCAGGTACTTTAAAATTATTATTATTTATATTATAATTGTAATTTACTTATTCATAACAAGTTTTGGATTGATGATCCCATGACATTTTTTTAGGAAACAATTTTTTTTATAAGATGCTTTATGACTTGACATTGAAGATATTCGAGCTCACCATACGTACAAGGTGGAACATCATAAGTGAACTAACCCTATCCCACTATTTTTATTTCATATCATTAATTGGTACAATATTTTTACTTTCATTCAGACCTTTTCTTTTACTATATTCAAGGTACACAACTTTAGTTAATTTTTCTATCTAACAATTTTGTGTTTTTCTTAAAAGGTGGAACTTAAAAGAAAAAAAATTAAAAGGTCAACTCATAAAATATTTATAGCATGAGTTTGGTAGTAATATTTTTGAGGAGAACAAAATTTTAGAAAAAGCTTCCAAACATATTAAGACTGTGAGGGACTCATATAGGAGTCTTGTCCAGAACCCAAAGTATGAGCGTCCTCCCTTTATTTTAGTAAGGCATTGAAATGAATTAATTTTGGATGCAAAGGAGAAAGGGGATACTCAAAAAGGTATTACACCCAAAAATGAGAGAAGAAGGTATGCAATAGTATTAACTACTAGTAGAATGTAATTATGCACTAATTAGTGATCTTTATATCTATATGATCTAACATATTTCAAACTTTTCATAGGTTGCAGGACACATCAAAGGAAACAAAGGCCAGACTTCAAAAGATTGGGTAGGACAAACTTGGCTTTGGTGGTTATTCAAAAATTCAAGCATGAATTGTAAGCAGTAGTAAATGAATTCCGAATCAAAATTTTTATAAATTACAAATAATTTTGTTTAATAAAAAAATGTAGGGCTCAGAATTTAATTTAGAGGCCACAACAAAACACAAAAAAATTGCCTTCAAGGAAGGCTATCAAGCAGTGGCTGAATGCCTACGCCAAGCTTCCACTGGCCCAACCCAAGAGTCTCCTACATCGGTTGAACAAGTAAATATGCCAAATGAAAAATATTTGAAATTGAATACTTGAGCAACAATCTATTTGATGTTAATTTTGAACATAAATTGACTATTTTTGTTTTTAAAAAACAAACAATGATAATAATGCACATGACATTGCAATACAGCCTTGTAATCCTAACATAGAACCTATGTCACATGATGAAGGCCCTGATGTGCATCATAGTGTCGATGGAGGTGTTCATTTTCTATTGAAAATTAACTATGTAATTATTAATACAATTTAACATCTTAAATTGAAATTGGTGTAACCTTTTTTTTGTATATTTTAGAGCATACAAAACGTCATGCTGAATGAGTGGAGGCTGTTTAGAGTGATCACCATGTAGATGATGTGGTACATTTAGGTAAAGAAAATCTATGTTTTCTTCTTTTAAATTTCTTTTTTAATTTATTGATGTAGGAGCATCTCATGTCCTTGACAATTGTGTGTCACCAAAAACAATTTGGAGTTTGTTTGTGTTGCTCAGTTTCTTCTTTGACCAAGTTGGTTGGTTTCCTTTGGTTACTGAGTGTGGTTGGTTCTCTCTTGGGCGGTCAGTTATTTCACTGGCACTCGGCATTATCTGTCTACTGCTTAGTTATCATGCTTACCGATGGGTCTAGTTTTGTTTCCTGTTGTGGCTGACTTGTGCATTTATATTGGATCATGGATTTAATGTTTCTATCCATCATTGGGAAGCTTGTGGTCCTAAATTTGACCGTTACTTCCATTAATCATGGATTTGAAGGCCAACTCAGTTCGGTATCCTCTTGTATAAATTTAGTTGTTTGGTTATAGTTTTGGGGAGTCAGTTTTGATAGAAAATAGTAGACATTAGGTTGGGGGTTTGTAATAGATCCTTGCATGTTTGAGGACTTATGAGATTCATTTTAATATCAGGCTGTAACTAGGAAGGCCTTACTGCTCAACATGTATAATTTAATTTATGATGATATATGATAGATCCCGCATTCTCTCTCTCACTCTTGTGTTTTTTTGCTTTCGTGTGTGTTGAGTAGACTTGGCTCATCAGAGTGTGCCATCCCTTGGCCCCTCATGCATACTTCCTTGCGTTAGGTGGTATCAGAGAAAGGTTAGATCTTGATCTAGTTCTGCGGATCTAGGTTTGCAGGTTCCTCTTGAAGCCCTAGTGAATTGTTGTGGGGTAGAAGATTGTGATCTGACCTTCAATTATAGAGGGTTGTCAAGATGGTTTGTGGGAAGTGAGATGCAGATCTAGGATTGGCTGATATGCTAAGGTAGATTGCTACTAGGCTAGAAGCAGTGGAGACAACCTAGAGAAGAGGCAGACATCTTGAAGATGTTAGTGATGATGAAATTGAAGAAGAACAAGTGAATGCAGAACCTGCACCTATTATGGATCAAGGTGAAGAAAGATTTTTGAAGGCTTTGACAAGTCTAAAGTCAACACCACATTTCAATCCTCCTGAGTATGGTGGAAAGCTAGATTCTGATGAATTGGTGGACTGGATCACCGAGATGGAAAGGTATTTTAAATATGAAAACATTCCTAAGGATAAGAAGGTGAAGATTGCAAGCACAAAGTTGAAAAGTCATGCGTCCTTATGGTGGGAACATCTGCAATTGGATCGGAAGAGGAAAGGAAAAGACAAAATCAAGGTATGGAGTAAAATGGTGAATAAATTGAAAGGAAAGTTCTTACCTTGTGATTATTAGATTAACCTAGTTCAACAAATGCAAATTTTGAGATAGAAAGATAGCTCGGTAAAAGAATATACTGAGGAATTTTATAAATTGGATATCAGATCTAGACATGATGAAGATGATGTGGAAAGAATCGGCAGATACTTGAATGGTTTGAGGGTTTCCATTCAAGAGGAAATTAGTATGGTCAAGTTAGAGAACATTGAAGAGGCTTATCAATTTTCTTTGAAAGCCAAGGAGAAACTGAACAAGAGACATGAATAGAGATAGAGAGGTTGAGGTGGTAGATTCCCTAGAGGAAGAGGTAGATCTAATGGTGAAAATGGTAGATCTGAACCTGAGAAGACAAATCTAGACAAAGGCAAGACCGAGTGGAAAGGTAAAAATTCTAGAGGTAGAGGCAGTAACTACCGAGGTGGTTATGGCAGAGGAAGTTTTTGAGGAACTTGTTATAATTGTGGAGAAGAAGGACATAGATCTTTTGAATGTACACAAGCTAGTAAGAAGACTGGTAGCTAGTAGGAATGCTTTGGTGTAGGAAAAGTCACTGAATGAATCCGAGAAAGAAAATAACTTGATGGTAAGGAGAGAAATGTGGAATGAAAGAAAGAAGGAAGATCTGGTAAGGAAAAGTTTGTTCAAGACCAGATGTAGAGTTTGTGATAAAGTTTGGAAGATAATCATTGATAGTGGTAGCTCGGAGAATCTGGCATTTGAAGAGATGGTAAAAAAATTACAGTTGGAAAGGTTGGTACATCAGAAGCCCTATCATATTTCATGGATCAAAGATGAGCATACACTCCAGGTAAGTGAACCATGTTATGTGAATTTGAAGATTGGAAAGTACTATGATAAGGTGTTATGTGATATCATGCCTATGGATTGTTGTCATATTTTGTTGGGTAGACCTTGGCAATATGATAGACATGCTATATATGATGGGAGATTGCATAAGTATACTATTGTGGCTGATGGAAAGAAACAAATCTTATTACCATTGATGGAAGAACCTGTTAGTAATGTTTGCACATCTATGAAAGTTTTTTTGATGGAAGGAAGAAAATTTGTTAACTCATTGAAGAGGAATGATGTATGTTTTGCTGTAATTCCTAATAAGTTGAGTAAGAAAATAGAGGATAATATCCCTGAGCAGATTGATAAGTTGCTCACCGAGTACAGTGATATCATTTATGATAATGTACTTGATGGTTTTCTACTAAAAAGAAGCATTGATCATTGTATGGATCTAATTCCTGGAGCTAGTTTTTTGAATAAGGCACCTCACCAGTTGACACCTACCAAGAATCAGGAATTGAACCGACAGATTCAAGAGTTGCTAGAGAAAGTTTTGATCATAGAAAGCTTGAGTCCTTGTGTAGTACCTGTTGTATTGGCACTGAAAAAGAATGGATAATGGAGAATGTGTACTGATTCCAAAGCAATCAATAAGATAACAGTGAAGTATAGGTTTCCTATACCAAGGATGGATGATATAATGGACAGTTTGATTGGAGCAAAGTATTTCACAAAGATTGATTTGAAAAGTGGGTATCATTAGATTAGAATCAGAGAAGGTGATGAATGAAAGACTACTTTCAAAACAAAGGAAGGTTTGTATGAGTGGTTGGTTATGCCCTTTGGTTTAACTAATGCACCGAGTACTTTTATGAGGTTGATGAATGAAGTTTTGAAGAAATTCTTGGGTAAATTTGTGATTGTATATCTTGATGATATTCTAATATTTAGTAAGACCATAGAAGAACATTTTTTGCATGTTAGACAAGTTTTGTAGAGATTGAAAGAGGAAAAGTTGCTGATAAATCTGAAAAAGTGTTCATTCATGAAAGAAGAGATTGTGTATTTGGGATTTGTTATTTTGGTTGATGGTTTGAAGATGGATCCGTAAAAGGTTGAAGCTATTTTGAATTGGCCTACACCTGTGAATGCTACTGAGGTAAGATCATTTCATGGTTTGGAAAGTTTTCACCAAAAGTTTATAAGGAATTTTAGTTCAATTTGTAATGCTATGACTGAGACTATGAGAGGAGACAAAAGAGAATTCAAGTGGACACATAGAGCTGATAAATATTTTGAAGCTCTAAAGTAGAAGGTTGTTGAATTACCTATTTTGGCATTACCTTATTTCAGTAAAATATTTCAAGTAGAATGTGATGTAAGTGGAAGTGCAATTGGAGCTATGTTGAGTCAAGAAGGTAAACTTGTTTCTTTCTTTAGTGAAAATTTGAATGATGCTAGAAGGAATATTCTGTGTATGATCAACAATTCTATGCTATTGTTCAAGTACTAAAGAAATGGAGACATTATTTGATACTGAGTGAATTTGTGTTGTATACTGATCATAAGGCTTTACAATATTTGGGTAGTCAGAATAAGTTGAATCAGAGACATATGAAATAGGTTGAGTATTTACAAAGTTACACATTTGTGATAAAGCATAGGAGTGGAGTCACTAATCAAGTTACTTATGCATTGAGTAGAAGAAGATCTTTGATGACCGAGATAAAAATTGAAGTTCTTGGTTTTGATGAGATGAGAGGTTTGTATGAAAATGACCTTGATTTTTCTGAGCCATGGAGAAAGTGCAGAGCACCTATTCAAGATCAGAAAAGATACTAAATGGGATGAATATTTTATTCAGGAAGGTATGTTGTTTAAAGGTATTCAGTTGTGTATATCTAGAGGAGTAATGAGAACTAACCTGATAAAAGAGAAACATAGTAGTGGTTTGGCTGGACATTTTGGCATTGATAAAACATGGAATTTTCTTAAGGAGAAATACTATTGGTTGTAGTTGTATAGAGATGTTTAGAAATTTGTGAAAAGTTGTGGAATTTGTCAAGTTTCAAAAGGAGTAAGTTAGAATATTGGGTTGTATACACCGATTGCTATTCCTGAGAAACTTTGGATTGACATCAGTATGGATTTTGTTCTTGGCTTACCAAAGACGGTAAGAGGTAATGATTCAATATTTTTTGTTGTGGATAGATTTTCTAAGATGACACATTTTATAGCATGTAGAAAGACATCAGATGCAGTATATGTAGTAGATTTTTCTTTAAGAAAATTGTCAGATTGCATGGATTACCGAGGAGTATTATCTCTGACCGAGATAATAAATTTGTTGGATACTTTTGGAAAACACTTTGGAAGAAATTTGGCACTGAGTTGAAATATAGTTCTACATTTCACCCACAAACTGATGGATAGACTAAAGTTGTGAATAGAAGTTTAGGAAATCTTTTGAGATGTTTAGTTGGAGACACATTGAGTAATTGAGATTTTGTGTTGGCACAAGCAGAGTTTGCATACAATAATTCAATGAATAGGAGTACTAGAAAGACACCATTTGAGATCGTGAATGGCACACAACCAAGAGGAATATCTAATTTGAGAGACATTACTGATGAGAATAAGAAAAGTGTTGAAGGAGTAAAGTTTGCTGAGTACATAAAAACATTGCATGAAGATATGAAGCTAAAGCTGGAAGATAGTAATCAGAAATACAAAGAAAAAGCTGATAAATCAAGAAGACATAAAAATTTTGATGTTGGTGATGAAGTGATGGTTCATTTGAAGAAAGGTCAATTTGCTATTGGAACATATGGGAAGCTAAAGATGAAGAAGTTTGGACCTTGCAAGATTTTGAAGAAATTTGACAGTGGAAATGCATATGAGATTGAGCTACCTGATGACATGGACATATCACCTATTTTCAACATTGCTGATTTGTATGAGTATCATGAACTTGATGAAGAAGTGACAATACTGACAGAATATCCTAAGAAGCAGAATGATGAAGTTGAATAGATTTTGAAGGAAAGAGTTGGCAAGAGCACAAGAGGGAAACAGTATATGGAATATTTGGTTAAGTGGAAAAATAAACTGATGGAAGACAGTTCATGGATTTCACAGTCTGAGTTGGATGAAACTTGGACTAGACCTACTAAATGATTCAAAGAATCATTTCAAACCAACCCCAGGTGTCTGATGCAGGATCATCTCGGGTCCTTGGCAATCTTGTGTCACTAAAAACAATTTGGAGTTTGTCTGTGTTGCTCGGTTTCTTCTTTGACTGAGTTGGTCGGTAGTTGGTCAGTTTCCTTTGGTTACCAAGTGTGGTTAGTTCTCTCTTGGGTGGTTGGTTATTTCCTTGGTGCTCGACATTGTTTGTTTGCTGCTCAGTTATCATGCTTATCGACGGGTCTATTTTTGTTTCTTATTGTGGCCAAATTGTACATTTATATTGGATCACATATTTAATATTTGTATCCATCATTGGGAAGTGTGTGGTCCCAGATCTGACCATTACTTCTGTTAATCATGGATCTTAAGCTTGACTCATTTCGGTATCCTCTTGTATAAATGTAGTTGTTTGGTTGTAGTTTTGGGGAGTCAGTTTTGATAGAAGATAATAGACATTAGATTGGGGGTTTGTAATAGATCCTCACATGTTTGAGGACTTCTGAGATTCATTGTAATATCAGGCTATAAATGGGAAGGCCTTACTACCCACCATGTATGATTCAATTGATGATGATATATGATAGATCCCGCATTCTCTCTCTCACTCTTGTGTTTGTTTTCTTCCACGTGTGTTGAGTAGGCTTGGATCATCAGGGTGCACCATCCCTTGGCCCCTCATGCATCCTACCTTGCATCATTTATAGTTATTTTAATTAATGAAATATTTGTAACACTAATATAAAATGGTATGAATTTAACCTATGTAGTTGTTATTGCAGTGGACCCCCCTTTGGCACAACAGTCCCATGTTCTTGAACACATGATGAGGAGATGTGTTGAGATCAGAAGC
This sequence comes from Chamaecyparis obtusa, assembly GCA_027943335.1. Classification (NCBI taxonomy): domain Eukaryota; kingdom Viridiplantae; phylum Streptophyta; class Pinopsida; order Cupressales; family Cupressaceae; genus Chamaecyparis; species Chamaecyparis obtusa. Next base: position 409,524 of record BSBK01002474.1, read on the forward strand.
AATAGAAGAGGGGAATGATGAGGATATTAATTCTCTGCTTAGCTATTACCTTAAAAAAATGAGCAAGAAACAAAAAAAGAAATGATTGTAATTAACATTTTTTGCTAATGAAAGAATGTTGGCTTAATGGATGTAATTTTGTATTAGTAAATGTTGATGAATGATGTGTTAATGAATTATTCATGAATGTTGTGTGTTAATTAATTTTGTGTTAATGAATGTTATGTGATTATAATGATTGAATGTTATATTTCAAAAATGGATGAATGTGTTAGAAAGTAAAGTTCACCAAGATAACTGAGAGGGGGGGGGGGTGAATCAGTTATCAGATAATTATAAATTTTATCATCTTCAAAAAAATTAAACCATATAAGCAATATAATTACCAACCATAGAAAGATATTCATACACAATAACACAATGACACAAGATATGTTGACTAGGGAACTTCTTGATCAAAGAGTAAACCCCGGTGGGAATGATGCCCACAAAAGATACAATAATATGAATATTCCTTGTGAAAGGATGGATTCTATTAGGAGTTTTATGAAATACATTCAGTACATATGAATCCCTGTTAGGAGATTTTGAATCCCTGTTAAAAGATTCTAACCCTGTTAAGAGTTATGGAAGATAGAAGGACCCACTACCCAAACAGCTTCAGGGTAAGATCATTGAACACACTGTCCAAATAATCTTTGCATTAATCAATAGAATAATATGTTACCTCTTCTCTAACTATGCCAAACCGCACTCACTGTTACATCAGATCTCAATTTTAGATCTCTGTACTTCGCATGTCTTCCTTCACATATTCGCTTTCATACTTAGCTCTATTCTTCACTTCATGCATACAACATCACACACAATCATCTTCAATTACTACTCCAACATCATTAAAAAAAAGGAAATACATTCCTTCCTTTATACCACACTCAAATAATTACAAATGAGTCAGCATACTATTACAAAATAAAAGTTTCCACACGCTACATCAAAATTACACAAAACTGTCAGCTTCCAAATACGATAAATATTCACTCGTGTGACCTCAAATTCTATGATGTCATCCACATCACTATCAATGTGTCTTCAAATTCCATTTAATTGCACAAAACCAAATTCCATCCCGATTAGGAGATATCATCCGATTTCCACAAACCGCTACTTAGGAACACTACCTGAATACTACTTCCACCAAAATGATCACAACTTCCATGAATAAATTAATTATTGTCTATGCTCTTAACCATAGACATATAACGTATCAAAGAGTATAACCTTAGCATCACATAGCTCCAACTGCAATAACCCATGTGCGCTAATCCAAACTCTAATTTCTTCTCTGCAAGTCTTCGGTAAATCACTATGTTGACATCAATGACAATCATAGTCATGAATGCAAAAACTGCTACAGAATGGCTGCCAAACATTTAGCATTCATTCCTAACAATCTCCCCCATTGGCATTGATGGAAACATAGATAAAAACATCGAATGTTCCAAAAATCCAATACTGCAACACTGCTTCTTGAAATCCTCTTCATTAATCAAATCTCCCTTTGTTATCCTATTAAGTTCTCTCCAATAGATGTTCTAGATTGTTTCATGTATACTTCTCCCCCATTGACATCAATGATAGAAATTTCATCACTATGTCAACAACAACTCAATGTCAAAAGATACTGTTTAGAAAATACATTTACTAGAGTCCTCATGACTCAAGTCAGATACACATACTCCCCCATAGAGGAAGTACCAACATCCAGTCTAGAAGAAAGATAAGGCTCATATACCACTAGATGGATGCAACCAACTGCATCAATTTTGAAAAGTAGGTTGGGGTATAACCCCAAGCATACCTCTTAGATACTCAAATGTATCCTTAGGCAAAGGCTTTGTGAATATATCTACTATCTACTCCTTTGTACTTATGTACTCAAGTCTGACTTCTTTCTCGGCAACTTTCTCTCTTACAACATGATACTTAATCTCTATATGCTTTGTCTTAGAATGTAATACAGGATTCTTAGACATACTAACTGTACTGGTGTTTTCACAATGTATGACACAGGCTTAACAAATTTTATTCCAGTATCCTTCAGCATTTGCTTCATCCAAATTATCTGGTTGCAATTGTTTGCTATTGCTACATATTTTGCTTTGTTGTACTTTGTGAGATACAATTATGCTTCTTGCTTAGCCAAGAAACTAATCTTTGGTGCTTTTCTTATCATCAACACTGCCTCCCCAATCAACATCTGTATATGCACATAGGGTAAAATCATCATATTTTTCATACCATAATCCATAGTCCATTGTGCCTCTTAAATATCTCAGTATCCTCTTTACTGTTGCATAACGTGATTCTCTAAGTTCAGCTTGAAATATTGCTACAATTCCAACTGAATGTGCTATATTAGGTCTCGTATGAGTGAAATACTACAATCCTCCAATCATAGATCTGTATTTCTTCTGTTCCACTGCAGGAGTCTCATCTATGCTAGATAACTTATGTCCAGTCACCATGGGTGTTCAAACTAGTTTACAATTCTCCATTCCAAATCTTTTCAACAAGTCATTCAAGTACTTTGTCTGACTTACAAAGATACCATCATTATTTTGTGTTATCTGTAATCCCAAAAAGTATTTCATTTCACCAATCATACTCATTTCAAATTCAGTCTTCATTTCATTAGCAAATTTGTCACTAGCTTCATCTTCTCCTCCAAACACAATGTCATCAATAAAAATAACTATAACTAACAAACCTTTTTCAATTTCTTTTGTGTACAGATTGCTATTAGCTGTTCCTTTACTGATTTAAAGATCTGTCAAGTAAAATACCTTAATTTCATGATTTTAGGGCTTGCGTAGATTCGACACAAAATTCTTCTCCAAATCCTTGCAAAATGCTTCCAATCACTGCTCTTTGATCTCCTTGACACTTGAATTCACTTTGATGATCAAATAATAATGATCATAACCTTTTATTAATTCAATCTCACTTAGATCTGACATCGCATTCAATTCTTTTGCCACTTCTTTCCAAAAAGCTATTTCTGTTAACCTGCAAAACTTAAAGCTTCTTGCAATCTTGCAAAACATAATATTTTTCTTTGCGCTCTTAACCATAGCATTAGAACATCATAAACTACCTTTCATTAATTGTGCAAGACTTAGTTCATCATATATCTACTTCTACACTAATCTAAGTTCCTATTCTACTGTAATTTACATAAATTAAGTACTTTGAGATGGGTCAGGTAAAGATTCATTCTTACCTTTTGATACTTCACCTTCTTGATAACCTTCAATGTTGAATATGCCTCCTTGATCTGTGCTTTTGATAAACTTTACTTCCTCTGAATTACTACAACATCCTTTCTGACTGTTACTTGCATCTTCATTTCTTCTTGCATAATTTCTAGGGTTAGGATTAGGATGAAAAACTCTATTGTTCATTCTACAAAACCTTGATGTATGTCCAATCTTGTTGCATATCTAACAAACAATTCCATTATTTCCATATCTTGGTGCAGGCTGATTGATTTGTGATCTACAGTTTCTAGCAATGTGTCCAACCTTGTTGCATCTATAACATATTACTCCATTTCTTCTGTTCATATCTTCAGTAGGTTTCTTATCTGCATTGTTAGTATTCCTAAACATTCTACTACCATCATTATTCTCAATAAGTTTAGGTTTCCTACATTCAATAGCTCTATGTCCAAAACCATGACAATTATAACAATAACCATTAAGAGGTTTAAATTGTGATATTGCTATCAGGATTCAACTGTGTAGTTTTTGAGTCAAACTCATTGACCCATGCTTCATGAGTAAATTGCTTACCTATGCAATCTCTCTTCATATGAGCAATAGTATTACAAGCAAAACATCTACCTTTGAATTCTCTTTGCATACCTTTGGGTGATTCCTCTTGCTTCGGTAATTCTTCTTCTTTAGGTGTATCTTTAGATTTTTTGATCTCATCAGACTTCTTCTCATCTATGCTTTTAGATATTTTCAGATCTGGTTCCTTGCTTTCATCATTTTCTTTAAAAGTGTTGAATCCAAGACTAGTCTTATCATAGAATGGTTTTTTATAAGATATTTGTTCATCAATCTTCTCACTAGTTGAATATAGCCTTTCAAGTTGTTGTTTGGATTGAGTCAGTTCACCTTTCACAATCTTATTGTATTTCTCAAGTTTATCATACTGCAAGTTGACTTTCTCAAGTTCAAATGTTACTTTACAAAATTTAGATTTTAGTCCTTCATTTTTAGTCTTTAGACTTTCATTCTCAGATTTCAAATTTGCTTCATTCTTACCATTTCCATCTTTCAAACTAAGCTTCAAATTTAATATCTTTAGTTCATGCTTAAGGATCTCATTTTCTTTTTCCAAATTATCATCACAATCTTCAATACAAACTTCAGATTCCTTTTCAGATCTCAGATCTTCCAATTTGTTTTCTAGTTTCTTAATGAGGTTCTTTGCATCATCATACTTTCTTTTCAAAGTATCTTTTTCAATAGTAAGCAAGTCAATCTATTCAAGAGCTTCTTCAAGATTCTTCTGTAGTTGATCCATTTCCATAGAGATCTTACTCAAGCTGCTAGGCTTTCCTTGAATGATTCTTTTTCGAGTAACTAAGCTCTGATACCAATTGTTAGAAAGTAAAGTCCACCAAGATAACTGAGAGGGGGGGGGGGTGAATCAGTTATCAGATAATTATAACTTTTATCATCTTCAACAACATTAAACCATATAAGCAATATAATTACCAACCATAGAAAGATATTCATACACAATAACACAATGACACAAGATATGTTGACTAGGGAACCTCTTGATCAAAGAGTAAACTCCGGTGGGAATGATGCCCACAAAAGATGCACTAATATGAATATTCCTTGTGAAAGGATGGAATCTATTAGGAGTCTTATGAAATACATTCAGTACATATGAATCCCTGTTAAAAGATTCTAACCTTGTTAAGAGTTATGGAAGATAGAAGGACCCACTGCCCAAACAACTTTAGGGTAAGATCACTGAACACACTGTCCAAATAATATTTGCATTACTCAACAGAATAATATGTTACCTCTTCTCTAACTATGCCAAACCACACTCACTATTACATCAGATCTCAATTTCAGATCTATGTACTTCGCATGTCTTCCTTCACATATTCTCTTTCATACTTAGCTCTATTCTTCACTTCATGCATATAGCATCACACACGATCATCTTAAATTACTACTCCAACATCATTAACAAAAATTTAATACATTCCTTCCTTTATACCACACTCAAATAATTACAAATGAGTCGGGATACAATTACAAAATAAAAGTTTCCACATGCTACATCAAAATTATACAAAATTGTCAGCTTCCAAATATAATAAATCTTCACTCATGTGACCTCAAATTGTGCACTATCATCCATGTCACTATCAATGTGTCTTCAAATTCCCTTTAACTACGAAAAACCAAATTCCATCCCGATTAGGAGATATCATCCGATTTCCACAAACCGCTACTCAGGAACACTGCCTGAATACTGCTTCCACCAAAATGATCATAACTTCCATGAATAAATTAATTAATATTTGTGCTCTTAACCATAGAAATATAACATATCAAAGAGTATAACCTCAACATTGCATAGCTCCAACTACAATAACCCATGTGCGCTAATCCAAACTCTGTTTGCTTCTCTGCAAGTCTTCGGTAAATCACTGTGTTGACATCAATGACAATCATAGTCATGAATGCAACAACAACTGCTACAAAATGGCTACCAAAAATTTAGCATTCATTCCTAATAGAATGAATGAATGAATGTTATTATATGTTAATGGGGAATTTAGAGTGATGTTAGTGGGGGGGGGGAGGGGCCAAATGAGCTTCCACCATCATGTGGTTGGCCTTGTTAAGTAGAGAATATTAAAATATTCTTGAAACCAAGTGAAGCTCAAACTAAACCAATGACGTAGATTCAATGGTCAAAAACACCTACTTCTTATTCCATATTATTTCTCATTCACTTACTTTAAGAAATATTTTACTTCTTATTCACAAATTATTTCTCCACACACTTCTTATTCCATAGTTGTATCTTCAAATAGTTGTATCTTCATATTTAAAAGATGAGACTCAATACTTCATAAGGAATGCATTGCTTTCCAAAGGAGGCATCCTTTCATTTCTAATCACTTCTTTTACCAATGACCCCTATTTGTAATAAATTACTTTTTCTTTATCGCTGCCTTAGGACTTTTTGTCTTATTCACTATTTTTTTTAAGTGTTATAATACCAATCATGTTCAAACTCTAAGTTCTCACCTCTTGGTAACACACCATCCCACACATCATGAGATCAATCTTCTCTTCAAGGCATACTATCCCTTTGATCCTTCATCCAAACTCCAACATTCTTCCAGGGTAAAAGTACAAAGCTGTGTCACACTTTTATAAAGGAAAAGGTCAACAACACACAAAAATTTTAACTTTAATGACATAAAAATGGCATTTATGTTTAAAATTTGGAGATGATGTAAACTAATGAAATGTGTAAAAGTGGATGAAGTTTATGGCTATAATTTTTTTTATTTTTTTTGAACAAGAATTCACATGGTTTTAAAAATTTTTAAGTCCATTTTTTACTTGCTGAAAAATGCTGAAAAATGAGGGTCTTGTCCGCACCAAAAAAGTATATACAAATAATCTCTTTTTTCTTTGATTTCAAAATATGTCATAGATAAAATGTATAGCTAGTGCAAAAAAGAAGAAAAATTAGTTTTTAATGTATATTTTCTCTGTTATAACTACTCAAAGTCGAACATACCTGAAATCGACAATTTTCATCTCGTGTCAAATTTCCCCTATCAAATCTACACCATTCAGAAAATAAATTACACACTTTTGAAGATAACTCTCTCCGCTAGTGTTAAATATAAATTTTCAATTTTTTTGATAAGCTTTACTATTTTTTTCTATTTTTGAAGCATCTTGTTCTCGAATGTTAAAATACCTACTTATAGTATTTTAAAATTATAATATATTAGATCTAATTAAAATACTATAAAAATTATATGATGATAATCTTGACTCTGTGCTCTAAAAAAGGGTATTTTTATATTTGTAAAAAAATATCATTAAAAAGAGTAAGAGTTATTGAAATGTCGCTTTTCTGAAATAATTTTATTTCTTTAGTAATTGTTATAAAACATGCATTTAACAGATATTTCCAATTGGAAAAGGTGAAGAACTTATCTAACTTAGCTAGAATGAATCTAGCTAGACCATATGTTTGACAAAAAATAATTTTAGTTAGAAATACTCAAATTCAGCTATGTTGATACGTTGTCCTGAAACATGACACAACTTTGTGCTTTTACCCTCCACTTTCTATGACTGTCCACATATACTCACTCCCACTAGACTCTTGAATAGAGACTTAGCATTGAACCAAAGGATTCCTCTACACCCAAGCCCCTATGGAAACCTTAATCCTTTTTTCATGGAACTACACCCTTGACCCTCTAGTCTACAAAGAAAATACAATTGACTATCCTATAAGACAGTGACTCTGCAACTTATGACTCCTTACTTGGGATAGTCATCATACCATTCCCCCTAAGAATTTTTTGATTTTGTCTTCTCATCCACAAGACACCCTAACATAATTATAGACTCTTCCCACACTCATACCAATCCATTAATCCATTTCATCCATTTAACAAAACTTTTAAACAAGGTAATCCAACTTAAAAAGTCACTGTCATTTTGAGACAGTCATGTCCACCTCTACAACTTTGATTGATCCACTCTTGCAATGTGATTATCTGCCTTATTCAAGGTTCCTCATTTTAAATACACACATATTCATCTCCCTTTCCTCAATGTACCAAACACATTTTATGTATGGACAAAGCCTTCAAACTATTGACTATAACAATCATTCCTCTTTTCTCTCTATGACAATCCAGTCACTCTTCTGACTCCATAGAACGTGCATTCATTTCACGATCCTCTTGAAATGACCATGGGTAATATAAAAACTATCCTCTATCATCCTGCCACTTGGTTTCTTCTCTTTTTTTCTTTGTCCTCCCAATGGATAACTTTTCTTCACCTCATCCTTTTCTGGGATCTCTCCCTCATGCACATTTGCATTCTCTATGGCTGCTTTCTCCAAAGCACCATTCTTCTTCATCAACCAATCTACATCACCATGTTCTTTCCTTAGGAACCTTTTCCTCTCAAAGATTCCAATGCTCTTTGACACCTTCCAAGATTCCTTGTTAAGTATACTCACTATTCCATAGACATTATTAATTGTTCCTTTAGTAATAATTGCTACTCCTTAAGTATATTGATTTCTACTTTTGACATGGGTTTTCTGCCTTTAATACTATCATTGGTGTTCTTAACCTTTCTAGTTATCTTCAAAACATAAGCTCTACCTTGTTGCTTCTAATCATGCATGGGTGTTCATTAGTAAAGGTAGTCGCTACCTTTCTAAATGTTAACCACTCATTATATTTTCTATCCATAATAATGATTGCTACCATGTATTTTTTTGTTTCTTGAATTCCTTCAATGAAACTTGAAATTATATGATCTTGTAGTTGATACATTAGTGGCCTTTGGGATTTGTGTGATGTCTTTCTTTGATATCAACAGTATGGAATTTTTGAATCTAACATGAAATTCCCTTTAAACATTTTGTTTAGAGATCATTTCATCATCTAATTCAAAAGTAGGTAGGTGATAGATATGTGTGGGAATACCCATTCGCTATAGCTAGTGTAAACATAAAATTCATGCTTATCCAAATGCTAGATCTTTGATCTGGTGTGTATTCTTCTTGTTCAACTACATTTCCTTCATGCTGATATTTGAATAAGTAAGCATGAATGTCTCATCCATTTTGTACATCGAGTCCAAAGAGTCTATATCATTATATATTGATTCTGATTGATATGGTCTAAACTTGTTTTTCTAAAATGCTCTTTTTTAGAATTGTATCTTCAAGACATTTCCATATGATGGTGGTTGTGCTCTATGGAAACATTAAGTGTAAGAAGATGGTGTAAACCATGTCACATGTCATCTTTTGATATGGAAAAGTATATGAACATTATATTATTATTTTGAATTCCATAAGACTTCTCCCATTCGGCTTAACAATAACATTTGTAGCAAGGCCTAGCACTACATCAGGAGTAATATTCTTGAAGATTCTATGAGGTTTGTCTTCTTAAAAACCTATATTGGATTGTTTAGCATTTATTTTTAGTAGTAAGATTTTACTTATGTAGATGACTTTACTGGCACAGCTGCCACAATATAATAAAATATTGGAGTAGTTATATTTGGTGTACATGGAAAATGCCCTAGGTTTAAGTTGAGATGTTTCAGTAATGAAGTGTTCTTGTAAGTGATTGGAAACTTGACAAAGTCTACAATTTAAGATTAACATTTGATTGATTAATTTGTATTTGCAGGAGATGAGTGGGCATTTGATTTACTTTAGTGCATTGCATTTGAGGTAATGGATGCACAATGGCTTGTGATGCGTGCTTCTAATGGAGGCAAGTACTTTTTCATGTTAAGTTTGGTTTACATAACATGTTCACCTATAAATTATTCATTAAGGTTTACTAAAATTAGTGAGTATATGAACAAAAAAATAGCTACAACCTTCATTTTACTTTAAAGGTAAAAGTTTAGTAATAATAAGTACTTGCAACTTGTTTGAGCTACATAATAGATACTACTTCTTATACATGTACATAATATTTCTAATAAGAAGATGTTTTTAATTAGATTGAGTACAATTTGAAATATCCTTGGAGATGTAGGGTTTGAAGATGGGATACTTGGAATTTTATTCAAATATTCAAACAACAAAACCGTTGGCTTGTCAATGACATTTACAAGTAAGAATTAAAGTTTATGTATCATCATTCATATTTCATTATTTCCTTCCAAATAAAATATCAATGCAAATTTAACAAATTCATTTTCTATATATTTTCTAATTGAATAGAAGAAAATAAGTTAATTTTGAAAATCCATATTTATGATTTCTTTTAGGATCCCAAATATTTATAGGGAGAATTCATTTGAAAGTAATTCATCTTGATTTATTTCATCATCGACATGTGGAATTTTATTTTTGGTGGGCTTTCTCATTATTTGAGCCCAAATTTAGTGTATGCAGAATTAGTTTTGCAAAATTGGCCATGTTGATGATGATTATGAAGAAGATTTGAAAATGTTGCACCAATTTGAATTGGATCAATCATCATTTTCAAATCTTCTTCATCAATCACCATCAACCATTTTCCAAGAGATGAAAAATATATGGTGAGTGAGAGGAAGAAAATTACCAATCATTTTCTTTGTCAACAATTATCTAAACAATGGGTTTTGGATATCCAGGCCTAGGATAAGCGTCTTAAGAAGGGTTATGAGCAGAGAGCAGTGATTCGAGTAAAATTTTTTGACCATCCTACACATCGGAAAAAATAGATGTAAGTATTTTCTAACAATATATTGTATGTGGTGTTATTTATGTTATTCAAAATTGAATCTTTCAGTGGTCTTGTTTACAACTATTGTGCTACAAAGATTGTTTCTTCATAATAATATGGTCCCGATTAGATTGATCATCTTTTGATGATTAGTACAAGACAACTAGTTATTGCATGTTGACATTTGGAACTACGTATGGCATGATAGTTTGAATAGTTGACCATAGAGTTTGTACAAATGTAAATCTGAATAGTACTCTCTTGCTTCTCTCATGCCTCTCAAGGCTTATATAGACTCAAACTAACTCCCCTAACCGATCCAAAGTGGTTGGATCCTCTAAATATGTAACTAATCCCTATTTTTGTAATTTCCCTCCAAGTACACTTGACCATTGCTATTCAAATATTTAAATTTTAAAAATTATTTAATTAAAATCCCCATACTTTAGGACTTCAAGCCATTTTATCATTAATAGATTGTCTTATTACATCAAATTGGCTTCAAGCCATGTTACATTAATAGATTGAACCCTCATCCTTCATCCTTCATAGGTCATCCATGTGACCCCCTTTGTGTCATCCTATTGATTCATATTGGTAATAATATCATGTTCATATCATTAATAATATATTAATAGATTCATAATATATATTATTTAAAAAAAAAAACTTAATATGTTGTCAATTTTTTGACCAAAAAGACTGTATAGTTTAATGAAGATGCTTGTCATGCCCATAAAAATCAGTCTAAAAACACACCAATTTTTTTTTTAAAAGGATTAATTAGGTCCAAGTTTATGTTGTGGGAAAATAGGTGTCTCTGAAAAGACTCTGAAAAATAAATTCTTAACAACCATTGGTTTTCAACAGGATACTAGCTGAATAGATTCAACGAGGAATCCTACCAAGGTAGTGAAGTTAGGATGGACGAATCTTGATTTACATACGGTGATGTCAACGAGGGTTATCTAAAATTCTCTAACAGATTAAGAAATTACTATCTTGTTTTATTAGAATGGTCCTTTACTAATATGAATTAATTAAAACTAAACTAATCACGATTAGTTCACCCTACTAGTTACATCAAGAATACGATCTAGGAAAGTCAAATTATCATAATTTATCTTAATTATGATACTAATTAGAATTCAATATTAAGAAGTTTTGGTTAATTAGATGAATGAACAAATTTGAAAAGCATTAATTTAATATTCATATAAATTTCATATGAGTAAAAGAATATTACCGGACATATATTAATTAATTAATAATTAAAATATATTAATTAGTTAAGATAATTTTTAATTAATTAATAAACTTTAATATGTTAATTACTTAATATAATTATTAATTAATTAATAAACTATAATTTATCAATTAATTAATATAAATAATTAAATTATAATATATTGGTTAATATTATTTACATAATATATACTTATTGTTATAAACAAATTATAATAAACATTACCAATAAATGAAATAAAAATTATCAAAAAATATCTCAAAGAAATTACCTAAACTAAACCCCTAACTCACTTTACCTCTTCCCTAGGCTAAACATCCCATCCCCCTTGACCCACGTGCCAAGTGGGTGGGCAAACGTCACATCAAAGGGAGGTTGCGATTTCTAAGGGAATGGAGGCTTAGCTATTAAGAAAGACAAAGTTTTGGGCCCACTAAAACATGAGATCAGGCTTTCAAATAAACAAAAACAAAGAATTAGATAACCCAAAAGCCAATGCAAGATGTCATGGGTGGGGAGTTTTGCATAAGGAAGGGAACTTAGGAGGGGCCCACCAAAACTCCTAAGAACATTGCCTAGCAAAAAAAAGTTTAATCTAAACCCAAGGCTAGCGCATGGTCCTAGGTGGGGAAGGGTTGAGGGGAACAAGAGAGTATGGGAATTTGTGTCCCTCTCCAACCAATTACAATAATCATGGGAATACTTACGCAGGGGGGCTAGGAAAATAGGAAGATTATACTATCATAGGGATGTCCCCTAATAAATATAATATATATGCAACCCAGTACATATGATGGGAAAAGCAGAACTTAAATGTATTAAAATACTTACTTTCCTATGTACTTATAGGGGATAACTAAGATAAAGTATGGGTTTATCATATATAATTATTATTTTATTTGTCTTGAAAATGAGTTGGCAGATTTATAATATTATACTGACTGTGGCAAAGGAATTTGTATGGGAAATTTTCCCATACAAATTCCAGAGACCTGTATGTCTCCATTTTGCTTTCTTTCTCATTGTTTTTTTTTTTTTTTTTTTTGCATTGCTTCTTTTATAAATTTTTCTTTTCTTTTCACTATAATCAACTTGATATCTAAGAGGAATAGATTTAATCTTAGAGGACATAATATAGCAGGATTTTTTTAACAAATTTATTTACAAGAGTCCATCAACGCAATGTAAACTAAAGAACAACTATTATGCTGAACTTAAACTTCTTTCTCCTTTTCAACATGAAATTACAATTTTCTTTCCTTTATGCAATACATATGATACTATGAAGATTTTCCTCAGCAAGGTTATGAAAATTCAACTTTACATTATTCATCTCATCATAATAAATTCCATTACACTATTCCTTTTAAATAACAACATCAACTTCACATATCTATTTCAAAAGAGAAAACTCAAGGAACATAATTAATATTACTATTCAATACCTTGAGAAATTTTCATTATACATATTGTATTCAACTTTATACAACAACCATTGTGTTCACAAGAACATGATTCCTACATTATCATAAATGAAACTACCACATGATTTACAACATATTCTCACAACTTAATACAACAACACTATTACAACAACACTATTGCAACACAAGCTTTGGAGAGACAACTCCATTACTAAATTACAAAGCTCATGGACATCCCAAGATATCTTTTCAAGGATTCATTCACAATACAAAGTACTCCAACATTAAAATGATAACATCTTCAAATCTTCACAAGATTACACCTCCATCTAAGAAGACTTCATGGCTCCAAAATCCTGCAATAAAACACAAATGCATAGGCCAAGGAGTGCTCACCTCCCAACCTAGGCTTCTATGAAGCCACCCCTGAGCTTGGGGAATCATCAAGAGACAAGGGAAAACACTCAAGCAAGCTCACAACACAAGGACATGAAGACATAACTACATGAAAACTCCCTCCCAAGTTTCTTACAAAGAGTCTCATATGAACTCACATTGGGTGAAGGTGGAACTAAACCAAGAGGAGAAGCACATCTATTGATGGGAACTAAGCCATCACTTGGCTTCCTCATCAAATTTTCTTCTCTACAACACAACTCCACAAAAGAAATCCTTATGACCCCCATTCAACAAAATGTAAATAAAGATGGCTACATGGAGCCCATACTTCCATGTTCATCCCTCTCCATTCCAAGGAGAGACTCTACACTCTTGGATGTCCCAACAAAGCCCTTCACCCTCAAGGCTACTCTTCCCTCCCAAGGGTGAGTGTGGCCTTGAGAACTCCCTCACAACACACTACAATTCACATGAAAACAAAGGAAAAGTTCAAGAGCAACAAGAATACTTCACATTCACAATGCTATGAAAATCATGAACATATCAAGTTCAAGATTTCTCATAGCTTACAAAGAAGAACACTACATAAAAACATGAATCACAAAGAAATAACTCCATTACTACAACATACAAATTCACAACACAACACTACAAGAATCCATATTTTCATTATGCATACAACAACTATTATTCAAGAGAGCATTTTCTCTTAACATGAAAAGGAAAGAAAAACTTCAACAACTAAGAGAAGTGAACCACCAACCTTGATCCAATGCTAAAGGAAGATAGTTGAAGATGAGCTTTTCCCAATATCCAAGGTCCTCCAATTTGGCAAAAATCTCTAAATCTAGAGAGTGGGTGTCAACCTTTTCCAAAGGAAGAGGGCCCTCTAAAAAGGCCTCCACACACTCTTCTATGGATAAGGCTTGCATTCCTATTCGGTGGTCTTCCCAAAGGCCCTTACAAGGTTTCCAATTTTGGTCTCTTACAATGGTAAGCTAAAAAGGTGGAAAGAGGACTTCCTTCTAAGTGGGTGGTGATCTATCCAAAGCTTGGTCCCAAAAGTTGATTCTCGTCCATCTTGGGAAACCAACTTTTGGATGGGTCATTTGGTCAACCAAGGGTTATCCTTTGGTGAAAAATGACCCTTACCCTATGGTATAACAAGTGGGGTAACTAAAAAATGGTCAAAACTCTCCCCTAGGTGCCTTTTTAACCTTCCAAAAGTGCAAGCAAAGTTCAAATTCGAAATTCAAGGATTAGACAACACTCTAAGCTCTCTAATTAAGTGGTCTTCATGGGTATCCTAAAGGTACCTTCCTAGGTTAGTGTTCAACCAATCCCCAAGTGGACATGTCATGGCCTCATGTACATACATGTGTCAAGTGACACAATACAAAAAGACACTTCACATGCCATGTATATATCCACTTGGGCTCTCTCATCAAAAATAACATTCACAAATACATATAAATCAAAAACATTCATGCATCACACTTTACAAAATAAATACATCACAATGAGGTTATTGGCTTCTCACTAGAAGCAACCTTGGCTCAACAAATATTCACAATAGTCTCAGTGATGATTCCCTAAATTTCCATGGCCTATCTCCCTGCACACTCAATTCCAATATCAGTAGTCCAAGGAAATGAACATGTAAATACATAGCATTAGTAATCAAGTAATTCATCTGACAATTCATAAATTACATGACAATTGATTATCCACAACATACAACTCATCTTAAATACTTAATTCAATTAAATTCAAACATAAACATTGCATTCATACATAATTCAATTTGCAATTAAACTTCATCATCATAAATGTTCATAAATTAAAATTAAAACATACATGTTAGTCTCAAACCAATGTCTCAATATTCATCATATAATCATAATATAACGTCCATCAATCTACTAAGTGATAAAACCACATCATAAAGTATCGATAAAATCCATAAGACATCAAAATATAATCATAAAATATGTCTATGTCAAAAGCATAACTGAATGGCTATGATAGGCTAGGGGTGAGGCCTCACAATGCTACTCTCAATGTAGTTAACCATCAATATTTTGACGAAACAACCTTCAATTTTGATGCCAATGCTATACTGTCGATGTATTCATCGATTGATTTTTCAACCATATGTGGTCGAAAATGAAGAAAGATATGTCAGCTATTTATACACCAACCATATGATTGAAGTGATTATATCGACATCGGATTAGTCAGATATTAGACAACTATAAGAGTGAAATATATGATAGAAATTTAAGGTGTTGAATAAGGGATGAGGAAAGTTCAACAACAATAATGGTTGTTTGGTCAACTAATGTGCATCAAAAAATTGATGAATTCACGTCGAAAATCAGGCTAAAATTTACTAGTGTCAAGTCATCCACCATTCTTTTGTAAGGTATGAGCTTATCATCTTTTGTCTGGTAATCACCATTCACCTGATTGATAATGAGCTATGAATCTCCATAGATGTGTAATTCAATGATTTTCTAGTCTATTGCAAGTTTGAGTCCGTTCACTAGAGATTCATATTCTACTATGTTGTTTGTACATGGAAAGATAATCTTATATTCTTTCATAATTTTATATCCTTCTGGTGTAATGAATAAACATCCAACTCTCGATCCTTGCTGCATGAAAGAGCCATCAAAATACATTTTCCATGGGTGCTCTGTCAAGTGCATAATAGATTCATCTGGAAAATCCACATGTAATGACTTCTCATTTGTTAATGGTGTTTCTACAAGTTGATTAGCAATCACTTGTTTTTTAATGGATTTTCTATCAACATATTCAATGTCAAACTCACTTATAATAAGGACCCACTTTGCTAGTCTTCCTGTTAGGATTGCCTTAATAGATATTTGAGTGGATCAATCTTAGCCACTAACTTCACCTTATGTGCTAACATGTAATTCCTAAGGTTTTGGGATGCAAATACCACTACTAAGCATACTTTCTCAATCATGTAATAGTTCAACTCATATGTGACCAAAGTTATGCTGATATAGTATATAGCTCTCTCCTTCTTAGCCTCATCTTCTTGTGCAAGAAATACTCCCAATGACGTATATGTCACTGATATGTATAAAAATAGAGGTTTTCCATAGATTGGTACCATTAGGATTGGAGGATTCATCAAATATTTCTTGACTTGGGAAAAAGCTTCTTTACATTGTTCATCCCAAGTGAATGTAGTTCCTTTGCGCATCAACTTTGTGAAAGGTTGTGCATTATCTACCAACTGAGATATAAATCTTCTTATGGATTGTAGCTTGACTTAGAGCATCCTCATTTGACTAATGTTTCTAGCTGGTTGCATTTCAAGAATAGCTTTCACCTTTGCTGGATCTACCTCAATTCCTTTTGCTGAGACTATGAATCCTAGTAACTTTCTAGATGATACCCCAAATGTGCATTTCTTAGGATTAAGCCTTAATTGAAACTACTCCATTCTATCAAATATTTTCCTTAGATCTTCTATATGTGTAGTCCTTATCTTTAATTTTTCCATTGTATCATCTACATAGTCTTCCATTTTTCAATGCATCATGTCATGGAATATTGTGGTCATTTCTCTTTGATAGGTTCAACCTACATTTTTGAGACCAAATGGCATCACATTCCAACAGTATGTTCCCCATGCGCATGTGAATGTATTATTTTCTTGATCTTCAGGAGAAATTTTAATTTGATTATATCCAAAAAATCCATCCATTAATGAGTACATCACATAGCCTGTCGTCAAATCTACAATCATGTCTATGTTGGAAAGTGGAAAGTCATCATTTGGACAAGCCTTGTTTAAATCTATGAAGTTTGTGAAAAGTCTTATGGATTTTCCCGCCTTAGAAATAGGAACTATGTTTGAAATCCATTCTGCATAATCAATGGCCCTAATGAATCCAACTTTCAATAATTTTTCCAGTTCTACCTTGACTAGAAATGCCACATGTGGATTCATTTTCCTTAGTTTTTTCTTTACTGGTTTCACGTCAAGAGAAATGGACAAGTGATGCATTATCAAATCTATATCCAATCCAGGCATGTCTAAATAAGACCAAGAAAAATTGATCTTCTTTTCTTTGAAGAAATTGGTGAATTGGATCTTTTCCTCTTTTGTCAATTACTGAGCAATGTGGACTAGCTAAGGAGCTTCTATTGTTCCCAAATTAATGAGTTGTTGGTTCAATCAGAACTGAAGATCTTTCCTAAAAATGATTTGGGAGGATATCAAGAATCCCATTTTTTGGTGCCTCTAGGAGGTTTTTACCATCAGATACATCTTTTGCTTTTTCTCTTTTTGAATACGATACTGCCACTAAGTGGTTTTCACCATCAGATCTCTTGTTCTTTTTTTTTTCATCTTGAGACAAAGAAATTTGATATCCTCCTCAGTCATGGTTTTTCTCTTTACACTGGTGGAAGAAAGGAAAGGTTCACATGCATTTAGATAATAGGATAGGGAATAGTCATTGTCAAAAGATAATAGGATTGTGGATGTAGGCTCATTCTAGTCTATTAATTCAGGATGTAATAAGGACAAGGATTCAGTGGGTTCAAGAGATAGCACCACATTATTAACTTACAAGATGTTTTCCATTAAGTTTGCTTCTAAATAGATGTTGGGATTATTAGATTCATTTTTGTTATTATTAGAGTTCATGTGTTAATGTTATGTAAACCTAACTCTAGCGATCTAGCATTAGAAATCTTTCCTTCTTCAATCAAGACACTAGGAGAAAATTTATGTATCACATCCACTTCAATATCCATAGTAGAATAAAAAAGGATATCCCATTCATATTTCTGTGAGTCTACCTGACTATCATTTGAAACCCCCAAGAAGTGGGAAATAGTCATCGATACTTCATTTTCTTCATTAGCATTATTCTCTTCTTCTTGCAATGGTTCTTGTGAAGTTATCATCTCTGGTTCCTCATAAAAGTGAGTTGTGTCAAAAATAGGAAGCCCTTGTTCTTGTTCTCCTTCAGGTTCTTCTACTTGTCCTTCTTCTAGTTCTTGTTCAAGATTGGTACCAATTTCTGATAATGGGTCTCCTTGTAAGAGTAGAAACCTTTTATAGGAAATAGGTTATTCTTACACTTCTTCTTCATCATCTGAGTCTCCTGATCTATCAAGTACAAGACCACTTTCTTCTATAGGATGAGATGTTTCTTTCTTGAAGCCCAATCCAGTCTTATCCTTTGGGTTTCTAAAATCCATATGTATAGGTTCCACAAGTCCTTGTTTTATTTGTCCCAAGGGTCCTTTTCCTTTGTAACCCATTTGTTTCATGATCTCATATCCCTTTCCATATTTTTTTGTAGCTATCTCAACATGTTTGATATTTCCATCTTCTTCATTTTCTTTATAAAGCCATTGCAAGACAACTTTCTCTTCGTTTTCTTCTTTAAGGGACACTTTTGCTTTGACCATTAGGTTCCTTCATGTATTGTTAGAGAACTACCATTGGAAGGTGTAAATACATTCAAAGGTCATCCTTGAGACCTAGGAGATATGGGGAGATCCATTAGAGACATTGCAGGATCTATCTTGTATTCACCCATACTCATTTATTGAATATTGACCTTTTTAGAAAAGCTTCACAAAACCATTTCTTTATATATCTCCGCTTTATTGGAACTTTCTTTATTGTGTGGAATTGTGCTCTCTATTTGTTTAAGACTATTACAAGGATACGTTGTGTCAGCTAGAATAGTCAGCTCCACTCCATTATGAGGAAATTTTATGCATTGGTGATAAGTAGAAGGCATAGCTTGCATTGAGTGTATCCATGACCTTCCAAGAAGAATGTTGTATGTGAGTGGTAAATCAAGAACTTGATGTATGACATCTCTTTCCACTGGTCCCACTATGATAGGTAAAACAACTAATCCTTTGGAGGATCTTTCTTCTTCATCATAGGCTTTGATTTTTATCTTTCTTCTAGGATCAATTCCATGTTCAAAAAATCCCAATTGTTTTACCAAGTTATATGTGAATATGTTGAATCCAACACCTCCATCTATCAAGACACACTTGACACAATGTTTATGAATAAGAACCTCTAGATGAAATGGTTGGTTATGTGGCTAGTTCAATGATTTGTCATCTTCCTTAGAAAAATATAGGTAATATGGGGAATTCAGGTGACCAACCATAGTTTGGAATCTATCCACATCTAGATCTTTCAGCACATTAGTATTAAGCAAGGCTTGATCAAGAATTTCCCTATGACTAGGAGAGATTTTTAACAGCTCTAGAATGGATATTTGAGCTGGTGTATGCTACAATTGGTCTACTAGATTAAACTTTGGAGGTAATGATAGTTGTTTAGAGGTTGTTATTATAGCCGGTGTATTCGATGTTGAAGCTCCTTTGAGAGTGATCTTAGATTGATTTCTTGTTACATCATTAGAAGACTCAGTTATGATTTGGAATCCTTTTAGAGTGATCACATGGATGGATGATTTTCATGGTTCCACCATATGAATTACATTATCATTATCAGTGTATGTATAATTAATCTTGTTACTCTCGGAAGACTCTCCTTTTTCATAGCTAGGCAATGGAGTTTGAAATTATTTATGATCATTATTTGTATGATGTCTGTCCACCTTAACTTTTCCTTCTTCAATTAGATCTTGGATAACATGTCTTAATTTCATGTAGTTGTTCATTTTGTTCCCTTTATTGTGATGAAAAGCGCAGTAATCATTATCATTCCACCACCTTGGTTTTACTTCTGGTTCCCCAGGTTTGGAGTCAGGAATTGTAATGATATTATTGTCCAATAGTGACTTCAAGACCACTTCCAATGTATCTCCCAATGCTATAAATGTTATCTTAGGTCTTTCTTCCCAAGGCTCTGTTCGAGTAGTAGGTTTATTGAAAGTCTTGTTAGCCATTTGTGTCACCATAGAATTTGAAGTCTTGCCCGCTTGAAGACTTGTCATGAGATTAAAAATTTATGGTTTTGGTTTGGTATTAGGAGTATCGACAACTCCATCATTAACCACATTATTATTCTTGTTTTCATATTTGTACTTGTCTTTGGTGGGATATTAATTATCTTTATTTTCTTTGTTGATAGTGATCTCCCCTTTCTTGATCAAGACCTCTTCAATCTTGATGGTACTATCTATCATCTTATCAAAACTTGGTGGACCTTGTAGTTGTATTGAGAAATTCATTTCAGGAACCAAGTTATTAATAAAGATATCCATCTTTTTAGTTTAAGGTATTTATCTAGCATATTATGAAAATATTTCCTTCCATCTTTGTAGGAAAGTCAAGAATGATTCTCCCATTTTCTATTTGGTATTGCATAAATCCAACATCGTTATAGTGTATTGAATGTTATAGGAATATTGTTGAATAAAATTTTCCACTAGTTCTTCAAATGAATTGATTCCTATAGGTAATTTCAAGAACCAATCCATTGCTTGTCCACCTAAGCTCTATGGAAATAATCTCATAAGGCACATTTTTTCATGCATGAATTCCATACTAGATGTGCAAAACTCCCTCACATGGTCTTTAGGGTCAAAATTTCTAGTGTATTTGTCATATTTTAGAATCGTAACATGTTGAGGAAATCAAATCATCTTTAGTCCCTTATCAAAAGGGAAAGGACAAATGTTCTCTAAGGAGTATTGTTTCGTTGGTTTTTCATTTTCTTTCTTGAGTTCTTGGATTTCATCTTGCAAAGCAAGAAGTTGTCTTGTTGGAATAGATATAGGACTAAGATCCTCTTTTTGTTTAAGCTGATTTACATCATAGTCCTTAGGTAGCTTTACTCCTTGAGATGTGAGTTCTAGGAAGTAATTTTCCTTGTTTTATTCCAAAGTTCTCTCAAGGATCTTGTTGAATCATTTTCTTCTTAAAGCTCTTTGATACCGTAGTTATGTAGGATCTTCATTGTCTAAATCATAATGTGCTTCTTAGTGTTGGGATTCTTCTTGATTTTTTTTCTCATCTTAGTTATCTTGTTCATAATGTCTGTTAGTCCATTTTCCTGTCAATGCAAAATCCTGTGAAATTCTTGAAGATGTCCTGCCCTGCTACAAGCTTGTTTTAATGTGTGATGAAAATCCATAGTGTTTCATGGTTTGAGCTCTTAGCCCTGTGTTCTTCATTGTGTCACCAAGCTCTAGTCCAAATTGCACGTGCTGAATTGCAAAACCTAGGGAGATATTCAAGTTTTGAGGTCTGCAGGAAACAATTTCAAAATCTACCTCAGTGTCGAAAACCCACAATGTTTTTGAAAATCCATGATGTTTTCGATCTTTCACTAAAAACCCTATGTGTTTTTGACCTCACACTTCTGCCTTGTTTGTTAGCATTTCCTATTTGTGTAGGTGCGATCGGTTGGTGGGACCTTTTCCTTCCCAAGGTGTTAAACTTCAGTAAGATCTCATGGTTGTCGTTATACCGCTAGGGAAAGCTGCTCATTTTTTAAGATCATGATATAGCGACAATCGTCAATCTTCTTCAACAATGCAATGGACTGTGGGACCACTGTCAGAGGATGCTGAGGTGGTAGAGTTATATTGGATGAAGAGTGGTGATGTGGTGAAGTTGCCAGTCACAGGCCCGGTTGTCAAATCCCTTTGATCTTACGGTTGTTGCATGACTGCAAGGAATATTCTTTCCCCATGTGATCATGTGACAACCATCTGATCTTCCAGTGATTCAAAAGGGAAATAGTGCGGTGGGTCCGGTTCTCAGTTTGTTGCGACATGTGCACTTTTCATTGGTCAGGGAGTAGTGACTTGGTTTTTTGTCAGTGGGGCTGAGGGTTGCAGTGTTTAAAGGGGTCTAGTTGATCGGTCTCCATGACAAGGTTGTTCCTAATTGGCCAGTGGGTGACAAGGTGGCAGTCTTGTGGCCTTGTCGCTTGATCACAAGGGCCATCTTCTAAGCTATGCAATCATGCGACAACTATTTGGATGTCACGGTTGCGGAGTTAGGGCAGGTCCACAGTGCCAGTGTTGCTAAGTTGTTCAGTTTTGATTGGTTGCTGATTACTGATGGGGTTGTTGACTTTCTAAAGGGGCCTGCAACTATTGTGAATTAAGTATGACCACCCAATTTGTCGAGAAGGAGGTGGATTGATGGCCATGTTTTAAATTTTGATGTGACCATTGGATTTTGAATTCAAATTTGTAGAAGGGTTTGCAGCGACATGAAGTACCATAATTGATGGTTTCTATGATTGTTTTTGATCTAGTTTGGTGGCGTTGATTGTTGCGATGTGATCTAGGGTTCTTTTGGTCGGTTGCAGAAGTTGTTTTGTACCTAGTGGAGTATATTTTTGAGCTCGAGAAGCTATTTGCAGGTGGCTGATTTGACTGGTTTTCATGGCCATCCCTAGTGTCTTGTACTGGCTCGTAGATTTTCATGATTGAAGATCTATTTGAGATCCCTTTCTCCAGGTGGCTTCTTGTTCTTCCCCTGTAATAAGTTTTTGATCATTTCTGGTTGGTTTAGTCATTGTAACCCTAACCCTAGTCACCCTAAGCTTCATGCAATCTCTTTGAGATTCCCAAGGTGGCTAGTGGTATAAATTTTTGATTTTTTGACTGAGTAAGGGTTCTAAATTTTGTTAGTTCCAGTGGTTCCAATTTATGGTTCCATGAGTGGTTTCTTCATGTAAACATTTTCATCCTGGTTGTATCAACATTAGGGAAAAACCTCATGTATCTTTTGCATATTGTCTATGGTGTTTTCTGAATCAACTTGTAATACAGGGATTTGAATCCACATACTTAATACAGTTTCTCATTCTTGGATCTCTCCTTTAGTTATTCTTAATGATTTTTGAGTTTTCTGGCTCATTGCATTTGGTTGCTTATGTATATGTTTCATCTCTCAGCCTTGATTTAGAATCAGGTTAAAAGTCTCTGAGTGAAGCATACATTCATTTGGTTCAATCGGTAAGGATACTTGTAAGTCATGTAAGAGATGTTTAACTATGTTTTTGGCTTGGATTCTCAGATGAATCTAGTAGTTGTCCTTGTGTTCCATGTTCACTTCAGGTATGATGCCCAATGGATAAGACACTAATCTTAAGCTAGTATTCCTGTGCTGATGCAAAGTGTTGCATGGTTGTCTGCATCCTACAAGAAACCCAATTATATTTAATATCTCTAATCTTGCAATCCCTCATAGTCTTGAGGTCACAAGGCCATTTTATACCCAATAGCAATTGAGATTTAATGAATTTTTGGTTAACATTTAGTAGTTTCTTGCTATCATCTGCTTTGTTTAATCCAGTCCAAAGTCCTAAAATGCCATAAGTTATTGGATTAGGTGCACCCGCTTTGGTTTTATAGAGCCAAAAGTAGAAGAGGGCATATTAAGACCCTATAGTTGGTCCAGTTGTCTTGCAGAGCTTTCATACTTGGAATTAACCACTCCTAACATTAGTCTCAAGGCATATTGGTAGCCCTAAGTGGCGTAAGCATTTTCAAACACCAACAAGATGGAAAATCTACTCGGGAGAAACAACAAATCTTTTTAAGGAAATCATAATCTCTGGTGGCCATTAGAAAGAGTCAGATATAAAAACAAAGCATTTGCTACATCTTCTCACCAAGTTGTGGGTGGAGACTTTGAAATCTTTATTTGATCAGTGCACTCCTTGATAAACAGTGTATAAATCCTGGTTAAGTTTTGGTTGTCTGAAAGAAGAAACACCAAGACAAGTGAAACATTTTTCCTCTTCAAGGAGGTGGCGACTCTACAAAGCAAAGAACCTGACGGAGCTACATGGTGAGCTCTAGATCTACCTTTCCTTCCAGTCAATAGGCTCCTCTTTCAAGTATTCCAGGTATTCTTTTGTTGAAAATTTTTCCCTATCAAGTGTTTAGCACTGCTATAAAGGGATAAGAAGTGGTGGGCAGTTCCTTATGGAGGAAAATAGGCCCTTTTGTTTTGATGGCATTGAAGGTGCCTCTAATAAGTTCTTTACTAAGGATGGGTATGAGGATAATAATGAAGATCAGACACAAGAAACTAGTGTCTCTGTTGATCCCACCATGAGTGATAATGACTATGAAAATCTTCTCATCAAGATTGCTACTCTTAAGAAGAAGATTGCAGAAAGCAATGCTGAGATCTGGCAGTTAGAGGAGAACAAGAGATTGCTAAGACTAGTGGTTCCTGATGATGATCATGAGGATGCTAGTGTTTTTGATGTTGATTCTCATTGTGCAAAGGATATTCACTATGAAGCTGACATTGAGGTCACTGCAAATGAGAGTGCTGAATATGAATCTGAGGTTGATAGTATTTCCATTTTATCTGTAGATTTTTCTTCTTTTTAGTATCAGGATTCTTGCTTCTTGTCCTTGTTTGATGATGTTTTGTGTGAAGGGCAGAATATTGAATATGATGCAGATGATGATTCCTGCATAGAATTCTTTACACAAAATGATTTGATGCCAGTATTGTCAGTCCTTGTTTCAGATAAGGAAGATGTTTGCAATAATAGGGATGTAGCTGATGAAGAGGAAGATGATGTCCAAAGTCTATTAAGTAGTAAAAAGATATCAGCACTCTTGGCTGATGAATTCCAAAGGTATGCACCTTATGTGGACTTTGATTTGCAGCTCCCCTGTGACATACACTTTGACACTGAAAATGAGGCCAGTGTTCAAAGTGATCAAGATGACCCATGTACACTACAGTTCCCCTCATGTGGTGACTCTGCAGAAGAACAGGTAGAAGGACATGATAGTGTGTTGTCCTATCATCAAGATTACAGTGATGAACAAGTTTCTTGTTCATATCCTTTTCCTTCTTCTGCTAGATATGATAGTGAAGAAGACCTTCACTTGGTTCATGATGTAGTCAGTGAAGACATCATGGAGGAACCAAGTTTCTTAGTGGCTGAGGCAATGTATGAAGGTAAATCAAAGGATTCAAGTCCTTCTCAGCCAAGTACTTTTATAGTAATGCATGATGATCAGTATGTTTTATTTCCTGATGCATCACTAGATGATATTTTTACTTCCAATCACCAGGGAGAAGTAAGTGATGTTCCATACTTCTTAGAATATGAATGTGAGTATGATGGTTGTGACTGGAAGAACATGGGTAGTGACCAGCATAGTTTCATTCTTCAGCCCATGAATATTCACATATGTTTGCAGCAAGATGGTCAAGATAATTTCAAGTGTTTGGCCACATATGTAGATGAAAATCAAACCTTTGATTCAGGGGGGTCATTGATTTCATCTTGGTGGCCTGTGGCCATCAAGTAAAGTTGTAAATCTTGTAAATTTCTGTAAATACTTTCCCTTTCCTGTTGTGTGTTTTTCCTTCCCGTTCCTTGCATTTTTGTGAGTTCCTTATTTTGTCCAGTGGGTGGTCTGCTTCTTCCCAGAGATCTGAGGTCCTCATTGTATCTGCAAGAGATACATGTCCCCAACTAGAGCCACTATTAGTCCATTTTTCTGTCAATGCAAAATCCTGTGAAAATGGCCTTTTCTCTGCAATTCTTGAAGATGTCCCACCCTGCTGCAAGCTTGTTTTAATGTGTGATGAAAATCCATAGTGTTTCATGGTTTGAGATCTTAGCCTTGTGTTCTTCATTGTGTCACTAAGCTCTAGTCCAAATTGCACGTGCTGAATTGCAAAACCTAGGGAGATATTCAAGTTTTGAGGTCTGCAGGAAACAATTTCAAAATCTACTTGTGTTGAAAACCCACAATGTTTTTGAAAATCCATGATGTTTTCGATCTTTCACTGAAAACCCTGTGTGTTTTTGACCTCGCACTTCTACCTTATTTGTTAGCATTTCCTATCTACGTAGGTGCAATCGGTTGGTGGGACCTTTTCCTTCCCAAGGGGTTAAACTTCAGTAAGATCTCATGGTTGTCATTATACCGCTAGGGAAAGCTGCTCATTTTTTAAGATCGCGGTATAGCGACAACCGTCAATCTTCTTTAGCGATGCAATGGACCGTGGGACTACTGTCAGAGGATGTTGAGGTGGTAGAGTTCTATTGGATGCAGAGTGGTGATGTGGTGAAGTTGCTAGTCGCAGGCCCGGTTGTCAGATCTCTTTGATCTTACAGCTGTCGCATGACTGCAAGGAATATTCTTTCCCCATGTGATCATGTGACAACCATCCGATCTTCCAGTGATTCAAAAGGGAAATAGTGCGGTGGATTTAATTCTTAGTTTGTTGCGATGTGTGCACTTTTCATTGGTCAGGGAGTAGTGACTTGGTTTTTTGTCAGTGGGGCTGAGGGTTGCAGTGTTTAAAGGGGTCCAGTTGATCGGTCTCCATGATGAGGTTGTTCCTGATTGGCCAATGGGTGACAAGGTGGTAGTCTTGTGGCCTTGTCACATGATCGTAAGGGCCATCTTCCAAGCTATGTGATGATGCAACTACTATTTGGAAGTCACAGTTGCAGAGTTAGGGTGGGTCCACAGTGCCAATGTTGCCGAGTTGTTCGATTTTGATTGGTTGCTGACTGCTAATAGGGTTTTTGACTTTCCAAAGGGGTCCGCAACTATTGTGAATTAAGTATGACCGCCCGATTTGTCGAGAAGGAGGTGGATCGACGACCATGTTTTAAATTTTGATGTGACCATTGGATTTCAAATTCAAATTTGTAGAAGGGTTTGCAGTGACATGAAGTACCATAATTGATGGTTTTTATGATAGTTTTTGATCTAGTTTGGTGGCGTTGGTTGTTGCGATGTGATCCAAGGCACCTGTGGTCAGTTGCAAAAGTTTTTTTGTACCTGGTGGAGTGTATTTTTGAGCTCGAGAAGCTATTTGTAGGTGGCTGATTCGACTAGTTTTCATGGCTATCCCTAGTGTCTTGTACTGGCTCACAAATTTTCATGATTGAAGATCTGTCTGAGATCTCTTTCTCTAGGTGGCTTCTTGTTCTTCCCCTGCAATAAGTTTTTGATCATTTTTGGTTGGTTTAGTCATTGTAACCCTAACCCTAGTCACCCTAAGCTTCATGCAATCTCTTTGAGATTCCCAAGGTGTCTAGTGGTATAAATTTTTGATTTTTTGACTGAGTAAGGGTTCTAAATTTTGTCAATTCCAGTGGTTCCAATTTTTGGTTCCATGAGCGGTTTCTTCATGTAAACATTTTCATCTTGGTTGTATCAACAATAGGGAAAAATCTCGTGTATCTTTTGCATATTGTCTATGGCATTTTCTGAATCAACTTGTAATACAGGGATTTGAATCCACGTACTTAATATAGTTTCTCATTCTTGGATCTCTCCTTTAGTTGTTCGTAATGAATTCTAAGTTTTCTGGCTCATTGCATTTGGTTGCTTATGTATATGTTTCATCTCTCAGCCTTGATTTAGAATCAGGTTAAAAGTCTTTGAGTGAAGCATAGATTCATTTGGTTCAATCAGTAAGGATACTTGTAAGTAGTGTAAGATATGTTTAACTATGTTTATGGCTTGGATTCTCAAATGAATCTAGTAGTTGTCCTTGTGTTCCATGTTCACTTCAGGTATGAAACCCAATGGATAAGGCACTGATCTTAAGCTAGTATCCTTGTGCTGATGCAAAGTGTTGCATGGTTGTTTGCATCCTGCAAGAAACCCAATTATATTTAATATCTCCAATCCTGCAATCCCTCATAGTCTTGAGGTCACAAAGCCATTTTATACCCAATAGCAATTGAGATTCAATGAATGTCTGGTTAACATTTAGTAGTTTCTTGCTATCATCTACTTTGTTTAATCCAGTCCAAAGTCCTAAAATGCCATAAGTTACTGGAATAGGTGCACCCACCTTGGTTTTGCAGAGCCAGAAGTAGAAGAGGGCATATTAAGACCCTATAGTTGGTCCAGTTGTCTTGCAAAGCTCTCATACTTGGAATTAACCACTCCTAACATTAGTCTCAAGGCATATTGGCAGCCCTAAGTGGCGTAAGCATTTTCAAACACCAACAATGTCTTTCATTCCAATGGAAGTCTTCTTATTTGTTCACATTTGTCGCATCAGGTGTTGATGTATGCGTAGTGCTAGGTGTTTCTCCAAATAGAGGATTAAGTCTTGAATTTTTTCCCTTTTCAAATGTGATTAATGGTACCTTGTTCGAAAATGGATTTCTTTCAATTTTGTAAGATTTGTGTCTTGCATTAACCATGAAAGATCAGATTAAGTAATTTTAGATTGTCTTGTATTAAAGTGGGTCCGAATGTTTGCAAGTGTCCAATTGTGAGTCCAAGGATGCAAAAGTGGGTTTGAGTATTGTACACTCAAAATGTGCACTTATCTAAGTCATTACTTTCAAGGGAATCCATGGATTGGAAACCTTGAGAAAGCGACCTAGAGCTCATTGGGCATGGAGTCACAAGGGTGTTTAGAATGCTCTCAGCTAGAGCTATTAAGCCTATAACCTTGCTAGTAAACCATGCAATGGGAGATTCAAAGAGACAAGGGCAAGAATGCCAATATCCTCAAGAATCAAAATGGAAATGCAATGCAATGCTATGCTAGAAATGAAGATGCAACTAAGCTATGGAAATGAAAGTATTACAAGCCTTTGCTAATTAAACTAGGTGAGTTAAGCTAGAAACATGAAAGGAAAGTAAACTAAAATTCCATTAGAGCTAAGCCAAATGTAAGAATGAAAGATAGAATGCAAGAAGATCTCCAAAGCTCCAAAGTCACCAAGAAAACCTGCAGCATAAGATTAGCATGAAAGAATGGATCCTTTGAATGAGAAAAGAGGTCTCCTTTTAAAGATAAATGAGAATAACGAATGGTGAAGATTAAGAGGCAAAAGAGTTAATCAAGGGTGGAGTTTGAAAGTGGGAGAAATACATGTGCACAAGTCTCCTCCAATGAGAAAGAAGTATTGACTTTTGAGCCTTATGTGAGACAAAAAGGCCTTTTCTTCTTTTTATAAAATAGGAATAATGCTTTATTTGTGCAATTTAGGATAAGAGGTAAGTGGGGGATTTTTTATTTAATAAAAGGGGAGGGAATTCCTTTTAATTAAATAAAGACTTAGGATAAAATGGTTAATCCATAGAATATAATCAAATAAATGATAGAATTAAGATTTGATCAAGGAAATTGATTTGAAAATTGCCAAGCATTGATTCAGGAAATTGATAAATTGAAGAATGGGGCCCAAAGTCTAGGTGACCATTTTTGGGTGCATACATTTGCCCCTCTTTGACTAATGTGAGGTTGATTTGGGATCACATGTAGTCAAAGAATGAAGTTGAAATGTGAGATCGATTTGGGATCACAAAACAACCCAGACATGTGTTTGACAGATGGGAACACATCATGACAAAGATAAGTTGATTGAAAAAGACAAGGCCAACACCCCTGTAAATAGGTAGTTGTCAAGTCTAAGGTAAAAGATAAGAATCTCAAGCAAGGTTTGATTGAAAGGTTTGATAAAGCTAAATCAAGGATTGAAGTTTGATAGGTACTACCCCCTCATCATTGAAATCAAAATGAGATAGAGGAGGATAGTTAATTGATAAATTTTGATCAAATCGAACTAAAAATAAGGTTCTTGATGTAAGATGAAAGATATAAGGATCACAGAACCAAGGTAGATTATTATGAAAGGTTATGCCCCGAGGTTGAATTAGAAGAAAAGAAGTGGGGTGAAAGAAAATGGAAGATAGAAGTTTGGAAGAGGTGAAAAGAAATGGAGACAAGAAAGAGAACTTGCCTCAAGAAAGAGAATGCCCCAAAATCAATCAACTATTTAAGATAGAGAATTTTGATTGAGATCAGGAAATAAGATAAGGAAATGAAGATCAAAACATGATCACAGTTGATAAAAGTCCATGAAAGATGAAAGGAGAGCTCTCTCCATATGCAAGATGCAAGAATATACTAACATGAACTTAAGAATGCAAGCTACTATGAAAAGTGGTTTACTTGCAAGGTTACAAAGCCATTAGACTCGAATAATCATCATTGAGCTTTATTGGTAGCATCGCAAGATCATACAATACACACTAGTATAACTATGTGAATCTAAATATGATCTGTATCAGATAGGGATGTGGGAATCCCACCTAGGCATCAAAGACATGTAGGTCAAGATGACTAGTGCAGTGAGGTTCCCTAAGTTTGGTATAGCAAGATTATGCTCACATCGAGACACAAGAAAGTCAAGATGATTAAAAGCATGCACTTGCAGAAAAAAGTCAAGGATAATACATTGTAGATCCTAATGTCAAGTGCAACAAGCATGAATTCTCATGACAGTTAGGATAAAGTAAATATACTCATAAGCAAAAAATAAATAAAACATGTCCTCATGCCCCCAGTCTTCTAGTCATGCATCATCAAAAACTATTAGGGAGAAAACACTCATCAAAGAATTCATCATAGACATCACACAAAGAAATAAAGTCAAGAAAGTCTCAGTGAGTCAAGTGTTTAAGTGTGTGTGTGTAGATCATAGAGTCAAACTTTGAGTATCACATCTGCTAGTGAGAAATATTGGATCATTCGAGACTTCAAGTAGGATATCTGATAAGTGTTGAGAAACACTTGATGATAGGGCAGTGTTGAAAAAAATAGTTGGGGAGGTATTGAAAAACACCATTTGCAAGATGTCCTAAAGACTAACGCATCCAAGAGACCAAAGATAACATAGTTATGCCCCCTAGATAAAGACAAAGACCAATTCCAAACCAAGGCAATAAGGACAAGGCATGATGGAGAAAGGCTAAGTGTCGAGGATGCGTGCTAAGAAACAAGGGTGCAAAGGCCTCAAGTAGCACCCATTTCCAAGTTTTCACCATTGACAAGTTTTTTGATTTTTCAATTTTTTGTATTTTTGCTACCAAGGTGCCTGTTTCTAGGTTTTCACCAAGGCACTTTTTCTATTTTTTTGAATTTTTTACAATTTTTTGATTTTTTTGATTTTTTTAGGACTTTATATGCTTTTAAGGATTTTTTCAGCATCATATATGAATTTTTTGGAATTTTTTCAGGATCAATAAATATGTACAAAGGATGCCCCCAGACAGAACAGGCATCATGGATAGAACTTCTTTAGGTGCAAGATATTGATAGAATCAAGGAGCTTCTCTCCCTCCTCAGTAGATAATAAATAAGCACCTATCCCAAAAGCTATAGTAATGATGTAAGGTCCAAGCCAATTAGGTTCAAATTTACCCTTTTGATTTCTATGTTGTTGGTTCTTAGGATTTTCATGTAGGACGAGATCTACCACTTAGAATTGTCTAGGGAGAACCTTTTTGTTGAAGGCCTTGGACATACACTTTTGATAGACCCTCATATGGTCAAATGATGCTTTACATTTCTCATCAAGAAGTTCTACCTCTTGGAGTCTCATGGCGCGGTAGTCTTCATTTGTAACTAGACCTTTGAGGGAAACTCTAAGTGAAGGAATCTCAACCTCTAAAGGTAACACTTTTTAGCACCATATGTAAGGGAAAAAGGAGTAGCCCCAGTAGGAGTACAAATACTCATTCTATAAGCCCACAAAGCTAGATTTATCTGTAAGTGCCAATATCTACCATTCTTATGAACTATTCTATGTAAGATTTTAAGAATGGTTTTATTTGATGCCTCTGCTTGACCATTTCCTTGCGGGAAGTAAATGGAGGACCAATGTTGTTTAATCTTGACTTTCTGGTAGAGTTGTTTAAGGTCCTTATTTTTGAACTGACCTCCATTTTTAGTGATAATATCAGAAGGCACTCCATATTGACAGATGATATGGTTCAGGATGAATAAAGAATCTGTCTTGCCCGAGGCAATAGAAAGTGGGACAAATTCTACCCATTTAGTAAAGTAGTTAGTAGTAGTGATGATAAATTTGTGGCCACCTGATGAGTTGGGATGAATCTACCCAACAAGATCAAAGGCTCGGTGCTGAAATGGCCAATGAGATATAGAGGGAATAAGCTCCCTTCCTAGAGCATGTATTAGGTGACCATGTTTTTGACACTTTTCACATGATTTTGCAAAACCTACTACATCCATCTTCATTGTAGGCCAATAGTACCCCACCCTAAGCAACCTTCAGGCCATGGAAAGACCATTAGAATGTCCCCCACATATGCCCTCATGAATGTTAACTAACGCTTGATCAGATTCTTCCTTTTCTAAGCATCTAAGAAGTGTCCCATCTAGACCCCTCCTATACAAATCATCAGAGATGAGGGAATGGCGAGAGCCATTTTGGGTAAGGTTTCTTCATTTAGAGTGGTTAAAGGTATCAGGGATAATTCCATCATGAAGGTATGAGTAAATGGCACCATATCAAGATGATTCATGACAAACAAGGGTACATATGACATGGCTTTCTTGGGAGTCATAGATAGGATAATGTAGCTCTTCCACCAGGAATTCAAATCTAGATTCATGTTTCTCTAACTGGAGGAGTGAAACAAGTGTAGCCATAACATCACCTTCTTTGTTTTCTGCTCTAGGGATTTGCTAAAATGTGACAAATGTGAAATACCATCTCAATGAATCAACCATTTTCTTATAAGGTACCGATTTCTCATCTTTTGTTTGATATTCTTCATTAACCTAGTTGATTCTCAGCTGTGAATCCCCATAGATATGTAGCTATGTGATTCTCCATTCTATGGCCATCTTGAGCCCATTTGTTAGAGCTTCATACTTGGCAATGTTGTTTGTACATGGGAACAATAACTTGTAAGATAGAAGAATCATGTACCCATGAGGAGAAACAAACAACACACCAGCTCCAAAACCATTTTGCATAAAAGAGCCATCAAAGAACATCTTCCATGTTCTCTCAGTCATGTACATGAGGTGCTCATCTAGAAAGGCAACTTGAATAGGTGTACTATCTTGAATTGGGAAATCAGCCAACTAATCCGCTATGGCTTGTCCTTTTATAGCTTTGCACTCAACGTATTATATGTCAAATTCTAAAAGAATCATCATCCATTTAGCAAGCCTACCCATGAGGGTAGCCTTACTGAGAAAATACTTGAGAGGATCAATTTTTGCTATGAGGTGTACTGTGTGCACAAGCATGTAATGTCACAACTTTTGGGAAGCAAACACCACTGCAAGGCAACCTTTTTCAATACTAGTGTAATTAACCTCATACGAAACAAGCGTACGACTGATGTAATATATGGCTCTTTCTTTCCCATGTTCATCAAGTTGAGCTAGTAATACCCCCAAGGAAGATTCAGTTTCTAAAACATATAGAATGAGTGGTTTTCCTGGGATATGAGGCATTAAAATAGGAGGATTTGTCAAGTATTTCTTGATTTGGTCCATGCTCTTCTAACAATCCTCATTCTAGATACATTTAACTCCCTTATGTAAGTTCTTATTGAGGGGTTGAGCTCTATCTACCATCTATGAAGTGAACCTCCTTATAGATTAAAGATGTCCTTGAAGACTTCTCATTTGGCTAATGTTTTTAGGAGGTGGCATATCCATGATTGCTTGGACCTTTTCAGGGTCTACCTCTATTCCTTTCACTGAAATAATGAATCCTAGAAGTTTTCCAGAGGTAACACCAAATGCACACTTTTTTGGATTTAACCTTAATTGGAATTTTTCCATGCGATCTAGAATGACTTCCAAATCACCTAAGTGTGTGTCCCTTTTCTTAGATTTAGCCAAGGTTTCATCCACATAATCTTCCATATTCTTATGAATCATGTCATGAAAGATAGTTGTCATAGCTCACTGATAGGTGGCTCCTGCATTTTTCAATCCAAAAGGCATAACATTCCAGCAATAGGTACCCCATGCACAAGTGAATGCATTCTTTTCTTGGTCTTTAGGAGCTATCTTGATTTGATTATACCCATAAAAACCATCCATCAAGGAATAGATCTCATAACCCACCATTATGTCCACTATCATGTCTATATTTGGGAGTGGAAAATCATCCTTTGGGCATGCTCTATTAAGATCTCTAAAGTCTATGAAAATTTTAATGGACTTGTCATGTTTAGAAATTGGTACAATATTTGATATCCATTTAGCATAATCAATAGCTCTTATGAATCCTTCACTGAGGAGTTTCTCTAATTCTTCTTTAACTAGAAAAGCTATGTGAGGATGCATTTTCCTCAATTTTTGTTTGATTGGTTTCACACCGGGAGCTATGGACAAGTGATGCATAATGAGATTCGTGTCCAACCCTGGCATATCTGAATAAGTTTAGGAAAAATTAATCTTCTTGATCTGTAAGAACTTGGTGTACACTTCCCTTTCTTGTGTTGACAAGGACTGAGCCAAGTGCACTATCTATGGAGCCTCATCGGTACCCAAGTTGATTGATTGTGTTGGCTCAACAAGCACTAAAGTCAATCTTGAAAGTAACTTGGGAGATGATCAAGTACCCTATCCTTAGGCTCATCAGAGAGGTTTTCACCCTTGGATACGTCATTTATTTTTACTATTTTTGGTTCTGACACCGCCACACAGTGGTTTTCATCATCAAAACTCTTATTCTTTTTTTCTTTTATTTTTATTTTTTGACTAATGTACGTGATGTCTAGCTCTGTCATGCTAGTAGCTGGTTCAATGGTGGAAGAGACTATAGATTCAATTGCATTGAGGTAACAGGTTATCTCATAGTCATTCTGGAATGTCAAGAGCTCGGGTTCTTGATAACATTGAGACCAATCAATGAGGTGAGGGTTAGCAAGAGGTAAGTCAATGGTAGGTTCAAGGTTGTGAATATGGATGATGACATCTTTGGTGACCAAAGAGTCAGAGTCTGTCAAGTATTATTCTAAGTTACCCAAATTAGGATTCATCCTACCAAGTGATGAATCATCTACTAGGGCAACACATGGGTTCTAGTCCTCCAATCCTACACATGACTCGTTAGCTACCTCAAAAGGAGAACTATAAGTATGGACAACATCAACATCCATGCCAACTATAGAAGAATCAGAGAGAGACTCCCATTCATACTCATGTGAATCTATATCTAAATCCCAACTAGGATGTTTACACCATGCATGTTTATGATGCCTTGATGTGGAGGCTCTAATGTCACCAAGGGTAACATGTTCTTTGACACACTAGTGGTAGGTGGATGACACACGTTATCTATGATGCCTTGATAGATAATGTGCTATCCCTAGGTATACAAATTTCTACTCCATTGTAGGGGAGCTTAACACACTAGTGGTAGGTGGATGACACTACTTGCATTTCATGTATCCATGGCCTACCAAGTAAGATATTGTATGCCAGAGGACCAAAATCAACAATTTGAAACAAAATATCTTTCTCAACAGGGCCAATCCTAACAGGGAGAATAGCCAACCCCTTGTAACTTCATTCTGCCTCATCATAGGCTTTTATGGTGATTTTCTTTCTAGCATCGATGACTTCTTCTGAGTAACCCAATGTCTTTAAAAGACTTAAGGAACAAATATTGAGCCTAGCACCCCCATCTAGCAATACATGCCTGACATAAGTTTTATGGATCATGAATTCAATGTGAAGGGTGAGATTATGTGGGTGGATCAAAGCTTTATCATCATCTTCTAAAAAAGTGAGGTAATGTGGGCTAGCAATATGATTGACCATGTTTTGGAATTGGTTGACATCTAAGTTGTTAGGAAGATTTTCTGCTCACAAGGCATCCTCAAGGACATGCTTATGTCTTGGGGACAACTCCAAGAGCTCAAAGATTAAAATCTAAGCTGGGGTTCTTTGCAACTGGTTAACAAGATTATAACTCATTTTGGGATCAACTGCTGATTTTGTGGTGACATTCTTAGACGCCACTTGCTTTGGTTTACTGGATTGATTAGAACTAGGTCTTCTAATGACAATAGGACCTTGACTTCTCATGACATCATTAAGAGCTTGGGATGACCTTCTAGAGTGAGGACCCCTTAGCACCACCATAGGTTCTTCATCAAAGATAGGAGGAGAGTCCACATAATAACCATAGGGATCCTTTCTCCTCATCATGTTGACACTTTCCTCCACAACTTCAAGCATGTTGACCACATTTTACGTAGCTGTGTAGGTGTAGTTGATCTCAACTTTGCCATTCTTTGGTTTAGAGGTTTCCCCCTTCTCATATTTAGGCAAAGGTTCTTTGAAAGCCTTGTGATCAGAATTAGTGTTCAAACCATCCACCTTAAGTTTTCCATTCTCAATGATATCTTGGATGATATGCTTAAGTTTCCAACATTGTTCGATATTGTGTCCAATACCATTGTGGAATTTGCAGAAAGCTTTCTCATCCCACCAATGTGGTTTAACATCAAGAATATGATGCTTTGCGGGATCTTGAGGATGTGCAATATTGTTGGCAATAAGTGTTTTGAAGACACTCTCATAGGAATCACCAAGCTTTGAAAATTGACGCCTCTCTTTCTTGGGATTTTCTTGGTATCTTGGCTTATGTTCTTGTTGGTTGGATGTGTTGAGCTTCATTGCTTGAACAACACTAGATAAGTGAAGAACACCTTGATCCTTAGGTTGAGAAGAGTCCACCACTCCATCATTAACCACTTGCTTGTTCTTATTCTAGTGCAAGTTTTTCCCTTTATCCTTATTAGCATTGTGGTTACTTTGACCATTGTTGTTGTTTTTGTTGTTGGTCAAAATCCCTTGCTCTTTCAAAAACTCCTCAATTCTGCATGCGGTTTCGACCATGGTTTCAAAGGACTCAAAGACCATTTTTTGAACTTCATACCGCATCTCAGGAACCAAGTTGATAATAAGAATGTCAATCTTCTCCTTTTCAGGAATGGTCCTAGAGTAGCGAGAACACTGACATCTCCACCTTTGCAAGAAAACAATAAAGGACTCCCCTTGATTTTGTTTTAAATTACATAGGTCCAAAATGGTGACAGATCTTGAAATATTATAAGCGAAGTGTTGGAAGAATCTATGAACAAGTTCTTTGAAAGTCTTGACGGGGGGAGTTATGTTGGTAAACCACTCCATTTCTTGACCTTTGAGACTCCTTGGAAACAACCTCATGAGATAGGAGTCATCTTGATGAAACTCAAAGCTCATAATGTAGAATTGGCACACATGGTCATGTGGATCCCCATTACCATCATACTTGTCATATTGAGGAATTTCCACCTTCCTAGGGAAGTCTTTCATGCTCACACTCTTGTCAAAAGGATTAGGATAGATTGAGTCAAGTGAAAAGGAACTCTTAGGTGCCAACACCTTTTCCATCATATGATTGAGTTTCTTGATCTCCTCTTCTTGGGATGGACCTTACTTCTTGATATTTCTATCCACATCAAAGTTGTAAGGAACCCTGGCACCCTTGTTGATCAAGCTCTGTAGGAACTTGTCTTTGTTTTGCTCTAGATACCTCTCCACATATTGTTGGAAGAGTGGTTCTTGTTGTATCCTCATGAAGTCTTGAGCATCAAAACTTGAGCTACTACCTCCATGTTGGGAACCATGATGAGCTCATTGTGAGGGTTGTCTCAAGTTCCTAGGAGGTGTTTGTCTCCTATAATGAGCATGTTGTGAAGTCCTTCTTCCTCTAGACTAGGAGATCTTGAAGGGGTCCTTGAATGCCTTCTACTTCATGGGGTCCCTGAAGGAGTAGATGGTGGAGAGTTATTTCCACTATTGACACCCCTGTTGTTGAATTGGGCATTAAGTTGTTGGGCCAAAAGTCTATCGTATTCTTCTTGAGAGGCTTTTCTTTCCAATTCTAATAGGGCTTGTCTTTTTTCCTCTAGGAGTCTAAACCTCTCTTCTTTTGTAGCTTGTGCATCTAAAAAGGCTTTGTTTTCACGTTCAATTCTTTTGAGCCTTTCACTTGTATATCTTGAGGTTGTTTGAAGTGGAGAGCTTGGTCTCAAATGTTTGAACAAGTCATTGGTATACGTTGCATTCACATGAGCATCACAAGGTTCATTGTCTTGGTCTTCATGTTGTGACCATTCATCTTAGTGATCTCATCTTGTATACCTTTCAACCCTTTGATGGGCATCCAAATATCTGGTATTGATAGGGGGTGATTCTGGTTGATTGTCATGAGAGGAATCACCAAATAGAATGTTGTCTCCATGTCTCTGAAATATGTCATCAAGATTTTGATCCATTGCTTCCCTCTCCTTTCGAGTCATGGTGTAACTCATATCCATATTTGGTTGAGAAGGTGCTAAGGAGGTACTCAACTCACTAGGATTTATCTTAGGTTTAAATCACACTTCAGACTTGCTCCTAGGTGATTGGTCAAACACAACCTTGCTTCCTTTTCATTTTTGGTGAGTTTGAATAGGGGGTAATTGGTTAAAGACTATTTGAGGTCATTTTCCTTGATTCACTTGGTACCTTGTCGTAACCGACATGAAAGGAAAAGAACTTGGTGATAAGATGACCCTAAGAAATGTTGGTATCAAACTAGGATAGTAGAAGCATTCAATTGTTCAAAAGAGATGTGATAAGGTAGAAAATTGCAAAAGGTATAAACCAACATTGCCATAGAGGTTCCCAACAATGGATAAGTATCCTAACACATATGGATCAAGAGAATGATTTAACCAAGTTATAATTGATTGAAATTGATTTTGGGTAGAAGTGAATTGGACAAAAGACTACTAAGACTCTCCAAGTGTGTTATCAAAGAATCCAAAGGTTGGTCTTTTCAACAAGAGCGACTTCTAACTTACTGATTCCAAGCAAGATCACTTGTAAAATCAAAGATTACTAATCAAAGGGTCCAAACATAAGAATCCAAAGTGCAAATAGGCTTCCAATGATAGGAAAAATAACCTGGTCTGACCTAGATCAACCAAAGGAGACCGGAAATGACACAAATCAGTAAGACAACAAGATGACTCTGTGTGATAGTTCGTAGGGTATTGGGACGATACAATTTGTCCAAATGATACTTCACACTAAGGTCGTGGGATGGTTTCTAGGCAGTCAATGCGATAGTATCTAGTCAAGTGATGCGATAGTCATGTAGTATCATATGATATTTGACCAGTGAGTGTGTAAATCTCAGTTTTGAAGGCAATTGGTCAAAGTTGTAGGTTGCTAATCTCAATTTCTCAATTTCAAACATAGTAATAGAAAAAGATAGATAGGTTTTCAAATAGTAAGTGATCAAAAGTGTCATCAAACCCTTGAACAAGGGAAAAAGCAACCTTGTCAAGACATGCAATTGGGATACCAAAGAAAAAAAAACAAATCCTATGAGCACTACCATGATGTTTAATGTTCAAGAACATTTACACAAGTAGATCACAATGAAAACAATTCAACAACTTACTAGCCTAGAAAGACAAAGGTTCAATACTCAACAAATTGGCACACACTTGATGTCCCATCACCTCACACAAAGTGGTTACCCACAATAGATATTGGATTTGTCATGGAAGTGCCAATGACACAACCAAAGGAACACAGATGGTAAGTAATCTTGGGGTGATCTGAGTTAGTCCACTAGGATCAATCCTTGCACCAGGATGTTAAGCAGCAAAATTGGGTAGCTTCTATCTATGGTTTTTAATGATGGCTTCCATTTGTAATACCCCTCTTTCTCCCTGAAGGGACTCCTTACCTTGTGACAAGTAACAGACCTCGCGGCCACAAGAGTACCTTAAGCATTCTTGCTTAGCATTTTCCTCATGGTCACAATTCCACAAGTACTCACATTAAGTGAAGACAATTACTACATCTACCAAAGTTCTGTGTCCTTGATAGCCTTGAGTTTATAGTGGGTCAGAATAGCTCGGTATTAGCTTGTCCCCACTTGGGTCATTCCTCTTGATTGCTCAAGAATAGGCTCACTAAAGGATTCTAAACTAAACAAGAAGTGGATCAACCTTTGAGGGTCAAGATTTTTGGTTCACCTCAAGGGTGAAGAGCATACTCTCCTATCTCAAAAATCTCTCCCAAACATACCAAGCAAATTTCAATTAGCCCTCTTGCTTTTGAAATCTAAAGATGGGTCAAGATTTTTGGTTCACCACAAGGGTGAATAGCATAGTCTCCTACGACCAAAAGACTCTTAATAACAAGATATTAATTGTCTAAAAAAATGAACTAGTATATGCCACACTTAAAAATGAAAGCAATGAATACAACACTTGATTGTTTTTATGCTTTGGGCAGCCCTGCAAGAAAGGTTAGTATCCCTTGTGCATTTGAAACTTTGACATGCATTCTTTTTAGCAAATATTCAAGCAATGAGGGCATACCTACAAGCACAACTTGTTAGTCCCACAAAGGTTAGCACAATAAAATCAAGTATAATCTGCAAATTAAACTCTGTCTTAACACAACAAATCAAAACCAACAAGCAAAAAAATATGAATCATGCAAAGGAAGAACCAAAATTACTCACTGCCAGGCCTAGGTGACAGTTCTATCAGAAAATGTTTCACATGATACTTCGTAGTATACTGATGCAATACTTTCTTTTTGAATGATATTTTGTGCTACCTGCAGTCAACAGAAAGTAATATACCAATGCGATAGAATCCTATAAGGGCATACAATACTTTGACTGGAAAAGTATCACATGGGTATATAAAAAACTATCGTACAATACTGGTGAACTATCGTATGATATTCTGTCAGAAAGTATGGAAAAATAGTCGAAACAACAAGCAAAATATGATGAAAAATTAGTGAAAATGCATGA
Source organism: Chamaecyparis obtusa (assembly GCA_027943335.1). NCBI lineage: Eukaryota > Viridiplantae > Streptophyta > Pinopsida > Cupressales > Cupressaceae > Chamaecyparis > Chamaecyparis obtusa. The sequence goes on from BSBK01002474.1 coordinate 450,791, forward strand.
AAAATAAAGGCAAAATAGAAGTGTTCTACCCCATGGTGGGTGCCAAAAATGTACACTCAAAATGTGCACTTCTCTAAGTCATTAATTCCAAGGGAATCCATGGATTGGAAACCTTGAGAAAGTGACCTAGAGCTCCCTAGGCATGGATTCACAAGGGTGTTTAGAATGCTCTTAGCTAGAGCTATTAAGCCTATAACCTTGCTAGTAAACCATGCAATGGGAGATTCAAAGAGACAAGGGCAAGAATGCCAATATCCTCAAGAATCAAAATGGAAATGCAATGCAATGCTATGCTAGAAATGAAGATGCAACTAAGCTATGGAAATGAAATTTTTACAAGCCTTTGCTAATTAAACTAGGTGAGTTAAGCTAGAAACATGAAAGGAAAGTAAACTAAAATTCCATGAAAGTTAAGCTAAATGTAAGAATGAAAGCTAGAATGCAAGAAGATCTCCAAAGCTCCAAAGTCACCAAGAAAACCTACAGTATAAGATTAGTATGAAAGAATGGATCCTTTGAATGAGAAAAGAGCTCTCTTTTTAAATATACATGGGAATAATGGATGGTGGAGATTAAGAGGCAAACGAGTTGATCAAGGGTGGAGTTTGAAAGTGGGAGAAATCCATGTGCACAAGTCTCCCCCAATGAGAAAGAAGTGTTGACGTTTGAGCCTCATGTAAGACAAAAAGGCCTTTTCTTCCTTTTATAAAATATGAATAGTGCTTTATTTGTGCAACTTAGGATAAGAGGTAAGTGGGGGATTTTTTATTTATTAAAAGGGGAGGGAATTCCTTTTAATTAAATAAAGACTTAGGATAAAATGGTTAATCCATAGAATATAATCGAATAAATGATAGAATTAAGATTTGATCAAGGAAATTGATTTGAAAATTGCCAAGCATTGATTCAGAAAATTGATAAATTGAAGAATGGGGCCTAAAGTCTAGGTGACCATTTTAGGGTGCATACAAGTATGTCTTAAGGATCCAATGTCAAAGGGTGTTAGAATGCCCTGATAGTGAGTTGGGAACCAAATGCAAGTGGATTTGTGATTTTTTTTGAAAGATCTAGCATTAAAGGGTGTTAGAGTGCCCTAATAGTGAGTTGGGAACTTGATTCTAGTTGGTGTGAGACTCCATAGTTTGAACAATGTGGGATAGACCAAGTAGGATGACAATATGTTCACATAAATAACTCTCTTAGGCTTGCAGGTAGATTTTTTTGATAGCAGAATCTGACTAAAGGACAAAATGGGTATCTAAAAATGTAAAAATCTAGGCTCTGATAGGTATGAAAATTCTCTTTATCACAGATGTGACACATGGGATGCGATTGATAGTGTTTTGGCCCCAAATGCGACCTAGGGGATATGGGATGTGAAACTTAACTCAAATTTGGTCCCAGATGTGACTCAAGAAATTTGGGGTCTACTAGATGCGATCCTAAACTGGCCAGATGTGACTTGGAATGCGAGATGCGATCTAGGATACCATATGCGATATTATGATGTACTGTTTGATGCAAGTTTTAGTCAATTTCAGGAAAATGTGTCTTCTCTATATGATTCCAGTGACTTGTAGGTATCTAAAAGTTCTTGGTGTTTGTTCATTAGAGGGATTTATCTAAGATTTGCAATTAAAACACATCAAGAAATCATTTTTAGAAAACACAACTAACCTCCCTTATGCTAGGCAGAGATTGGAAACACGTGTTCACTAACTTAGTAATGCACTCAATGAATCCTTAGAATATGATAGTCCAACAACACACAATGGATGTTGGAGCCCATATTAGCCGAGTTCAAGTGTCAAGGAGGGCTTGATATGGTGAATCTCTTGGGGTAATTAGTATTTTCCTTGCACAAGTCTTACCAATCTTTCGGGGGTAAATCAGGTAGCATCTAGCTTAAGATTTTTAATAAAGGTATCCATTCATAATCATCTCCCATAGTCCTACATGAAGGATTGAGACCCATAGCCCTATGAGTACTCAAAACTATGTAGTATCATAAGCAAGATTCAAGTGGCTCCGCTCTACACAAGATTCAAGAATGTCATTAGAAAAGATCATAAATACTCCAATGAAAAAATGAATTATTTCTTCTGAGGCTTTCACCTCAAGGAAGTGTCAAATTTTATAGTGGGGTGGAAGAGTCACCTTAAGACTTGTCCCCACTTGGGTCATTTCCAGGATCTTTTTTCCTCAATTGGTAGGCCTTCTAAAGGTATTGCAATAAAGAAAGTAGATCAATGATTATGAGGTTTGGATTTCTAATTTTCCATGAAGGAGAAGAGCATAATCTCCTAGCTCAAATTATCTTTCCAAGACACATCATGCAAAGTTTAAGTTCAATTACCCAAATTTGACCCCAAATTACAAATTAACTTTCGAGTTTCTGATTTTCCTCAAGGGAAAAGAGCATAATCCTCTGGCTAATTTGAAAATTGACCTCAAATTATAAATAGATTCCTAGAAATAAAAACATAAAGTTTGATTAATTTCTCCAAGGCAACCTACAAATAATAATTATTAGTCTCATATGATAAAGTCTTTGTTAATTCATCCCGCAAACCACTGTTAGGCTGTTAAAACTCACAAAAAACATCAAATCAATCCATTAGAGGTTAGAAAAATCAAAATTCAATCAAATAACCCTAGATGCGATCCTAAATTTGACTAAATGAGATCCAATTTCCTGAATGAGATTAAGTATCCCAAATGCCATCTTGAAATAACCAAAGGCAATACCTGATTGGATGTGATCCAGGAAATGCTGAGTGCGAGCCTTCTTCCCTAATGTGATCCAATTGTCTAGATGTGATCCTTTGTTGGCAGAAACATGACAAAAATTAGTTTAAAAAGGTAGAAATATGGGGCTTGGCCCCACAGTGGGCACCAAAAATGTGTGTGTGAATTGTGGACCTATAAAGCTGCAACACAACACTTCAATAATTCATTATATCAATTGTTGGTATGAGAATTCAATCAAAGAAAATAACAATTGAAATTGAATTATCACTCTCTAACTAACACAAGTATGAAAAATATTTAATATTGCTCTCAAATTAAGATCCTAAACAATGACAATGCATATTAGAATAAGGGGTTCAAAGAAATATGCAATTAAACTATCAAATTCATCCAAATTAGCCATTGATTTATCAATTTATTACTCTTAACCAATTGAAATGTTATCTAATTAGCTATGAAATCAAAATGAGCATATGAAAGCATGAATTCAAATTATCTATTAGAAAACTCAAAAGATTAGGAGCCATTGGAGATTTGAAAATTCCTCTTTTATAGAACTTTGAGATTTTAAATGGTCAAGATGCATCCATGATGAGTGGTTGAGATGCTTCCTTTCTTGATCCATGTGATTAGCTCTCATTGGTTGGAATTGTCTCTGTTTTCCCCTTTAAGGTGACATGTCATTTTAGGAGTGTTTTATTCATTTCTTTTAATTAATTACTCTAGCCATGCATTTAATGGGTTTGATTTAATTAATTAGGCTAAGAGATAATCAAAGTGTTTTTTCTTAATTCTTTGATGAAAAATGCTTGAATTATGAGATTTTATGATTTTATTGAAGTTCATGAATTATGTTAATAATCAGGAATCAAATTAACACAATTAGGAGTTTTATCCCGAATTAGGGCCTTAAGTTTTATTAGCCCAATTTTAGGTGATTACAAATAATATTAACAAAAAATTGACTTTCATTGTAATTAATCAAGGATAGCAAACTTCAAATATGTAAATGATTTTAAGATATTTATGCATAATTAATCATGTTTTGAAGGCCATTAAAAGACCATTTTGAATGTAAAGGGGTAATGTTTAAGTATAAAAGAATGTAAGTTAGAATGTAAATTATCGAGTTGAAAACTATGTTGTCAACTTGACAACATAAACTTATGTAATCAGACCAATCAAAGGGTAGTTAATGGTCAGTTCATGGAAGTTCAAGGTTGGTATTCAGTTGTAAGGGATGATACAAGTCTATAAAGGATGTAAGGGCCCAAGAATGGCTAAGGGAGGAGAAGTAATATGTTGAAATCAATAAAGTTGTTAAATTTTGCATAAACGTTACTCTGGCCTGGGAAACAGTCTTGTTCTTAGAGATTTTTAATGTCTGATATGTTTTTCTTTTGAAGAATCAATGATCTAAGATGCTAGGACATTGAATTGAGATTTTTTTTGTTTTTGTGGCATTTAAATTCATTTTGTTTTGACAAAGAACCAAGGATTTTAGTCACTAACTGTCTAAACCCTTAATTGAGGTAAACAATGGTAACAAAATGTATTTTTTTTTCCTATTTTTACATTGTCCAATTCCCTAAATTTGGTATAGTGATGGGGAAAAATGTATATTAAATCCTCCAAAGGTGTGTAGGGAATCATGAAAAGACTGACATGTGATTTGGATAAAGAATTAGAATGAAAACCTGTCTCAGACTGTGACTGTATAGTGAGTTGTCAGTTTGGTGATGGTTTATTTCTACTAAGGGTTGAGAGTGGAGTGAAGGGTCCAATGATAGATAAGGATATGTTTTGAGTGATCCTAGAGGTTGGAGTGAATACAACACATCTTGTTTGGTAGTTTGAGTGATTGTCCCAAAGGGTTTTCTTGCATGACTGTCACAATGGACAATGAGTTGGTGTTTGTTACTTAACTTCAAGGTTAGGGGTTTGCTGAGGGGTACATGTGTGTATGGAAAGGACTTGTAAATGATGAAAAAGATAAAGAACCATGAGTGCAAGGTTGATCCTAGGGCTAGGTCTATTGAGTGTACTAAGGAAAGAATATTATATTGTGTGATAGTCACATCAAGATTATTAGATTGTTTGGAAAGAATTGTGTATTTGTGTAGGTAGGCATAGACAAAGTGAATCAATGGTATTAAAAGAGGGATTTTTAGAAAATAATTTTTATCCAAATGAATTTGATAAATGTATGGTGTGACTATCTCATAGGATAGTGAAAGGTATTTTGATTTGTTTTAGTTTCATGGACTATTGTTAAATAGAATAGTGAAGGGAGAGTGAGTGGACAGAGCCCAAGGAAGTCTAGTAGAAGAGTCTAGGGAGTTGATGACAAGGGATAGAGGGTTAAAATAAAGGATTCCTAAGTGAAATTATTAAGAGTAGACCTAAGATAGTAAATGAAAGAACATAGATATTTATGGCATGAAGTAGTGATCAATGTTAGGAGTATTTCATTAGTGTTGTAAAGACTAGGGTTGGGTGGAACTAAGGATGTGTTAAGAAGTCTTAGAATGAGATTAGAATGAGATAAAATAGTGTCTTCCATAGTGGAACAAGTAGAAGGAAAATAGGTTTTACATGGACATTAATCAATCCTTAGAAGGAGGTGCAATCAGAGTTAGTCATGTGGATCAGTCAAACAAAAAATGAATCAAAAAATGAAGGATTTAGTGTGGGTTAAGTGACGGAAGAAACCTTTAATGGTACATGAGACTTTTGGGCCCTAAGGCTTTGGATCTGTGTTCTTAAATGATGATCTATCCCACCATAGATGAGGAAAGTCTTGAGAAATTGAGGTACATAAATGGTTTTGAGTTGATCCTAGTTCCCATAGATGGGGTTAGTTCAATCTGAGTTTTATATACATCTTGGAGTGTTAAGTGTCTTTGAGATTTAAGAAGTGTCTTTGTGATTGTAGTAAGTTGTCCTATTGAAATTTAAGAAGTTCAAATGATTAAAGAAGACACAATTAGGAAGGGGGTGGTGAGTGAGTATCCATTGGGTAGAGAAATATAGAATTGTAAAACATCATATATTTTTAGAAAGGATTAGATGTTATCACAAAGTAAGGACATCATATTTCCAATATTATGGGGACAAGAGAAATGTGTAATAGTAGAAGAGGGTTTTCCTGGTAAGATAAAATTAGAAGGTGTTAATTGGAGACAAACCGTACATGGAGTAATTTAGTCCACAATAGTGCAGAATTTTGTAAATAAATAAATAAATAAATAAATAAATAAATAAATAAATAAATAAATATATATATATATATATATATGATGAAGGGTGCTCCCGTTAATACCACAAACACATAACAGAAACAAAGAAACATCAACAATTTGCAAGAACAAAAAATGGACTTCTTATTATCTCCACAAATGTGGAATTACAAATTTTAGAATTACAATATAAAATGTCACATGGGCATTTTCCCTTACAATATTTTGTAGGAAAAAGCCTCAAATCATTACCCAGACATACTACCGAGAGTTGCCCTAGACAACACTACAGACCTTTCTTATATAGGTAATTTCCACTGCCCGAGAAGGTTCTAGAAATTTAGCCCTTAAGGCTGACTATTCTTAAAATTATTTTATTTTCACAATTATTACATTAGGGTTAGCTCAAAAGAATTACAAAATATGTTTTTAGGTAGCCCAACTTCTGGAGGCCATAACTTTCTAATCGTAGCTCCATTTTTCAATTGTAACCACTTTTCAAAAATGGTAGGACCTAATCTATAGTGCTTGAATCATGCAAGCTCCAATCAGTTAGGGGTCGATCATGATTTGGAGTCTCTAAGGCCTTCAAAATTGACTTGAAAGATTTCACACCCAAAAACCTCAATAACTTCACCAATACAGATGATGTGACAATGAAACTCAACTAGTAGGCTGATATGACTAAGATGAACCTCCAATTGTGAAATTAGAACATTTTCAGATCATATGACTAACTTACTAAAAATAGTAAGTTTCCATAAATAGCAGCTCTGCACAAGATAGCCCTTATTGAAAAGAAACTAGAAATATTTCTAGGTGATGCAAGATTGCTCTTACACTGAGGATGCTTCTGCATCAGACACCCAAGGTAATTTGGGAAGTGACTCTGTCACAACTCAGGTGTGAAAAGGAAAACCAAGATGGTTAACCTCTTCCTTTGTCAGCCATGATGCATCTTCAATAGGTCATCCTTTCCATTTGACCAAACATTCTTCATATGTCATGTTCCTTGTGCTTCTACCAACATGACTATCTAGTATGTCCTCAATCTCCTTGGTAGCTAAACTAGTTGCTGAAATACTCCACTGTGCTTCTACGATCTCATCTTCAACACCTCCCTCATGATACTCTATCAGATCTAAAATGTTAAACATTGGTGAAATATTTAGCTCCATAAGCATCTTCAAAACCTCCCTCATGATACTCTGTTAAATCTAAAATGTTAAACATTGGTGAAATATTTAGCTCCGTAGGCAACTTGACCTCATAGGCATTTCTTGAATCATGCTTCTTTAGTATCTTGCACAGCCCAAACTTCTTCATTTTCAACTTGTTATATGTACCAACTGGAAATCTCTCCTTCTGCAAATGAACCATGACTTCATCTCCAACCTAAAATTCCTTATGTCTTCTTTTCTCATCTGCCTTAGCCTTATACTGCACATTCATCTTGGTAATGTGCTTCCTCACCTCCTCATGGATGTTCTTCAAATGTTCTACAAAATCCTCAGCTTCAACACTACTTATTTCTTCTTTATCTATCTTTATCAACCTAGATGCATTTCTGGGACTACTTCCATATACAATCTAGAATTGTGAATTACCAGTTCTCCTATTGATAGAATTATTGTATGAAAATTTTGCTTGTGGTAAAATCAAATCTTATCCTTTTGGCTTATCTCCAACCAAACATCTCAGCAAATTCCCCAAACTCCTATTCACCACTTCTTTCTGTCCATCAGTCTATGGATGATGTGATGAATTGAACTTCAAATCTATCTTTAACTTCTTCCATAATGTATGCCAGAAATATCCAACAAACTTAGTGTCTCGATTTGAAACTATACTCTTTGGCAAACCATGTAGTCTCACCACTTCTCAGAAAAATAATTCTGCTATATGAACAACATCATTAGTCTTCTTGCAGGGAATGAAATGTGCCATCTTCAAAAATCCATCAACTACCACAAAAATTGAATCATGTTACCACCAAGTCCTTGGTAAACCAAGAACAAAATTCATACTGATATCCTCCCATGGCTTCTCTAGTATAGGTAATGGCTGATACACCCTATATTCTACTTCAATCCTTTTTCCATCTGACATACTCTGCAACTCTATACAAACTTCTTGACATCTTGCTACAACTGTGGCCAATAATAATTCTCAATAACCAAAGCAAGGGTTTTATCATGTCCAAAATGTCCAACCAATCCTCTGCTATGCTTCTCCTTGATGAGATTCTCCCTCATAGAACTTCATGGAATGCACAACTGACTCCCTTTGAATAGCATATCATCCTGAATGATGAAATCCAACCACTTCATTCTGTCTAGAGTAATAGGTTCTTTACGAGCTTCACCAAAATCAAGATCTTCTGGATACAAATTTTTGAGCTCCTTGAACCCAACCACCTCAATCTGCATCTCTGTCAGTAATAGTTGCCTTCTACTAAGTGCATCTACAAACCTGTTATACTTTCCACTCCTGTGTTTCAAAAAAAATGTATAACTCTATAAAAACTCAACCCATTTCAAATGCCTTTGATTCTAGTTTCCTTGACTATTCAAATATTACAAAGCTTGATGATCAGTATACAAAACAAACTCCTTAGGAAGTAGATAGTGTCTCCACTTCTTCAATACCTGAACTATAGCATAAAATTTTTGATCACAAACATAATATTTTCTTTTGGCATCATTTAACTTCTCACTGAAATAAGCGACAAGTTTAGCTTCTTTACTCATAATAGCTCCTATTACAGTACCACTAGCATCACAGTCTACTTGAAACACCTTATTAAAATCTGGAAGTACTAAAATAGGTTGTTCTATAACTTTCTATTTCAACAATTGAAAACTCTTTTCTGCCATTGTAGTCCACTTAAAATCTTTTCTGTCCCCTCTCATTATTTCAGTCAAGGGTCCACAAATACTGCTAAAACTTCTTATAAACTTTCTGTAAAAACTAGCCAAACCATGAAAAGATCTTACCTCAGTAGCACTCCTTGGAGTAGGCCATTCAAGGATAGCCTGCACTTTTTTTGGGTCCATTTTTGGACCTTCTGCTGAAACTACAAATCCTAGATACACTAACTCCTTCACAAAATTGCACTTCTTCAAATTAATCAACAATTTCTCTTCCCTTAACTTCTCAAATACCATACAAATATGCATCATATTCTCCTCCAATGTCTTACTAAAGATCAAAATATCATCTAGGTATATAATGACTAACTTACCTAGAAATTTTTTCAGAACCTCATTCATGAGCCGCATGAAAGTGCTCGGTGCATTGGTTACCCCAAAAGGAATGACTAACCACTCATGCAGTCCTTCCTTTATCTTGAAAGTAGTATTCCATTCATCTCCTTCTCTGATTTGAATCTGATGATATCTACTCTTCAGATCTATCTTTGAAAAATACATGGCTCCACTCAAACAATCCATAATATCATCCATTTGTGGCAATGGAAACCTATACTTTATTGTGATCTTGTTTATTGCCATGGAATCTATACACATCCTCCATTCTCCATTCTTCTTTGGTGCTAATACTACCGGTACAACACATGGACTTGGGCTCTCCTAAATCAACCCCTTTTGTAACAACTCATGTACTTGTTTGTTCAACTCTTCACTTTCTGCTGGTGTCATTCTGTGTGCTACCTTATTTAGAAAATTAGCTCCTGGAATCAAGTCCATCTGATGAATGATCTTCCTTACCGGTGGTAATCCATCAAGTACATTATTAGATACAATAGCTTGAAACTTATTTAACAAATCTGCAACTTCTATAGGAACATCTTCTACTTTGTCTTTTCCAACTTTTGGAATTAAAGAAAAACACACATGCTCATGCCTCATACCTTCTAGGAATTTTCTTTCATCAACAAAACTTATTCTTGCATTACCACATACCTTTTCTTCTATCTCCTTCAATGGCTTTAGCTTATGTCACACTCCATCCTTTGTCAGGGAATAGGTATTCACATGACCATCATGTACAACATGCCTATCAAACTGCCATGGTCTACCCAACAACATATGACATGCATCCATAGGTATGATATCACATAGTACCTCATCATAGTATCCATCAATCTTAAACTTTACTAGACACTGTTCACTGACCATGACCTTGTGGTCATCCTGTACCTAGGCAATCCAGTATGGATGTGGATATTTTTGTCTCTTGAGCTTCAACTTTGTGACCATCTCTTCTGACACCAAATTATCCATTCTACCACTATCAATAATCACATCACAAAACTTATCTTCACACTTGCACCTGGTGTGAAACAAGCTCCTCCTTTGTTCAGGCTCATTCTCACCACTCAGCAGGATTTTTCTATTAATTATCATTTCTCCTCTTTCAACATCTTCAGAATGTGATGATCTGGCATCTTCATCTACATGTGCAACTCTGGCCTGGCCTTCATTTCTCCTATCTGTCCTTCCTTGGCATTGAGGACATTCAAATTCCCTATGACCTTCTTCTCCATAGCGAAAACATGTTCTACGAAAGCCTCCTCTTCTAGGTCCTTGTCCTCTTCCTCTTCCTCTTTGATCTCTATTATTCTGATCATGGAAACAATTGAAATTGTTTCCTCTCTGATTCTGACTACTACTGGCCTCATCCTTATTTTTTGGATCTTGATTTTAGCCTCCATATGACCATCCACCAGATCTTCCACCACGTCCTCTTCCATTTTATCCTCTCTCAAACTTCTTGTTCAACTTTTCCTCTACTTTTAGGGAAAACTGGTATGCCTCTTCAATACTGTTCATTCAAACCAGATTCAACTCCTCTTGAATACTCAGCCTCAACCCATTAACATAACTAGAAACTTTCTCCATATCAGCTTGTGCATGGCCTATTTTGATGAGGATTTGATAGAACTCCTTTGTATACTCCTAAATAGATCTTCCTGCTTGCTTCAAACTTTGCATTTTATTCAGTAGGTCAAGCTCATAATCAACAAGAATGAACTGTCGCTTCAATTTATCCACCATCCTATCCCATCTTATGATTTTATCCTTTCCTCTTCTATTTCACTCCAATTGAATCTCTTTCCACTAGATCTTCACATGACCCTTCAGTTTGGCCTTTGCAAACTTGACCCGATCAGGATCCTTGATGTCTTCATACTCAAAATATTCTTCTAATTCATTGATCCAGTCAATCAACTCCTCTAGGTTAAGATTTCTTGAAAATGCAGGAACCTCAATCTTAGGTCTTTTCCTAATCTTGGAAATGACCCAAATAAGCCATTCTTCCTCTTGGTTCATAATTTTGCCTTCTCCTTCTTGATCAAGATTTCCTTCTTCAGCTTCATCCTCACTTTTGTCTCTAACATTAAGATTTAGTCCTCTGTGAATCTGTTCTTGCAATGCTCACAGTTGTCTCTGGAGCGCTCTAACATCAGGTGTCACACCACCAGCTCTTCCACCACATTCCCTTCATGGAGGAATTTTCATGGTGATCGCTAAAACCCTAACCACGATCATGGTGTAAATTGCCTCATAGTCAACGATCTGTCTACACACTCAAGAACTCCCACTCTGATACCACTTGATGAAAGGTGCTCCCCTTAATACAAAAAATGCATAACAGAAATAGAGAAACAACAACAATTTGCAAGAATAGAAAATGGGCTTCTTATTATCTTCAAAAATGTGGAATTACAAATTTTAGAATTACAATATGCAAAGCTACATGGGCATTTTCTCTTACAATATTTAGTAGGACAAAGCCTCAAATCATTACCCAGATCTACTACCAAGAACTGCCCTAGAAAACACTACGGACCTTTCTTATATAGGCAATTTCCACCACCCGAGAAGGTTCCAAAAATTTAGCCCTTAAGGCCAACTATTCTTATAATTATTTTATTTTCACAATTATTACATTAGGGTCGGCTCAAAAGAATTACAAAATATGTTTTTAGGTAGCCCAACTTCCGGAGGCCATAACTTTCTAACCGTAGCTCCATTTTTCAATTGTAACCACTTTTCGGAAATGGCAGGACCTGATCTACAGTGTTTGACTCATGCAAGCTCCAATCAACTGGGGGTTGATTGCAACTCAGAGCCTCTAAGACCTTCAAAATTGACCTAAAATATTTCATACCCAAAAACCTCAATAACTTCACCAATACAGATGATGTGGCAATGAAACTCAACTGGTAGGTTGATATGACTAAGATGAACCTCCAACTGTGAAATCAGAACATTCCAAGATCATATGACCAACTTACTAAAAATAGTAAGTTTCCATAAATAGCAACTCTACACAAGATAGCCCTTATTGAAAAGAAACCATAAATATTTTTGGGTGATGCAAGATTACTCTTACACCTAGGATGCTCTTGCATCAATATATATAATTGTGAGTGCAGACTTTATCAAACAACCATACCTTGTATTCAAATGCTTCACTTTCCATATAGACAGATGTAATCCACTCATGGGCTAGGAATATATAATTGGAAGAGGATGACCTTTAGAAAAAAAAACATCTTAATCTAGTTACAACATGAGATTAAAGGAGCTAATGGAAAGAAGATATATTTTATAAGAGATGTCTAATATTAAGTAACTATAAAAGAAAGTCCCATTATGAAAAGTTAATGAAAAGCTACATAACATTATATAAAATAATAGAGAGGTACAATCCATTTTTCATGATTAGACATTTACTACAAATAAAGGACCTTATTACCATTTTTATAATTTTGAAGATAATATGTCATAAATATATTATCCTTACCATAAGAGAGAGAGAGAGAGATAAATCAACTTTCAATGTAAGAACAACATGAGTTTGATAGGATAAAATGAGCACTCAAGTTACTATCCTAGACAAAGATATTTGTAGCATTACAATGGAAGGACAATGCTTTGTATCAGTGAAGTACAACCAAGGTATGCGAAACCCATGTTGGTCTATGGTGACTGATTAGGCTAGTACTATACACTTTTCATTTATTGTGGAGTTCAGGGCATCATCCCAAAAAATAATAATTTTGGGGGCTATTTTTCTAGCTACTTTTTTGGCTATTTTTTCAGCCGACATGTTGTAACCAATTCTAACCCTAAAGAGGCAAAAATTTTGTATAAAATGGCTTAGGGTTAGGGATTTCACAATGTATGTTTTTAGTAGCTTCTTGCGGTGGTATTGAGCTGTAAGGGATTGCAGATTGTAATCAGGTTGTAATCACTGGATAATAAGAATATTGGACTCGTTGTTGGTGGATGTAGCCCAGGGATTGGGTGAACCACATTAAATCTTTGTGTCTTGTGTTCTCTTATGTGTGGTTTATTATTTTATGATATTGAGTATATTTTCATGTAACTGTTATTTCTATCTAATTAATCCTAATAGCCCAAATAAAGCTACAAAATTGTTACAAGTTTCTTCCACGATGAGAAAAAATGGATTAGAATTCTTGATGTTATAAAAGAAAAGCACTCTTAATAATGAAATAAAACATGAGAGATATAAATAACTATTTATAGAATATAATAAAAGGGAGATATACAAATGCTACAATGATGATATTTATAGTATCTAGAAAAATGAATGAAGGTCATTGATAAATATGAGGGTAGTAGCATGATCTTCAAGACATTGAGTGATATAATCAACACAATTATTACAAAGAAACTGGTAGAAGGGTGTATATATGTTGGAACAAATGAGTTAATGGTAATTGTAAATCATTATTTTGAGTATTTTTGTTGCATCCATGCCAATGAAAGAGCACTTTAGTAGTGTAACATGAGATAAGGGTTTGATATAAAATAAGTCATGATATTTTTGAAAGTAAATGTTAGGAATGAATGATGAATATATCCTATGGGGGAGTATTTAGAGCCATTCTGTAGCAAGTGTATGTTGCATTCATGACTGTGGTTGTCATTGATGTCAACACAGTGATCTACTAGAGATTAGCAAAGAAGCATACAATGTTTGAATTAGCGCACATGGAGTATTGAAGATCAAGCTATGCAGAGTTGAGGACTTAATCTATATTGTGTCCTGAGATCATGGTCAAGAGCACCTACAAAAATTTAATTATTCATGATAGTTATGTGTAATTCAATGGAAGCAGTATTCAGGCAGTGTTCCTGAGAAGCAGTTTGTGATAACTAGATGATATCGCCTAATCGGGATAGAATATAGGCATGCGAAGTTGTACAATTGATGAAGACATTATGATAGTGACGTGGACATTACAACATGGTCAGAGGTCATAGCAGTGAATAATTTTTTTGTTTGGAAGTCGATAATTTTTATGTAATTGTGAAATATTGTGTAACGTATGAAGGTTTATATTTTGTAATTGGTTAAGCCTTATTGGACAACTCATTTTTAATTATTTGAGTGTGGTATAAAGGAAGGATTCATTTCCTTTATTGTTTTAAGAACATATGTAAGGAATTGTAGAATTGAGCAATAAATGTTGTAATAGGATATGTGAATTGTAGAGAGCTGATATTGAGATCTGGTGAAGTAGTTGTTGCGGTTTGGCACAGATAGAGGATCAAAGATAAGTTTCTGAGATCAATAATTATTTGGTATTATTTTGTTTGAGTAATACAAAGATCAGTTGGACAGTGTGTTCAGTGATCTTGCCCTTGAAGTTGTTTGGATAGTGGGTCCTTCTACCTTCCATAACTCCTAACCGGGTTAGAATCTTTTAATAGGGATTCAAAGTCTCCTAATAGGGATTCATATGTATTGAATGTATTTCATAAGGATCTTAACAAAGTCTATCCTCTCACAAGGAATTTTTATATTGGTACATTTTTTGTGGGCATCATTCCCACTGGGGCTTACTCTCTGATCAAGAGGTTCCCTAGCCAACATATCTTGTGTTATTGTGTTTCTATGTATGTTTATCTTTCTATGGTTGTTTCTTATATTGATTACATGGTTGAAATATGTAAATGGTGATAAAATTTGTATTTATCTAATAATTGATTCACCCCCCCTCTCAATTATCTTGGCGGACTTTACTTTCTAACAATTGGTATCAGAGCAATAGGTCCTTGAAGGAAAAGTTTAACAAATTAAGGAGATCCATGGGGAATCATTTTAGGAAAGAAAGCCCTAAGTTTGATGGAGTAAACTATGACAGTTGGAAAGAAAAGATAAAGACACATTTTCTATGTTTAGGACCAAGGTACTACTTAATCACAAAGAATGTGAAGACTATCATTGAAGAAGACAAAATTTAAGAATGTACTAATGAGGAAAGAGATATGTTAATGTGTAACATACTTGCCAGAGAAGCATTCTTGTCAGCCCTTCTGGAGAATGAATACAGTTAGGTAAAATATCTAAGAACATCTTATGAAATTTGGTTAGCTTTACAATCTACTTTTGAAGGTGATGTACATGCAAAGAGAGTTGGATTATATAATTGGATATGTGCATTTGAAGATATAAGAATGATGGAAAATAAATTTGTTAGAAGTTATATTGGTAGAATGTTAGAGATTGTTGCAGGTATCAAATCTTGTGAAGGAAATAAGACCAAGAATGAGGTGATATGGAAGATTCTAAAGACATTAACTCCTATATTTAAGCATACAACGCAGATGATTGAACAAGTTATACCTTGTACTGAGAACTTTACCAGAGAAACTCTTCCTGGAATATTAGAAGCAACAGAGATAAGCTTGAGATAGTTAGGAGACCTACCTAGAATTGAGACAACATTCAGTGCACTTAGTGTTCACCCCACCTTGTCAAGAAGCATTAGTGTAAGCAGAGACTATGCTAGTGGTATCAAATCTAAGACCAAAGAAGATAGAAAGATTAAGGAATTTCCTTTCTTGTGAAAAGAGAACTTGAAGGTAAGAAAATCTTTAAATGCTGGACTTGTCAAGAATATGGTCATTTTCCATCTAAATGTCCTAAGAGAGTAAAGAAGTATAAGAAGAACTTTAAACCTAGAAGATCCAAAGAATGTTACTATGCTAATGATGAAGAATTTGAGGCTAGTATTGAGAAATCCCTAAGTGAAAGTGATAATGAGAATGATGATATAGGATTTGTAGCAATAAAAGAAGAAAACTCTGAAACTAAAGTTGGAGAAGAAAAAGCTTTAGTTTCTCAAGTAGAAAAGAGATCTAATTGGATTATAGATAGTGGTTGTTCGCATCATATGACTGGTGACATGAAGAAGTTTATAAAGTTTAACAATTATGATGGAGGTATTGTTAGAGTTGGAAACAATGCACCTTGCTTGATAAAAGGAATAGGATCTATTAGTCTTGATGGAAAGACTAACACTGATGATGTTTATTTTGTGGATGGATTGAAATATAACCTTTTGAGTGTTGGACAACTAGTTGATAAGGGATATAAAGTTTGGTTTACTAAGAAAACTTGTGTGATCAAGGATAAGGATGGTAATTTGATTGGAACTGGATCAAGAACTAGAGGTAATGCATTTTAGTTAAACCCTGTAGAGATGACATGTTTGATTACTAAAATTGATGACAGTTAGTTATGGAACATAAGATTTTGCATATAAACTAAGATAACATTGTGAAAGTAAATACTACACTTGTAGTAAGAGATTTTCCTAAGATTATAAAACCTAATAACATGATTTGTAAAGAATGTGTGATGGCTAAGTAGAAAATAAATTCATTTTTGAGTAAGAAGTTTACATCAGCAGAGAAGTTGGAAATTGTTCGTACAGATTTGAGCGGTCCCACAAGGACTAGAGAATTCTATGGTGAAAGGTATTTTATGATTCTTGTTGATGATTTTACAAGAATGATGTGGATTTTATTTCTTAAAGAAAAATTTGAAGTATTTGATAAGTTATCTAGAACAGATGAAACTCCTACAGTTGAACAAAAGAAGTACAAATCTATGATTGGAAGATTGCAATATTTAACTCATACAAGACCAGATATATCACATGGAGTTGGAATTGTTACAATATTTCAAGCTAATCCTAATAAGTCACATTATGTAGCAGTAAAAAGAATACTGAGATATTTGAAAGGCATAATTGAATATGGATTATGGTATGAAAAATATAATGACTTTACCCTAGGTGCATATACAGATGCAAATTAGGGAGGTAGTGTTGATGACATAAAGAGTACAAGTGGTGGAGCATTTTTTCTTGGAGGAAGATTGGTTTTTTGGCTAAGAAAGAAACAAAATTGCATTTCATAGAGCACAGAAGAAGCAGAATATGTAGCAGCAACAAACAATTATAATCAAATAATATGGATGAAACAAATGTTGAAGGACATTGGAATCAAATTTGATGAGCCTATTGTTATACACTGTGACAACACTAGTATAGTAAGTATGTCTAAGAATCCCATATTTCATTCTAAGACAAAGCATATAGAAAAAAAGTATCATGTTGTAGGAGAGAAAGTTGCAGAAAAAGAGGTTAGACTTGAGTATATAAGTACAAAAGAGAAGATTGCAGATATATTTACAAAGCCCTTACCTAAAGATACATGTGAGTATTTGAGAGGTATGCTTGGGGTTATGCCCCAGCCTACTTTTGAGAAGTGATGTAGATTGTTGCATCAGTCCAGTGGTATATGAGCTCCATCTTTTATGGATTGGATGTTGGTACTTCCTCTATGGGGGAGCATGTGTGTTTTGAGCTGAGTCATGAAGGACTATAGTGAATGTATTTTCTAAAAAGTGTCTTTTGACATTGAGGATTGACATATTGATGCTTATTTTTTTTCATTGATGTCAATGGGGGAGAAGTACATGAAGAAATATATGAAAAAAAAGAGAAAAATCATCTATGGGGAGAAGGACAAAAAAGAGAAGAAAGGAGAAGAAAAGAGAGAGAAAAGAATAAAAAGAGGGAGAAGGATACAAACATCTGTTGGAGGAGATGAAGCAATATAAAATGAAAAACCTGAAAGATTTGATTGATGAAGAGGATGTGAAAAGATTGATTGATGAAGAGGTTTTGAAAATATTTCAGAGCAGTAGCGTTGTAGTTTGGTATTTATGGAACTTGGATGTTTTTCATCTATGTTGCCATCAATGCCAATGGGGGAGATTGTTAGGAATTAATACTGAATATATCCTATGCAAGATTATTCGGAGCTATTTTGTAGTAGTTGTATGTTGCATTCATGACTGTGGTTGTCATTGATGTCAACACAGTCATCTACTGGAGATTAGCAGAGAAGAAGACAATGTTTGAATTAGCACACGTGGAGTACTGAAGATCAAGATATGTGAATTTGAGGACTTACTCTATATTGTGTCTTGAGATCATGGTCAAGAGAGTGTATGGAAATTTAAGTATTCATGGTAGTTATGTGTAATTCAATGGAAGTAGTATTTAGGCAGTGTTCCTGAGAAGCGATTTGTGATAACTAGATGATATCTCCTAATCGGGAGAGAATATAGGAATGCAAAGTTGTATAGTTGATGAAGACATTATGAAAGTGACAACATGATCAAAGGTCACATGAGTGAAGAATTATTTTTTTTGAAAGCCGATAGTTTTTATGTAATTGTGAAATATTGTGTAACCTATGAAGGTTTATTTTTGTAATTGGTTAAGCCTTGTTGGCTGACTCATTTGTAATTATTTGAGTGTGGTATAAAGGAAGAATTGTTTTCCTTTATTTTTGTAAGAACATGTGTAAGGAATTGTGGAATTGAGCAATATATGTTGTAAGAGGATATGTGAATTGAAGAGATTTGATATTGAGATCTGGTGAAGCAGTTGGTGCGGTTTGGCACAGAAAGAGGAGAAAAGATAAGTTGCTAAGATCAATAATTATTTGGTATTTTTCTATTTGAGTAATACAAAGATCAGTTGGATAGTGTGTTTAGTGATCTTTCCCTTGAAGCTATTTGGATAGTGGGTCCTTCTATCTTCCATAACTCCTAACCGGGTTAGAATCTTTTAATAGGGATTCAAAGTCTCCTAATAGGGTTTCATATGTACTGAATGTATTTCATAAGGCTCTTAACAGAGTCTATTCTCTCACAAGGAATTTTTATATTGGTACATCTTTTGTGGGAATCATTCCCATCGGGGTTTACTCTCTAATCAAGAGGTTCCCTAGTCAACATTCTTGTGTTACTGTGTATGTTTATCTTTCTATGGTTGTTGCTTATATTGATTACATGGTTGAAATATGTTAATGGTGATAAAAGTTGTATTTATCTGATAACTGATTCACCCCCCCCTCTCAGTTATCTTGGTGGACTTTACTTTCTAACAGTAAAAACTTTAGGCCATATTTTGAAACAAAGGAGAAGTCATTTTTATTATACAAATAAAGAATAAAAAAACATATTGATTATTTTTTTTGTGTGTGCATGGAAATCTCAAGAAATATCACATGCTAGATCCATTGTGAAAGCCCCAAGATCAAGGAAAGAAATGCTAGATTTTTAATATGAAGTCAAGACCCTTAAAATGACCTAATGTGACTCACACAATGTAAGAGATCAGATAACCTATGAAATAATCAAAGAAACCCACAAATATATGGTGCAGTCATATGTAGTTTAAGAACAAGATATAGGAAAACCCTCCTTCATGCAGAGGTCTTTGAATATTCTTATAATTTAAATGTGCAACAAAGATTCAAAGTATAGAGATCCTTTTCACACAAAACCATAATTTTGTGGTGTATGAAGAAGAGACAAGCTTTCCAAATTTCAATATCTCAGAGATAAGAAGAGACAATCTTACTAGTAAAGAGGAGACTGGCCTTTAGATATACAAGTAAAATGGCTTCAAAATATTCATCTAATCTTCATAATGAAACTTCAAAATTCTCCAAAAAATAAGAGCACCAAATTTAAAAATGCTAAAGAAAATGTCAACTAATAAAAAAATTACAAGGATGAGGCACATTCACAACTTTTGCAGTTGTAACATGTATATCAACACAAAAAGAAACACATAGTTTTAGTTTACATAAAAGAAAATATGAGACTTCATTATACCCAACAACTTGTGGTATTGTTGTTCGTGTTGGCTTTGTTGGACCCTGCAATTAAGATTCAATATACATTATTCAATAAGATTAACTATGCAACATAATGAAATATTGAAAAGTGTGTTATCTTATTGAGCTTCACTTTGTTTCGAGAATAGTTTAAAATTTTCTACTTAACAGGGCTAACCACTTGAAGGTGGAAGCTCATTTGCCCCCCCCCCCCCCCCCCCCAACATCCCTCTAAATTCCCCGTTAACATCTAACATTCATTTATTCTTTCATCCATTAATAAAATATAAAATTCATTCATTAGAACATTAAATTATTTAATACATAACATTAATTAACACACAACATTAAAAAATATTCATTAACACATATCACTCATGAACATTGATTAGTACATAACTACATTCATTAACACATAAAATTCAGTCATTATCAATTAAGGTAGATTTGAATTATTATTATTATTTTGAAGCTATGTAAAGACTAAGTGGAGCATCTTTTTGTTCATCATTGCCCCCCTCTTTAGTTGTTTTTCCCTCTGATCATGATCTTAATGTATGCCTAGTCCTATATTGAGGACAAGGACATTGATGCAAAGGGCGGTCCTTTGCAATAACAAAGAAATGGGTTAAATTAAAAACACTTTTTATTATTGTTGCAAGTATTTCATTAAGTTAAAGAAAATAACTATGGTGTTGTTTACCTGATGGGGCCATATCATCTTACAGATCATTTTGTCTAGCCTCAACCTCAACATGATGAACACCCTCTAGATCCCTTGGAATTGAAATATGAAAGGTTACATTAATCAATACACCAATTATAATTAAATTTGTTTAAAGGAATAACAATGGTCCTCTTTAATTGATGGGGGAACATCACATTCCTAATGTTGTTGATGCAAAGTGGGCAGTTGAAAGCCTTAAACAATGAACAATTGGCAAGATTTAGGTGCTCAATACACCAAATTATGAAGGTCAAGTGCCCTACACTTATCCCAAGTGTAGAATGAACAAGGAGTGAGGTTATCACAACCCCCAAATTCCAAGGATAATCTAATCACTAGGTTCCACAAGGTTCTAAGCACCAATGACCAATGCTTGCTAAGGAGTTTCCTTAACCCAATAAGAAACCAAACCCCATGAAATGACTCACAAGACTAGGGGTGGCCTACAATCACTATTTTGGCCTATTTAGGTCCTATTTGTTTAGTTTCAATGGATCTTTCCCTCACAAGGGCCATTTCCCTCAAAAACAACCCATACATCCTAGTTGCTTTCCAATCCAAAGACTAGGCTTGTAGCCTTTCCTAGAAGGTATTTTGATCATAGGTCAAAATGATTCCACATGAGATATGAAATAGGTTTGAGATTCTGACACCCTTTTGGGTTTTATGGAACATATCCAATCACCAAGATGTGAAGTCAAATGGAGGATGCTGAAACAACTAAACTAGATCGGGCTAATAGGCCTAATTAGGTCTCCAATTGCACTACAAGTGATCTTTCCTCCAAGTCAATGAATAAACCAATTATGGGAGCATGTGAGGACATATGAAAGGGCTCAAAATCCACATTTTTGAGTCTTGGTGAATCCCCAACCGAGATTTATGGTGACTGTTCTAAGTCACTGACTAGTGCACACATAGTGATGTACACCTAGGGCATTATGACAAATCCACTCCCCTGAAAATCCCCACTTCTAACCTGAAAAATATGAAAATAAATTGAAAAAGGTTGAATTCCACCAAGGGGCATCAATTTCCCATGGTGGAATTGGTCCAAACAACCAAGCCCTATTGGGAACCCTGGTTTTAGGCCTTCAATCCAAGCAGTACCACTAAAAAATAGATAACTCACATAATAGGATAGATCAGGACATGGGACTAATTGAAAAAGGAATTATACTCAAGGATCCAACTTTTGGCTTCAAATTTTCATGCTCTCATGTCCGTACCCATCCGTACACTTCAATTCTCCTCGAAAATTACAGAGAAATGTTGATATTTTATTGATTCAAAATTGCCAATTACACATTGTTACCTTCCACCTACTTGAAAGGGTTTATGAAGGCTTCCCCCATTGGTTACAACCTAATTTCAAACCATATGACCATTGGGGTCTTTGTTTACAACTTTTGGCAAAAGTTGTCAAAGTTGTTAAGCAACTTTTACAACATTTTTGCAATCTTTGCATTCTAGGTGACCAAACTTGGTCTAGACCTAATCTAGTGATCCAACATGGATCTAAAGCTTCAAAAACATGAAAATAGAAAAAATCCTAAGATTTTAGGCCTCCTGACCACCTTTGACCATAGTTGACCAAGGGCTTATAGTTATGCCAATCTTGGAACTAGGTCTTACAATTTGGTCTACATGCCTAGATAGTAGGTCTAACCTAAACTAGATGTCCTTAGGACTTTGATGATCATTATTTGTTGAGTTTATTGTGAGTGCTCCTGCACTATTTTTCTACTTGGATCATGCTCCACTTGGTCACCACAGACTACATGCTCTAAAATATTAACAAAAAAGGTTACATTAATTACTAAACCAATTTCAATTTAAGATGTTTAATTGTATTAATAATTAAATAAAATTTTTTTAATAGAAAATGAATACCTCCACTATTGGGATGCACATCCAAACCTTCATCATGTGCAGGTTATGTTACATATTTAAAACAGATATAGTCACTTTATGTTGGAACTTAACATAAAATAGATTATTGGTAAAGTATTCAATTTGAAATAATTTTCATTTAGCTTATTTACCCATGTGACAGATGCACCAGAATCTCCTATTTTCCCACTCAATTTTGTAGCCGTTCAACCATGACTATATAGCCTTGCTAGTAGGAAATTATCTTGTCATCTTCTATGGGAAGCCTATTAAAATTAGAGACTTGTATTTTTTCTTAGTATCATGAATTTAATTTTATTGTTTCATAAAAAAAAATTGTTTGCAATTCATAAGTATTTTGATACAATATTTCATTTATTGATACTTACAATTCGTGTGAAAGGTTTCATATAACCAAGAAAGTTGGGATTGTCTTTCCCGTGCTTTTCGTGTCTTGTATTGGTTGCCTTTGATGTGTCACTCATTCTATGGAAAGTTTGAAATATGATAGATTATAAAAATGTAAAGAGTAATTAGTACATAATTACATTCTTAATAGGATCACATACCTTCTTTTGGAGTCTAGTGGTGTATTTTCTTTTTTACTTTCAATTATCTCCTTCACATCCAAAATCGGTTCCTTCCACCCCTTTGGAATCATGGGGGTATGCTCGTACTTTACATTCTTCTCTAAATGTATCCTGTATTGGTCTCTCACATACTTTAGATATGTGCCATCTTTCTCAAGGAGCTTGGTTTTGTCGAATGTATCAAATCCAAACAACCCAACTATATGGTTTGTGAGTTCATATTTTAACCTTTTTTCTTGGTCATTCCACCTTTTAAGAAAAAGGAAAGTTGTTCGATTCATAAATGAACTGAAGCTACCTTTAATGTAGTCCAAGAAATGGATCAAAGGAAAACTATTCTAGAAATGATATGAAATGAAAATAGTGGATTAGGGTTAATTCACATATGATGTTCCACCTTTTACATATGGTGGACCCAAATATATGCAATGCAATGTCCTTAAGAATTTTATAAAAAATATCATTTCTTGCAAAAAAATCATGGGATCATTAGTCCAAAACTAGTGATCAATAAGTAAATTATAATTAGAGAATATATATTAATAATTTTAAAGTACCTCAAACCTTATGTATCTTTAATGAAATCAATTTTTTGTCTCTCACCACAAATGTGGCATGCAACGTCCCCATACTAATAATATGTGAAGATCCATGAAATGATGGTATGTTATCACCAGTAGTTGCTCCTCGTGCATCCTCATGTGCATATCCTACAGTAGAAAATGAATCCACTATGAAATTCCCCCAAGAAAGAACACTAAAAGGGAAATGAACACAACACAAGAGAGAGAAAAGGAGGGATCTACCAATATGATGTGCAGTAGAGGATGTCTTCATGTTGTGTGTTTCCAACATCACAATCAGAAATACAGGTGGGGTTGACCTTGAATGAGGAAACATTTTCACATGATTATTCACATGACCTGAAGAATAATACATTAAATATATAAAATATTAAATATATTAGAAATAATGGTGCAAGAGTAATAATACATTAAACAACAGTAATCTTACAAGTTCTAAGAGTACATACCATACTAAAGAATTGGAAGGTGTGCCAAGGGCATGGACAGGTGTAGGGAACATGGGTCCATCCATTCCAAGTGCATTTGAGGCCAAGGTATCAGAGGAAGGTCTTTAAAAAGTGATTGTCTTAGAGGTATGGAAGATTGTCCTTAAGTGACAATGGTAAAAGTGGGTAAATGTTATTAGTTTGATTCAAAATTTGTGTTGTGCATGGTCAGGGACCAAGTGAATGGTTGTGAAAAGAGTCTCTAGGAGTGTAAACAATTTGGTTTCCTTTTTTGTGTACAAGGTTTTCCAAGGTATGGCAAGTCGATACATGGTAGTTGTGTGAGGCTAATATGGGGCAATCACTATTGTCTTGATTTCTATAATGGATCAGTTTTAAGAAATGTTGTCAAGTGATTGAAAGACTATTAGAAGGGTCTAATAATGTCTCTAGGTTGATCAATGGGTGAATGAATTATTTGGTTATGTTTGGAAGGGTTATGAAGACATGAACTGGTCAAGGTAAAGTTTTGTGGACAGTCAAGTCAAGATTATGTTTGTGTGGGTCAGTAGATCTTGGGAACATAATGGACATGTAATGAGTCCACTAGAGTATTTTAATGGTGTGAAAATATTATAAGAAGCACTTGTGGGTTAGTAATTGATATAATGGTGATTACTAGTGAAGGGATTGAGTGAAACTTTTATAAGGAAAGGTGTTGATGAATTTGGAAAGGAGAGAGATTTAGTTGTTAAGTTAGGACATGAAGTATATTGTGATAATAGTACTGTGACAGTAAATTTTGATGAAGACTTTTATGAAACACACAGATGGAAGGATTGGTGAGTTTTGTGAGGATCACATGAAGGTCCTTGGAGAGGCTAAAAGGTGACAAGTTCCTTGAATGAAGCTATAGGTTTGAGGTATGTACATATTGTTAAATCTATGTAGAGATGTTTATATTTGTCATGTTAGGATAGTAAATTGAGAATGGTTATGATTTGTTAATACATAGAGGAGTGGTGTTAGGTATGAAGGCTGGGAGAGGGACCTTGGATGTCCAAATGAAGGCCAAGTGGTCAGAGATGTTTATTGATCACAAGAAAAATGGCAATTTGGGTTTAGGGTTGTAGAGGTATTAGTGAGTTTCAAGGTTAGATAGTAAAGTTTTAAGTTTATATTTCATTTGTAAAAGATGATGGGATCTAAGTATGGTGAGTTGAGAATTTTACAAGAGGGTGTGATGTCATGGAGTGTTAAGAGGAAGAGTGAATTGTTCACTCATGATGTCTGATCAATAATGTATGATGATCAGTTTTTGTGGAAGTATGCAATCAATCAACAAGTCCATGTGATCAGAGATATAGTGGAATCCATTTATATTGAAGTTTTAATTAGACTTAGATGTGATTAGTGAGTAGGGTAGAGACCTAGTGAGTGGTTGGAACTTTTCATGAAGAGAATCAACTAGATCCCTCTGCATTAGCTACATAATAAATATATGAGAAATAAGACTTGCATTAAAAATGGTAGTGATAATGTATAGAACATGGTCATCACTTGAACTACCTATAGTACCCTAATCCTAGCCACTAGGTAGATGAGGATGCATAAAACTCTATAAAAAACCACACATACATATTTTGGTTAATGACATAAAAGAGTATAAATATAAACCATTATTGAACTTTTGTTATAATTAAATATTTCATTACTGCTTTCTTCCAAGTTTTGTGCTTGCCGCATCAATTTTTGCACCCTCTCTTTTATCTCATTAGTTTGAGGGTTGATGCATGACAAAACAATAATTTTTGTATTAATTTTTCTAATATATATTTTAATCATTTGGACCGAGTTTGTGGAAAGTGTGATTTAATCATTGTAGAATACTGAGCCCAGCTCTATTAAGATGTCATGAGGTATTGAAGGTTCCTTTCCCTTTCCTCAAACTTTTGTTTGTGACAAGAATATTATTAACACTATCAAAATTACTCCAAAACACTTAAGACAAGAACATAATAATATAACATTTTTTTTCTATCTAATTTGTACAATTACAATGAGGTTAACCTTCTCGGTAGAAGGGTCAAGAATAACATCCCTATCTGTGCTATGTGACGGATCCATGTGGCCCTGTGAAAAAGATCAAATATAAAAACCTTAGCATAATGAAACCAATAGAAGTAGAAAAAAAATTAATAATAGAATGGTATATTGGAGCCATTATTTGGAGGTTGGATAAAATGGTATCTAGTACGTACCTCCCCCATGATAGTAAATTTATTTATATCTATGTGATTCAAATTGTAATCAATTAGAAACTCTTCCCCTACACTTATTAATTTTATCGCCAATACGAATACACTATTTCCCTCACGCACCTCAAATATGCAATTGGATTTCTTATTAGTTGACCCAGGCAATGTACTATTTATAAAACCTATAATATTCCCTATTTCTTTTGGTCTTCTGTCAATGCATATATCCACTCTTTTACTTCTATCATTATCTTTCTGTTGTATATAGTTTGCTGAGAGTGCATACCTACACATACTTTTTTATATCAAAAAATCTGCATCCTATTTTTGTAATTGTAAAAAGGTCTGACATACTCCATCAATTCAACAACTTTGTTGTAACAAACCTTTATGCCAACCAATGAAAAGAGGCCCAAATCATGTAATGATGATGGTGTTATGTGATATATCCTCTCATTAACATACAAATCAATGTTTATTAGAGGAAGTTCCTTGGGTACTGATGAAGGGTGCTCCCCTTAATACCACAAACACATAACAGAAACATAGAAATAACAACAATATGCAAGAACATAAAAATTGGCTTCTTATTATCTCCACAAATGTGGAATTACAAATTTTCAGAATTACAGTATGCAAAGCCACATGGGCATTCCCTTACAATATTCTTTAGGACAAAGCCTCGAATCAATATCTAGATCTACTACCCAGAACTATCCCGAATTGCCTAAGACAACACTATGGGCCTTCTTTATATAGACAATTTCCACTGCCTGAGAAGGTTCCAAAAATTTAGCCCTAAGGGCCGACCAAACTTAGAGTTATTTTATTTTTCATTTTATTACATCATAGTCAGCTCAAAATAACTTTTGAAACCTGAACAAAAATTTTGAAGAAAAATTATTTTCTGCCATTTCAGGTGGCTTGACTTCTGGAGACCATAAGTCATCACCAGTTGCTTCGATTGTCTATTATGACCCAAATTTGAAAAGGGTGCAAGGAGCTCTACACTGCCTAAATTAAGTAAACTTCATTCAGCCAAAAATTTGACCTCATCTGGGGCCTCTAAAGCCTTCAAAACTAAGTTCAAAGTTTCTGTACCCTGCTGCCAATACCAAAAATCTGCAATATCTTCAAAACTAGACTTGATCTAGCAATGAAACTTTACTGGCAGGCTAATATGACTAAGATGAACCTCCACATGTGAAATTAGAACATTCTAAGTTCATATGACCAACTTACTAAAAATAGCAAGTTTCCATAAATAGTAGCTCTACACAAGATAGCCCTTACTGAATACAAAAACAAAAATATTTTTGGGTGATGCAAGATTGCTCTTACACCCAGGATGCTCCTGCATCAGACACCCAAGGTAATTTGAGAAGTGACCCTGTCATGACTCAAGTGTGTAGAGGAAAACCAAGATGGTTAACATCCTCCTTTGTTAGCCATGATGAATCTTCAACAGGTCATCCTTTCCATTTGACCAAATACTCTTCATATGTCCTATTCCTTATGCTTCTTCCAACATGACTATCCAGTATTTCCTCAATCTCTTTGATATCTAAATTGGTTGCTGGAATACTCCAGTGTGCTAGTACAACCTCATCTTCAACACCTCCTTCATGATACTTTGTAAAATCTGAAATGTTAAACACTAGTGAAATATTTAGCTCAGTAGGTAATTCTACCTCATATGTCTTTCCCGAATCACGCTTCTTCAGTATCTTACATGGCCCAAACATCTTCATTTCCACCTTGTTATATGTACCAACCGGAAATCTCTCTTTTCACAAATGAACCATGACTTCATCTCCAACCTAAAATTTCTTATGCCTCCTTTTCTCATCTACCTTAGCCTTATACTACACATTCATTTTGGTAATATGCTTCCTCACCTTCTCATGGATGTTCTTCAAATGTGCTACAAAATCCTCAGCTTCAACACTACTTATTTCTCCTTTATCTATCTTTCTCAACTCAGATGCATTTCTGGGACTACTTCCATATACAATCTGTGGATGATGTGATGAACTAAACTTCAAATTTGTCTTCAACTCTTCACTTTCTGCTAGTGTCATTCTGTGTGCTACCTTATTTGGTAAACTGGCTCCTAGAATCAAGTCCACGTGATGACTGATCTTTCTTACTGGTGGTAATCCATCAAGCACATTATCAGATACAATATCTTGAAATTCATTCAATAATTTTGCAACTTCTACAGGTACATCTTCTACTTCCTCTTTCCCAGCCTTTGGAATTAAGGTAAAACACATATGCTTATGCCTCATACCATCTAAGAAATTTCCTCTATCAACAAAAGTTATTCTTGCATTACCACATACCTTTTCTTCTATTTCCTTCAATGGTTTTAGCTTATGTTGCACTCCATCCTTTGTCAAGGAATAGGTATTCACACGACCATCATGTACAACACATCTGTCAAACTACCAAGGTCTACCCAAAAACATATGACATGCATCCATAGATATGATATCACATAGTACCTCATCTTGGTACCTGCCGATCTTAAATTTCACTAGGCATTGTTCACTGACCATGACCTTGTGGTCACCCTGCACCCAGGCAACCTGATATGGATGTGGATGTTTCTGCCTCTTGAGCTTCAACTTTGTCACCATCTCTTCTGACACTAGATTATCAGTACTACCACTATCAATAATCACATCACAACACTTACCCTCACACTCGCACCTGGTGTGAAATAGGCTCCTCCTTTGCTCAAGTTCATTTTCACCACTCAGTAAGACTCTTCTATTGATCAGTGTTTCTCCTCTCTCATCATCTTCAGAATTTAATGATCTGGCATCTTTGTCTACATGTGAAACTCTAGCCTGGCCTTCATTCCTCATATCTATCCTTCCTTGGCATTAAGGACATTCAAATGCCCTATGACCTTCTTCTCCATAGTGAAAAAATTTTCCACGAAAGCCACCTCTTCCGGATCCTTGTCCTCTTCCTCTTCCTCTTTGATCTCTATTATTCTGATCATGGAAATGATTGAAATTATATCCTCTCTAATTTTGACTATTACTGGCCTCATCCTAATTTTTCAGATCTTCATTTTGATCTCCATATGACTGTCTGCTAGATCTTCCATCATGACCTCTTCCGCTTTGTCTTCTCTCAAACTTCTTGTTCAACTTTTCCTCTACTTTTAGGGCAAACTGGTATGCCTCTTCAATACTGTTCATTAGAACCAGATTCAACTCCTCCTGAATGCTTAGCTTTAACCCATTAAGGTAATAGGAAAATTTCTTCTTGTCAGCTTCTGCATGGCCTGTTCTGATGAGGATTTGATAGAACTCCTCTGTATACTCCTAAACAGATCATCCCGCTTGCTTCAAACTTTGCATTTTCTTCAGTAGGTCAAGCTCATAATCAACAGAGATGAACTATCTGTAGACACCTAAAAATCCTTTAGAAAATAAAGTATTTTTATTTTCTGAAAAATCCCTGATGACATCATCATTTATTAATTAATTAATTATTTAATTAATTAATTTATTTTTATGTCATTAAATCCCTTTTTCTTAATTAAAAATATTTAATTAAGAAATCCCTCCCAAAAATGTTTAAATCTTATTTAAACATTAATCCCCTATTTATTAATTATTTTAATTAATAAATTGACCAAAAATCCCCCAAAAAAATAATTAATTTATTTTTTGACCAAAACTTGGCCAATTTTCTTAAGACCACTAACCTCTTCCAAAATCTTCTAATCCCTTCTTAATTTTGATTAAAAGGCTAATCCCATCTTTTCTAACCCTAATCTCAACTCAAAATATTTAATTAAGATTAAATATTTAATTTTCATATTTATTGAAAATATTTCAATAAATTTTCCCAAACTTAAGCTTTTGGAATGAATAAACTTTTATTCCATAAAACCTAGGAGAATTCTAGACTCTTCTAGAAACTTCTCAACCCAACCTCTTCACCCATCTTAATCCTAAAATCCCCTAATCCTAATCCTAATCCCCTTTCTAATCTTGTCACATTTCATTAGCAAAAGGTTTACCAAAACTTATGCTAACCTCCTCTTAGTCATCCTCCTTAGTCAACAAAGATGGCCACCTCTTGGCCACCTCTTGCAAATGCATTTAAGGATGCATTTAAGCCTTCCTTATCTTTCTTACATGCATTCATTATGCATTTAAGACCTTCTTATCCCTTCCTTGCCACCTCTTGGCCTTGGGCACATTTACCAAATTGTGCACATGCCCTCAAACTTTCAACTCAATCCTCCCTTGACACTTGTCAGGACACTTGTCCTTGACTCAACCCTAACCTTAGCCCTAACTCTGACTCATCCTTTTTAACCAAGCCCTTCCCTTTTCCTATAAATACCCTCACTTCCTAAGGCAAATCATCTTTCAACTCTCAAACTCAATAGCAAAGTTATAATGCCATTTTCATTCTAGCATAAGCATAAACTCATCATTTTAGATCATTTTCAAGCTTAAATCACATTTAAATTAGCTTAATTGGATTAACATAGATTCATTTCTTGTTTAATCAATCTTAGTTCATCTTTTAGCTTTGCATATTTGTGTGTTCTTGAGGCTTTTGAGGCAAAATAGGTTCCTCATACCTATTTTGTGTCATTTTAGGTCTTCTTGATCCTCAAATCATCCTATTTGCATGCTCCAAGTGCTTGAGTTTGCACACCCACATCCATTTATATCCAAGCATATCAAACGGTGCATGGGCGCATCCGTTTTAGGCTTAAACTGAGGTGGCTTTGATTTTAGTTTGTTTACCATTAAATTTGATTTGATAATATGCTATGACGTTTGTTTGTCTTTGGCCTTCAAAACAGGTTTAGGTGCACGCTCAAATCCTAGTCTACACTATCACTTCAATTTATCCACCATCTGATCCCATCTTGTGATTTTATCTTTCCCTCTTCTATTTCATTCCAATTGAATCTCTTGCCACTAGATCTTCGTATGACCTTTTAGTCTGGCCTTCGCAAACTTGACCTAATAAGGATCCTCAATATCTTCATACTTGAAATATTCTTCACATTCATTAATCCAGTCGATCAATTCCTCTGGGTTAAGATTTTTAGAAAATTTTAGAACCTCAATCTTAGGTCTCTTCCCAATCTTTGAAATGGCTCGGAAAAGTCTTTCTTCTTCTTGATTCAAAACTTCAACTTCTCCTTCTTGATCTAATTCTTCGGCTTCATCCTCACTTTCATCTCTGACATTAAGATTCATTCCTCTACAAATCTCCTCTTGAAATGTTTGCACTTGTCTTTGTAGTGCCTTAACTTCAAGTGTCACAACACCAGCTCTTCTGCCATGTTCCCTTCGTGGTGGCATTTTCATGCTTCTTGTTGAAACCCTAACCACAATCCTAGTGCAAACTGCCTCACAGTCGACAATCTGTTTACATAGAAACCCTAACCCATAGTCCTGGTGCAAACTGCCTCACAATCAATAATCTATTTACACACTCAGGAACTCCTATTTTGATACCACTTGATGAAGGGTTCTCCCCTTAATACCACAAACACATAAAAGAAATAGAGAAATAACAACAATATGCAAGAACATAAAAATTGGCTTCTTATTATCTCCACAAATGTGGAATTACAAACTTTTAGAATTACAATATGCAAAGCCACATGGGCATTCCCTTACAATATTTTGTAGGACAAAGTCTCGAATCAATACCCAGATCTACTACCCAGAACTATCCTGAACTGCCTAAGACAACACTAGGGGCCTTCTTTATATAGGCAATTTTCACCACCCGAGAAGGTTCCAAAAATTTACCCCTAAGGGCTGACCAAACATAGAATTATTTTATTTTTCATTTTATTACATCATAGTCAGCTCAAAATAACTTTTGAAACCCGAACAAAGATTTTGAAGAAAAAATATTTTCTGCCATTTCAGGTGGGCCGACTTCTGGAGACCATAAGTCATCACTAGTTTCTCCGATTAACTATTATGACTCCAATTTAGAAAGGGTGCGAGGAACTTTACAATGCCTAAATTAAGAAAGCTTCATTTAGCCAAAAATTCAACCTCATTCAAGGCCTCTAAAGCCTTCAAAATTGAGTTCAAAGTTTCTGTACCCTGCTACCAATACCAAAAATCTGCAATATCTTCAAAACTAGACTTGATCTAGTAATGAAACTTTACTGGTAGGCTGATATGACTAAGATGAACCTCCACATGTGAAATCAGAACTATAACCAACTTACTAAAAATAGAAAGTTTCCATAAATAGTAGCTCTACACAAGATAGCCCTTATTGAATACAAAAACAAAAATATTTTTGGGTGATGCAAGATTGCTCTTACACTCAGGATGCTCCTGCATCAGGTACTCATTATTTCTGTAGATTTCTATATCTCAAGGAAACCTTGATGTTGCATTTTGTCTCATCATCATAAGAACACGACCCTCCTTGAGAAAGGAAAAAATCCATGTTTTTATTGAATTTTCTTCTACTCTTTTGACCTCTAGTTGATCTCCCTATTTTAGACTTACTACATGTCTCACTTTGATCTTGTATTCCTATATTTCCCTCACTCAAGTAAGACACATATGAGAAATACCTATTTGGTGGTACATGCACTCCATCAAATGAGAGAGATAGTTGGTAATGAGAGAGATATTTTTTAAATGAGGGTAATGTTGATGAGGAAGTCAAACCTAAAGTTGATATTGAAATTAAAATTTGAAAAAGTCCAGTTGGGGCCTCAAGTGTTGATAATTGTATTAAATAAACTATTTCTATAGGGTGTATTGACTTATACTTGTTGATCCATGAGACTATGCAGAATTCTCATGAAAGGGGTTTAGGTTCCTGTATATGTAATTAAATTATCTTATGTTAGCTAAAAATTACATGATACGTATACTAAAAATTATATTGTAGACAACATGAACAATATGCAGTCATCATAATCATTGTATACTTTTTTATTCCTTACCTTTACTTTATGTAGACTATGTAGGATCCTCAACAAAAGGGTTGACAATGTCTATAGTCAATTACCTATTTCCACCAAGGGTGGCAACATCACACACAATATATACATGAAATCAACACCAATAATTGAGCATCATAAGCATTATATTTGTAATCTGATAAACAATAAATACATATGTATCATAAGCATCATAAGCATCACATATGTGTCATCATATAAGTCAAATAAATTTCTACCAAGAAATCAATATTAAATATATAATATAGTAATCAAATACCTAATATATTTCATTCATGTCATTGATCTTCTTCTTCATCCAACTCATCATCATGACCATCATGATCATGATTGCGATCATGATCATCACCATCACCATTGCCATCGCCAGCACCAACACCACCACCACCACCACCACCATCTTCTTCTTCTTCATGAACATTTCTATCGGGAACATCATTGACTAACTATCGATCATGATCATCATCTACATCATCTTCTACTTCTTTATTATCTTCTTTTTCCATCACAATATACTTTATCAACCTTCCTCTTGGATCATGTCTAACAACAAATGACCAATCTAGTTTATGTGGAACCTCTAAGTAAAATACCTACTCACATTGTCTTGGAAGAACATAGGGCTCATCTCCAATTGGCTCAAATGACCTTGTTTTAACCATTATAAATCCATTATCATGTTCAATAATATTTCTATAAGGATCATTTTGATTCAATCATAGCCTATACCATTTGATGACAAAAAAAATTAATTTGAAAGAATTAAAGTCATGCTCAAGTATATCATCCAAAATGCCATAGTATCAGTTTTGAGACTCTTGAGGATGTATGCCATTTCTAGATGAAATATTAGACAACTCAAAGACTACAGTTATCACAAAATCACAATTTTTCATCATGTCATCCAAATTTTTGATGCAAAATTTATAACAATTACAGCACATAGAGTTGTGGTGTTTGACCTATAATATGTCAAACATGTAAAAATTATTGCATCATGAGTTGATAAACATATGAGTCATTAATAAATTTATACGTAACTATTTATCTCTTAAACCATAATCTAAATTGATTTCCCTTTGTGTAACATTAGAATCTCCATTACGATGAGCTTCTTTAACCAATAAAACCACACCTTCCCATGTTAATGTGCGAACAGAATATTGACTCCATTCAATCCATACCATCATGCAATCAAAGATTGTTTACAATAAATAAATGTAGTGCATCCCACTCTTGACCAACTATACAAAAAATAAATAGACGACTTACAAATGATTTATTTTGAAGCTTAAGAATTAATTAACTACAATAAAATCTTATAATTACCTCTCACTTTCCCCAATCTATCTTTCCCCATTAAGTATTCCCATTCGAATTTGTTAGTGGGGTTGGGATCCCAAATGCGATCTATATAGATCTTTGTTGCAAACTTAGGAGGATATTCAATAATGTACACCATAGTCATATACCTTCACCATAGAACCCTCGTGATGTTTTCTTTTTCAAACCAAAGCCTTCAAAAATTTCAAGTTCCTCTCAACCATTCACATTGACCTAGTGTGTATAGGTCCACACAATTCAATATCCTCAACTTGGTGTATGAGGTAGTGTTCTTGTGCATTGAAAAATGTTGAAAGTAGACGCTTTTTCATTTCACACATTAGATGAGGAATTTTTCTCTTCTAATATTTTATATCTTCTTTATGGATTTCTTTAGATGACAACCACCTATAAGAGATTCAAGATGCAAAAATATATAAATGCGACTTTAAAAAATAATATACAATCTATTACATAACAAGTAAAACAAATCACAAATATAATATCTATAATAAAAAAATTTGAACAAATATCACTACTTACCTCATGTATTTTCCAAGATCATATATGACTTGCTTAACATTATTGTCGAAATGGTCTGGGGGAGATAGAGGTAGAACATACTGCAACAATTATAAAATGATCTTTTCATTATTTTCTAACATAATACAATGAAAATTACATGTTGTTTACAAATAGATAGTAAATATAGAAGGACATGCATTACCTTAATGAAGGTATGCCAATCATGCATTTTCATCCTTGGCCCAAATTCATTTTTCTTTGATATGAGATTCTTTATGTTCACAACAAATGTTGTGGGAAATCAAATTTTTTGTATAAATTATTTTATAGCATTCCTTTGCCGGTACATTAATAACCAAGGAAGGGAACTTATATTAATCTAGTCTCCATTACTATTTGATTGAATGAAAATTTTCATTACATGATTGGATTCATGAATGCCACAATATATTTTGATAATTTTTTCTTTGTCACACCTTCCATCCAATATTTTCCATATTGTTTCTGTTATATTCTTTCCAATATGCACAGTATCAAAAAAATAAATAATTTTTAGTTGCTCATAGTAGGGAAACCTACTAAATTGTCTGGGATAACTTTTTAGTCCCTATGGAAGGTGGTCATTAATGCCTTGACAACCTTCATAATCATCAATTATATCATCAGTAAACAACACATAATAGAAAAATATAAATTCCAAACATAAACCATTAAATAGAATAACATTACCTTGACTATTAATTATTTTATATTCCAACTTCCATAGGTGAGGTTTCATTCTTCGTGGCTTTGATGTAGTCTCTTCTTTCCCATTGAAAAGATATTTTTCAGTATTTCAATACTTATGATTTCTGTGGAGGGAGTGCCTATACTCATCAAACACTTGCTTTCCTAAACTTTTTGAATGATGAGATTTCATCTTTGGACCACAAACTGGACATGCAAATTTTCCCTTTGTTTGAAGACCTACAAGATAATCTATAACTAGATTAAATATGTTAATTTTATAATTATAATTATCATGCACAACTTGAACACTATAACATACCACACAAATGTGTTATCCCTGGGGCATCATCTATTTTGTATGGAATTGAAACTATATTTATCCTATTGGTCTAGAGACTTCATACATAGTGACACCATTCCATAAATCCAACAAATTGTTGATAAGAGGCTCAATATATACATTCATATCTTTAACTTGATACTTACTTAATTGAATGAACAAAACTAGTACATAATTATTATGATATATTTATAATTAAATGTAGATTACTATTAAATTATAAAATACCTAGAACAATTATTGCCAACATTATGTGCTACCTCTTTATTTTCATCCATGGAGGAATGCTATTGTTGATAACAAAAACAAGCCATACTGAGTAAATAGATCTCAACTCTCCAAATGGATTGACACTGTTCATTGCCAATGAAAGTCTTAGATTATGAGGTTCTTCTTTAAAGTGTGGCCACTTTTCCTCTATTTCCATAAATGTCAAACCATCGACATGAACTTGAGTAATGTCATATCAACTTCTATTGCATGCATGTTAATCCATAGATTGTGCCAAGCTAGTGCACCTAAATAATCATTGTATACTTGGAATAATGGGAATATAACAAATAACCTTGTGAGACATTTTTTGTTATTTGATGTTTTTGATATCTACTCTTATAACATTCAAGGCATTCTATTGCAAATTCATGTTGTTTATGATATATAATATGATAATTGGGACAATGATCTATTGCTTGATACTCCATTCCAATATCTTTCATAATGGTAGATAATTCTTTGTATGAGCGAGGTAGAATATTTGATGGTGGTAATAAAAAATCACCTATCAATATAGAGAAAAAATATAATTATTAATATAAAGAATATTAATGGTAAATAATTCATCCTTTATTAACTATAATGTCATATATAACATTCCTTAACATACGTGAGATTTTTATGTTGGATCAACCATTCATAACTTTCAAGTTCACAAACAACAATACAACAAAGAGAAGAGTTGTTTGGGAGTCTTCTTAAAGGGCCTCATATGAATTATCAAGTAGAGTTAAATCATGAACAACATCAAGGTCATCTTGATCATCATGATTCGTTGCACCAATACTAAATGTGTCTGGGATCAATGTATTTGTACCATCATCTTCAATTGTGTTTTCTAGCGCATGATCGTCATATTCCATGGGATCATTACCTTCAACTTCAATATTCACACCTTCATGTTCCTCCACTTCAAAAATCATATTCTTTGGGTTGTGGTGGTCCATATCATCTTCCCTGGGATGCTTGACCTATAAAAAAATGATCAACATAAATAAACCATGATCATAATCTCATCATCAAGTGATTTCTTATGTATATAAATTGTTAAAATGATATAATGAAAAACTTATCCAAAAGGTTTGAAAAGTAGTTATGGAAATGTATTGGAGGCATGTATATCCATGAATGTCAAAGTTGACAAGATATGTTCATGTATGAAAATTTTGCTGGAAAGTTGAAGAAAAAAACACTATTTTTCTTGAAACTGTTCCTAATTTTCATACTGTACAATCAAATTGTGATTGCTAAATGATTGTTTTATTCATGGTTGGAAAGTAGATGATATTATGATTCTAATCCAATTGGATTGACTTGTTTTGGTGGAAGATAAAGGAAGACATTCACTATTTTTTTTGGACTGGTCTAGAAACTATCTTTTCCTTAGGGTCTTGGAAAGATGTGCCCCTAACTTGAAAATCCACCATGGGATTCACATGGCCCTTGGTGAAATGAAAGTAGGGAAAGTGTTATTTAAGATTCAAGGAGAATATAATAGGAGGAGTTCATTGGATAATTTTATTGCCAATCTCTAACTGAGAATCCCTTATGTGATCGGTTACAATTCATCGCAAATCAGTGCACAAAACCCAATAGGGAATGGTTAGGATCAATTTGATGGTAGATTGGGTGTTCTTAGGTGTATAAAAACTATGTAATGAAGGATCTTGGTTGTGATTGAGTAGATGAGAGTGATTATTTGCAAGTAGAAATCCCCATTGTGGGATTTGAGGCCCCTATGAGGTCACCATCAAGTATCTAAGGTGATTATCCCATGGAGGAACCTAAGACACTAGTAGTGAAATGGTCCCATGAAACATAAGTACATTTTACTAGTTAATTACACATTTAAAAATATCAAAATACAAGCCATGAAACATAAGAAAATTTTACTAGTTAATTCTACATTTAGAATATCACAATACAAGCAGATTAATTATAGCCTATTATTATCTCATACGTAAGCAATTAATAGCTTAGAATCTCCTTATGAAGAACCCTTATCTATTATAGCTACTAATCTAATTGTTGGATACTTCAGGGAAGACATGGAAGATTCATATACATTGCACTAAAAGTTACAATGCATTCTCTTTAATTCCAAATAAAAGAAGGCAATAGGCCTAAATAATTATAAGAAGAAAATGGAATAGAAAAATACCTTTATCTCAAGAAATTAGAGGCTGTGAACAAGGCCCCGAAAACATAAAATATGGAGCCATGGTATTTTTTCTTTATGGTGACCTATGCCTTAGAGAATTTGTAATGTCTATGAAGGTGCACTATTATTTTTCTCATGTGAAAACTGCCATGTTAGCATGTTGATATTATCAGGTTCTTAGTTTTCTTAAAATATATTATTTTATGTAATTCGGCGAAGCACATATTGTTGTGTAGGAGTATTTTTTTTATTGGAAAGGTTAAGTATTGAGAGTTGGGGTTGAATCAGTACTAACAAATTTCCATCAATTCAAACTTTTAATCATAAACATATAGTTTCATTTCCAATGTATCGATAGTCCTTTCTGTATTACCGATATATTGTAATTGGAAAAAATAAAGTAAATAATAGTAACTCATGAAATAATTCACACACCCATAACACAGATTTTTGGTCTCATAGAAACCCTTGGTTAGAGGGAAAAACTACGGTGGGAATGGTACCCACAACTCTTCACTACAGATAAAAGAGTTTTCTGGTCAAGGCTATAAAGTGTCACTTTCTGAGTGACTCACTCTGTTAGGAGTGATTGATACATGGTTAAATGCATCTACAGTCTTGTTAGG
Organism: Chamaecyparis obtusa; assembly: GCA_027943335.1. Lineage (NCBI taxonomy): Eukaryota > Viridiplantae > Streptophyta > Pinopsida > Cupressales > Cupressaceae > Chamaecyparis > Chamaecyparis obtusa. The sequence goes on from BSBK01002474.1 coordinate 490,226, forward strand.
AGTACTCCACTAAGATATTTTATCCCACCTATGTAGAATTCACCCTGTTAAGGGATTTACAAAAAGTTCATAAAATGAACTTCAATAGTTTTGTTAGAGACTACCTGGTTAAGGGATTTATAATACCTTGTAGAAACTTGTTAGGATTCCTTAAAAGATAGTTGACCTGTTTGTGAGTTCCTCCAAATTTTATCAGATCCCTTATGCTCACTGTCTCTATCTTCAAACTCTTTTCTCCTTCACTGCTTATTTTTCACTTTTTTTCTTTCTTTGCTTTCTCTTCTTTTTATCCTTGATCCACTTCTTGTTCATTGATCCATATGATCCCAACCTTAGATCTTAGGGTTCCTTAATCTTAATCTTTTCAATAAATTGTTTTCTCTTTTTCCTCTTGTTGGCTACAATATATTATTTTCCTTTATCCGATATCTGTCAGCTTTTGATAACTAACTCCCTTATTATGATAATTGTCTTAAGTATATGATAAATCTTTTATCTTGCCGATAGAATAACTCTCACATTGGTGATGTTTGATATCAATGACAAAACTTATCCTCATATTTCCAAAAATCTCCCCTTTTGACATTGATGGAAAACACTCTTATTCTCTGATTATTTTCTACCTCTCAAAATTTTCAAAACCATTCTATCGATATCTCCCCATCTGATAATGGTCTCTTTCTTTGTTGTGTTACTTCTTTTTTTTTGTGATTTTATATTTTTTTGATTTTATATTTTGTTTTTCTACTTCTCCCCTTTTTTTCTATTTGCTACTTCTCCTTTTTTCTATTTCTTTAGCTATTTCTCTTCCATTTTTGGAAACAAATGCCAAATGATATATAAGCTTTTCAGTGTGTATAGTTTCTACAGTTTGTCCATGATAAACTTGTACCTATCTCTTGTATTCTACAAAATTATATTCTAGGAATCTTTCAATGTGTTTAAACCAATAATGTGTCCATTCAGATCAGACACCATCTCTCCAAAGCTGTCCACAATACTAAGTTCTGGTGTCTGTACAATTTTCTCTACTACTTCAACATTTTCTTTAATTATAGCTATATGAGGTGTAATAATACCTTGTAGTTCCAAAATCCTCATATGTAATCTCTCTTTTTCTACTATTAGTTCCTGTTCTTTTGAGATTAATTCTCTCATCTTTGTTGAGTGCTCTACAAAATTTGTTGTTGTCGGTTGTAGGTTTTTGATATTCTGCACTAGCTCATTATGAGCATTGGTAATCTTATTATCTACTTCACTTGTGAATTATGTCAAATTGCATAATTTACTATACATTTTTATATCTTTTATTAGAATTTCTTTCAAACCTTCAATAACCTCTGACATTTCAACCTTCAAAACTGCTAACTTTGTTAATAACTTCTGTATAATTTGGTCTTCCAATTTATTTGTTTCTTTTCAGGCAAGCTACTACTCCAAATCATTTCTAGATTCACTGATCTAATCAATATATACTTTTAATTGTTTACAAGTCCAGTGATTCTTCTTTGTCAATAGTTACATTTGGCATTAAGTCCTCAAATATATTGAGTGTCCTATTGAGAACTCTTATCCTTAACTTATTAGCTCTTTCCTTTTCCAAATTTTCCTTCAAATACAACACTCTTGCATATTCTTCTTTATCCTTGGTTTTCTTCATCTTCCTGGGATCTTGTTTGAGTATCTCAAATTGAGGATTATCAGTGTCCGCTCTGTCATCTTCATCTCCTTCTTCATCCTCACACTTCCTTTTCCCTTTGGTATCCTTTCACTCCACATTGGTGTCTTTGTCCTTTTCCTCATAATTTTTTTTTGTCTCCATATTTATTTTGTTTATCTTTCTTCTCATCCCTATCATTTTTTTTACTAGATTCTTCTTTTCTTGAATCTTTTGCTGCTTGTGATGATTGATCATTTCTACCGGTATCACTCTTGTCCCGATGTTTTCTTCCAACATCTTTAGTCTCATGTTATTTCTTAGTAGATGGTTCCTTGTTGGTCTCCATTTGTGGTTGATAGAGTGGTAAGTGTGGTTGTTCAACTAATATTGGGTTCTTCTCATTTGTACCTAACACTTCATGTTTCTTCTTCAGTTCTTGCACTATCTCCTTTGTAATTTGGAGTGTGTGTTTTGGTAACTCTAATTGTTGTGCAACTAATATAGTATCCTATTGGTTGTATATATCTTTATCAGTTTCCAGTGTTCTTTCTTCAGTAGATATGTTGATAGATTTGTCAGCCTTTTCAATTTCTCTTTTTGTAGGCATCTATACTAGTGCTTCTTTTTTCTCCATGTCCTTAGCAATATCCTCAATGATTACTTAATCCTTATCTATTTGCACATCGGTTGCACTAGGTACATTTCCAGTTAATTTAGTGACTATAAATGAATTGTCAATATGTGATGGTCCTACCTCTGAGTAGGTTTTATCTTGCTCTTTATTGAGTATATCCTTCCATTAATTTGTAATATCCTATTTTAATCTTAGTTCATCATTAAATAATACCATAGGTGTTAGTGTCTTTTCCCTAAATGCTTTCTTATGCTCTTCTATATAAATTTCTATATCATTATCAGATAATTGTGACATAAGTCATTTTAACACCTTTGTTCTTATCTCTTCAACTCTATGATAAGATGAATTCCATCTGACAAGTAAAGTCTCATCCAATTCTTTTGGTAAATTATCTTTGAAATATCCTGGGTATTTTTTATATATATAAAAATTCTTGACAATTGTATCTTCAATCAATTATTTATCTTCTTCCAAAAGCTTTGTGAATGTAGTGGAGTTTATCCTTCCAACTAATCCTATTTTAGTGATGTACTATGCCATCTCAATAGGGTTTTTTGGTATTTTAAACTATTTCCTTCCTGACCTCTTACCCCATGTCATTATTTCTTTTTTAGATTCAGTTTCTTCTTCTTTGGATTTAGTCTGTATATTCTTTGCCAGTGGAGTTTTCACTTGACTCCTTGTAGTTCTATGTTCTGGCTCTGAAGGCTATGTCATCTTCCTTTTGATTATTTTCCTTTTTGGAGGTTCTTCTGTTTGTGTGGCTACTTTTCCTTTCCTTTCAATAGTACTCAGTGTTCTCAGCTCTATTTCCTCTTCTACACTCTCCTTGATCTCTTGGATGGTTGGTAGGGATTGTGTCTCTATAGCTATTCCACTATGAGTTATCTTTTTCTTCTTGGCTAGTGTGGAAGGGTGTTCTAGTGACATTTATTCTTGTTTTTCTACTTCTTCTAGTTGAGAAATGCTCTCTTCTTCACTCTCTCCATAGTTTTCTATCAATTTCTTCAGCATTTTCTCTTTCTTCTTTAGAATCTTTGGCTTCTTAATTATCAAAGTGATCCCTTCATATGCCTCTTCACATGTTTCAAAATTTTTAGCCTTTCTACCAATGGGTAAACTTAGTATATGATTAGCACATCAGACTACAATGTCCTCAGTGACCTTGTATTCAATGTTGGTATCCAAGATGTTCTTGGTTCCATAGGTTGGATTTTGCACGTGTTAGTGTCTACAAGAAAATAAATAGAATCTCTATACTTCTTTACTATTGATGGTGGTATCCAATAGCGTGCTTTCATTTTAATTTGAAATTCTTTAAAATATCTACACATAATTTGATTGAATTCTTCTCCAAATTATGAAATATGATCATTTATTTGATAGATTACTGGTCTATCTATTCTCCAATCTACATGTCCTATATCTGGGAAGAAATTCTTTACATAAAAGTATAAACATATGAGAAATGATCTATACTTAACTTCTTGTTTGTGATCCCCCTATAGTTGATTCATATTTACAAAACATTGAGTCTGAAACATGCCTGCTAAATTGTAGGCTTTGCTTGGTTTTACTATCTCGTAGGCTTCATACACAACACTACCATGTACGTTATTCAGTTGACTAGATTGGTAGACTTTGTAACCAATATAAGCATTTTTGAAAAATGTGTTTCCAGGTCCTTGACCTTTTCTACTCTCATGTCTCTCCCATATTTAAATGTTTTAGTAATTTTCTTCAGTTCATCCATGTTTCTCACACGTAGGGTGCATTCTTTTCCTTTTTCTGGTAAGCCAGTGACCATATGTATTAGGTCTTTTGTTATTCTAATTGGCCTTTCCTCATCTAACCACATAAATTCCTCATGTACATGAATTAGTACATATCTAACTCATTCCTCATTGAATTTTGGTAAAAAGACAATATGTAATAATCCTTTTTTCTCCAAATGTTTATGCTCATCCTTTAGGGTTCCATCAATGCTTAGCTCTATATAGTTTATTGATTTCTTCATCTCCCAGTTATACAATATTATTGTGAATGAAATTTCTTATGTCTTGTGTAAGCATGACTCTAGGAGGTAATGATGATAGAGCTCCAACATTGTCTTTCTCAGCTGCCTTCAAAGGGTACAATTTGAATTTTGGTGTTGGTTCATCATTGATGCTTACAAATACTAGGTTTTGGATATTAGCTTCCATTGTGGTCAAATGATTCAACAAATGTAAGTTGTCCACGAGGGTTTTTTGCAATTCAGCTGACTCTGCTAAACTAGGACACAAAAATATTTTCAATCACTTTTGTAATAATTTCTTACTGATAACACTTCACAGTGGATATCTCTAGGATGTTAGATGTGTTGGCATTAAGTATGATTGTCATCAGTGACAACACTTATTCAGACTCTACGTGCTTACCGAGTAGAACAGTGCTTACCAAGTAGAATAGTGCTTACCGAGCAGGATAGTGCTTGCCGAGCAAAATAGTGCTTACCAAGCAGGACAGTGCTTACTGAGCAAGATAGTGTTTACCGAGTGACACTATATCTACCGAGTCTCCAGTATATACCATGTTTGAAACTACAACCGAGTGGTTAGTATGGACCGTGCCTCTACTTCTACCGAGTGCATGATGATGCTGAGTAACGCAGTGGATGCTGAGTATCAAAAAGTCATCGAGTTAGTTTGCAGTAACCGAGTCACTATACTTGGGCCAACTTAGTAATATTTGTGTTAGCTTGTTTAAGAGCCGACTTTGTAATTATGCTGTAATTATTTTAGATTGATATATAAAAAATGTTTTATATCATATCCAAGGAGAAGAAAAATAGTGAAGTATGAAAAAGAGAGAAAGGCAGAGATAAGCGAATTACAAAGGGCTACAATAGTATAAGAAGCAACAAAGATCTATCCATCACAGAAGGTGATCAGTACATCAGAGAATCTCAATCAGAAAGTACAGTTGCAAGTAAGAGATCTACTATTTCATCCTAACAGGTGAATCAACTTGAAATCCTTTAACCAGGTAGACTTAACAGTCTTTGTAAAATCTCTTAACCGAGTGCATACTTCATTGTATATTTGTAAATCCTCTAACAAGGTGGACCTAGCAGTCCTTATTACTCCTAACAGGGTAGATCATTAGAAGTGATCATTGTAAGCCTTAATCGGCAAACTTAATATTGTAGTATTGAAGTTTTGTGGGTATCATCCCCACCCTAGTTTTACTTTCTACTTGGAAGGTTTCTGGGTCACCAAATCTTTGTGTTCAAAGTGTTATGAATGTTTTATTCTTTCTGTTACTCATGCATGCAGTCAGATTATCAATCTAATATTATTAAGATCTGAATCTGTTAAAAGTTTTGAAGTTACTGATTCACCCCTCCCCTCTCAGTAACCTAGATAGTCTTGAATATTTCCAACAATTGGTATCAGAGCTCCGTGGTTCTCAGAATAAAGTTTGACAGCTTGAGAAAAGATTTAGGACAATGGAGATATTCAGACTTAACAAAGTAATTGAGAGTGAAAAGCTAGATCTGGAAATGGCCATAACTCAACTCAGAGAAGCAAGAGAGCATCTTTCCCTTTCCCTAAAAAGAAGAAAGGAACTTGAAAATCAGATCAATGACCACCAGTATGTTGAAGAAAAGATTGAAGACTTTTTCCCTTCAAGCAGCTCAGATGAAGCAAACAATGCAATCAAAGAACTTTTGGAAAAGAGAGGATCTCTGCAAGAAGAAGTGAGAAAATTGAAAAGAGGATAGGAAATTCAGTCAACAAGATTCTTTGAAATCTTGGAACAAAGAAACAAGATGAAAGATGAAATAGGTGAAAAGAACAATGAAATCCAGAATCAAACCCTTTAGCTAGAAAACCTTATTGATCAAATCTCCAATGCAAATGAAGAAATCTTGACTCCGAGATCAGAAAATGAAAATATAAGAGAGGAGCTGAGATTTGAAAAGCAAATCAATTTAAGAGTGATGAGTGACCTAGATGCTAAAAGGAAAATCAATGAGAGAATGTTGAAATCTCAAGAAGATATGAATCAGGTGTATGAACGAAACCTTCATAGGCAAAAAGGAAAAGCAGGACTTGGATACAAAGAGGAAGGTGAATCCTCCAAACAAGGTACTCAAAAGAATTAGAAACCTACCTATAATCACTGTGGCAAAATTGGTCATACTTCAAACAAATGTTGGAGCAATGGAAAAACAAAATTCAATGGAAAATGCTACAATTGCAATCAGCTTGGTCATAAAGAAAATGAATGCAAGGAGAAACCAAGATTTGAAGGCAAACATCACAAATGTAGCAAACAAGGTCATAAGGCATCAGAATGTAGAACTAAAACACCCAATCCAGTGGAACAAATTATTAAAGCAATGTTTGGTTGGGATTACAACACTTGGTGTAGATGTCATTACTATGGAGAATATGGACACATTGGCATGAATTGTGTAAGGCATCACTTGAGAAAAAGGGATTCTACCATAAGATGTTATAATTGCACTAAGCTTGGTCACATAGCTAAAAACTGCATGAATTTAGGTGAAGTTGAAGATGAAAAGAAAGCAAAAGAAAATAGCATTAGGAAGCAGATAAGACAGTAGTGGATTCCTAAACCTACCGAGCAAACCAGTCCAAGTAATGTAGTCACTCATGAAGGGAGTGGCTCTATGAACTCTAACTAGTCTCCAAGAAAGCACTGGAACTATATCTTCATAGACATATTCCAAAATAGTTCCTGAACTGAAAGGAAGATAGATCCAAATCAGTATGCAAGATACAGCAGGATCACAAGAAGGTCGGTATCAGTTACCACCGAGCAAGGTCGAGAGTAACCTAATTTCATTTGGTTACCGAGCAAGGTCGGAGAAGTATGAATTTGTATGTTCTCTGAGTTGCAGAATCTTCACTGAGCGTTTAATGCATAGTGGATGATAGTCTATCAAATTCAATACCCTAATTCATATGGAGCATTAATGACAAATTTTTAACAAAAAGCATGAAATCAAGTTCATTCTTCACTGCGAATATCAGCATTTTGGGCAAAAAAATTTCTAGTGCGATCAAGCGATTCAAAGCAAAATTTTAATGCAGAAATTTTTCTACCATGCTACCATGGATTCATCCAGCACCAAAGTAAAGAAAGGTTCGGAAATGTTAGTTCATGGAGAATGGAAAGTGCCGAATTTCAAACTCATGCCCGCGGTGTCAGAAACCCTAGATCCAAGTGGAGCTCAGTCTCAAATTCCTCCAAAGGTACTTCTTGTAAATGACATTTGTAGTCATTTTAAAGGTACAATTCAAGAACTTGGAACCCTAGAGATAGATGTTGTTTGTGATGAACTGTGTGTTGATGGTGCTCTTAAACCGGGACATAAACATTTGGAAGAAAAGGGTTTAACACACTTCACCCACTTGCCTCGGGGTTTCCAGATAAAATGGATAAGATATATTTTGAGCCGAGTACATGAAGGTAAAATTTGGCTTGAGCAACCAGTGGAAATAACAAAGAAGATGATTCACCAAACCACTAGTCTTCCCATGCTTGCCCAGGCTAAATCCACAAAAACCCTAGGTCGGGTAGAGCTGGAAAAGAAAACCCTAGCCGAATGGGATGGTAGAGGTATGAAAATTAATAGTATTACCGATGTAGAACTAAAATTTGGCACATACGTAATAGCACACAAGATATACAGTTCAAGTCGGCAGAATAGTGTTCCGTGTGAAGCAGTTGACCTAGCCTATAAAATTGTGAAGAACAATCTGTCATTTGACCTAGCAGATCTTTTGTTGAAATAGTTCAACAAGAACATGGAGAGCATCCAAACCTCAAAGAACAATCCATGTAAGTTTGGCTCACTGTTGGTTTGTTTATTTTTCTATGTTCAAAAGTTTTTCCCATCAAAAGGCACAGTAAAATGGAGAAAGGATGTACCTATTCTTTATTAGATTAAATGGGTATATTGCAGAAATGGGTGAGAATTTTACAAGCATAATGGATAACTATTTTGAATCTTTTAAGGAGAAGATGAATAATAGATTTCGGATTCCACTAAAATTGGTGAAAGATTATAAAGATGATATTTGTTTCATGGTTGATTGTGATAGAGTATACATTCAGGCAGTAAGGCCCAGGATTGTATGGGTGAAACCTCTTCCTTATGAGGTAAACATTGATGAAACAAAGGATATAATTGAAGCCCTAGTAAATCAACCTGTTGATCCAAAGGCTCCATACTTTGGAACATATGATGAACCTAAGATAAGAATTGAGCTAAGCATAAAACTTCCACAGGTGGTTAACAAAGGTAGAAAGAGGATGGCCAAGATGCAATCTAGCACACCTCTAATGTTAACCAAGGGCATAGGAGAAGATATTGTAGAAGAAGAAGAAAAGGATGAGAATAAAGAAGAACAAGTGCCTGTAAAGAAGAAAGGAAAGGTAACTATCACCAAGGAACCCACTGGAGTATTCACAAGGAAAAGATCAAGGGGAAAGGTAGGTAAAATCAATGATGATATAGTACTCAAAAGGCCTCCTCCCTCATTTGAACAAAAGATTAAGGATTTGAGAGAAGGATCTGGAATTGCAAATTTCAAATCTCTCAAATATGAAATTAAATCAAAGGCAGAGCAGGAGGAAATAGAAGATGTTGTCATTGAGAAAATGGGAAAATGGAAGTACTCTCCTGATGATATGGCTTCTCAAATTCTAGGTGTTCTATTGGATAAAGTAAAGATGAGATGGTCCAATGCAAGACAAACTGTCAAGGACATATATGCTCAAACCTTAAGACAGTTAATGCCAAGTTTGAAAGATGATGAAATAAATAAGGCATTGATAGAAAATGAGTGCAAGATGACACTAAAATTCAACAGTTGTTTAGTTTTGATCAAAGATATAGAGTCGGTTGTGAAGAGTGAAAATTCCACTTGGAAAAACATCTATCATCTTCACAAACTGAGTATTGAAACTGTGATAATCAAAGATATTGAAGATGACAGTGATGAAGAAGAAGAAGAAGAAATAGTTCAGATTGATAATGTTGTGATAGAGGAAGCAGGGATAAAAGCTATCGAGGAAGCTGAGAAGAATGTCGAGGAAGATGATCTAGTTCAGATAGCTACAGAGATAATTGCCTCACTTCCCCACTCTCCAGTAAAAATTGCTACATCTAGCCCAGAGAAAACTTCAAGTGTGATTGTAACAACTCCCTCAGATACATCAAATGTCCAATCATCACTAGCACAACTCAATGTATCAATGATAGAAGTGGCTACCACTTCATCTACCGAGCTTCAGCCTCCTTCCACCGAGTTGCAGTCTTTTGTACCTTCTTCAAATTTGAGTTTTTCAGTAGTAAGTACTTCAGATTCTACAGTTGTAAATACTTTAGTTTTTGATTTATCAAGTATTCCAGTTAGCATCCCATCAGTCAGAAGTTTATCAGTTTTCACTACTAGTCCTACTGTGTCTACAATAATTTCTACTACAAAGGCATTAAGTATAAAGACTCAACCGAGTACAAAATTTTTGAGTAAGAGTGTAGTAGAAGGTATAGATCTAGATGAGGAGATACAAATTCCCCAGCTAGATTTTGCAAACCTCATTGTAGATCAAATGCAAACAGTTGGTGAACTCCTCTAGAAGAAACTAAAAGAAGAAAGAGATAAGGAATATAAGATCATTGAGGATGCCAAGAACATTTTGACAGAAGCTATAGGTGTTAAAGTTGATTCCTCTCAACACATTTTGTTGTAGTTGGTAGAAGCAATTAACAGGTTTAATGACGATTCCTCTGGAACAGACAAGTTGCTTGAAAAGGTTGAGAAGAAGTTTGAAAATGAAGTGCTTGAGCACATTGGTCAACAAATAGCTATCAATCAGGTAGGGTTATCTTCAGTTTTGACTAGCATTGAGTCCTCCTATTCCAAGGTAACATCTCTTTTTGTCAAAATCTATAATGTTGCCAAGTTCTCAAAGGAAATTAAAGACAAAATAAATAATATTGATGAGGATCTGAAGATCAGTGCACAAAAGTTGCAACTTGAACCTAGTTCAAGTTCTGCACATCAGATGACAGTCAGATTCCTATCTATTAAGTAGTCAGAGTTATTGAAAGAAGATGCAAGGATCAGATCAACATTAATAGATATTCAAAACATGATCCTTCCCATCATGGATACAATGCAGAAGCATATTGCATACTCAAAAAAATTGATCCATGACAATCAGTTTTCAATTACAGATCACATGATTGAACTCTCTACAGAAGTCCAAGTTGCACTCCATACATGCAAGATTCTGCAAGAGAATTGGGATAGAACTCTAGCACTAATTGGAAAGGTGCATTTTGATTTTCTCTCATGTTTTGGTATCTCCGTGTAAAATATTTGTATATACACCTTTGGCATTATTGTCAAAAAGGGGGAGAAAGTATATGAGATATGAAAGGGGGAGAAAATATAAATAGAAAATATGAGTATGAGGTGAAATAAGATATTTTTATATATACTATATAAGGGAGACATGAAATGTATATACAAAACCAGTGTTAGCATGATTGTGTATATAAGTTTTGGGCAATAAGTGTTTTATCACTAATGCCAAAGGGGGAGATTGTTGGCATTAAGTATGATTGTCATTAGTGACAACACTTATTCAGACTCTGCGTGCTTACTGAGAAAAATTGTGCTTACCAAGTAGAACAGTGCTTACTGAGTAGAACAATGCTTACCGAGCAGGATAGTGCTTACTGAGCAGAACAATGCTTACCGAGTAGGATAGTGCTTACGAGCAAGACAGTGTTTACCGAGTGACACTATATCTACCAAGTCTCCAGTATATACCATGTTTGAAACTACAACCGAGTGGTTAGTATGGACCATGCCTCCACTTCCACTGAGTGCATGATGATGCCGAGTAACGTAGTGGATGCCGAGTATCAGAAAGTCACCGAGTTAGTTTGCAGTAACTGAGTCACTATACTTGGGCTGACTCAGTAATATTTGTGTTAGCTTGTTTAACAGCTGACTTTGTAATTATTTTGTAATTGTTTTAGATTGATATATAAACAATGTTTTATATCATATCCAAGGAGAAGAAAAATAGTGAAGTATGAAAAAGAAAGAAAGGTAGAGATAAGCGAATTACAAAGGGCTACAATAGTATAAGAAGCAGCAAAGATTTATCCATCACAGAAGGTGATCAGCACATCAAAGAATCTCAATCAGCAAGTACAGTTGCAAGTAAGAGATCTATTGTTTCATCCTAACAGGTGAATCAGCTGAAAATCCTTTAACCGGGTAGACTTAATAGTCTTTGTAAAATCTTTTAATTGAGTGCATACTTCATTGTATGTTTGTAAATCCTCTAACAAGGTGGACCTAGCAGTCCTTATTGCTCCTAATAGGGTAGATCATCAGAAGTGATCATTGTAAGCCTTAATCGGCAAACTTAATACTGCAGTATTGACGTTTTGTGGGTATCATCCCCACCCCAGTTTTACTTTCTACTTGGAAGGTTTTTGGGTCACCAAATCTTTGTGTTCAAAGTGTTATGAATGTTTTATTCTTTTTGTTACTCATGCATGCAGTCAGATTATCAATCTAATATTATTAAGATCTAAATCTGTTAAAAGTTTTGAAGTTACTGATTCACCCCTCCCCTCTTGGTAACCTAGATAGTCTTGAATATTTCCAACAAGATGTTTCTCAAATGATAGCTTAAAAAAAGTAAGCTAACAAATGAATAGTGTCGACATGTATTTATTTACCAAAAATTACATACAAACAACTATTTAGGTAATAACTGCCTTCAAAAGTAAATTTTCTACCGATAATTATGTTAGAAAGTAAAGATCCCCAAGATAACTAAGAGGGGGGGGTGAATTAGTTATCAGATAATTTAACCATTCAAAAACTTTAAACAATATAAGTAATGTACTGATCAACCATAGAAAGATAACCATACACAATTGCATAATAACACAAGATATGTTGACTAGGGAACCTCTTGAAAAGAGTAAACCCTGGTGGGAATGATGCCCACAAAATGATGCACTAATATGAAAGTTCTTTGTTAGAGGATGGACCCTGTTAAGAGTCCTATGAAATACATTCAGTACATATAAATCCTTGTTAGGAGATTTTGAATCCCTATTAAAAGATTCTAACCTGGTTAAGAGTTTATGGAAGACAGAAGGACCCATTGCCCAAATAGCTTCAAGGCAAGATCTCTGAACCCACTGTCCAAAAGATCTTAGAATTATTAAATAGAATAATATGAAATATATTACCTCCTTCACATTGTGCCAAACTGCACTCTCTACTACACAAGATCACAGTTCCAGATCTCTATACTCACAAGTCTTCCTTCATCACTGAATTAGCTCTTTTCTTCACTTCATGCATATATTTGCATCAAAATATTCATAGTACACATTACATCAAGGAAAAAATTCCTTCTTATATACTAAACTCAAATAATTACAAATGATTCAGTCCTCAATTACAAAATAATAAATTCTACATGCTACACAGAATTCACATAAAACTATCAGCTTCCAGATACTGTAACTTTCTCTAAAAATATCCTCAAAGTTTGCACTGTGAACCACATCATCATTAATGAGTCTTCAACATCCCTTTAACTATGCAAAATTAGATTCCATCCCAGCTAAGAGATATCCTTCGATTTCTGAACATCGCTTCATAGAAACACTGTCTAAACACTGCTTTCACCAAAATGCTCATAACTCTCACAAATGAATGAATTTATTTTTGCATTGTTAACCATAGGTTAATAACACACCAAAGAACATACCATCAACTATGCAAAATCCAATCTGCAATACAACATGTGTGCAAAATAATACTGTACCTGCTTTCCTGCTAATATCCAAAATATCATTGTGTTGACATCAATGACAATCCAAGTCATGAATGCAACAACAACTGCTACACAATGACTTCCAAAATACTTTGCATTCATTCCTAACAATCTCCCCCATTGGCATTGATGGCAACATAGATGAAAAACATCCAATGTTCCAAAAATCTAATACTGCAACATCACTGCAAAATATCAAATCAAATCTTGCTTCGTTTTGCTATTCAACTCTCTCATATCCACAATGTTTTTCATGTATATCTCTCCCCCATTGACATCAATGATAGAAATTCCATCACTAAGTCAACAACTTAATGTCAAAAGACACTTTTCAGAAAAATACAATAACAAGAGTCCTCATGACTCTGCTCAAAAACTCCCCCATAGAGGAAGTTCCAACATCCAATCTAGAAGAAAGATAGGGCTCATATACCACTGGACGGATGCAATCATCTGCATCAATTCTCAAAAATAGGTTGGGGCATAACCCCAAGCATACCTCTCAGATACACAAATGTATCCTTAGGTAAAGGCTTTGTAAATATATTTTCTATCTACTCCTTTGTAGTTATGTACTCCAATCTTACTTCTTTTTCTGCAACTTTCTCTCTTACAACATGATACTTGATCTCAATATGTTTAGTCTTAGAATGTAAAACAAGATTTTTTGACATACTCACTGTACTGGTGTTATCATAATGTATAACAATAGGCTCATCAAACTTTATTCCAATATCTTTTAACATCTGCTTCATCCAAATAATCTGATTACAATTATTTGTTGTTGCAACATATTCTTCTTTTGCTATGCTTTGTGAAGTACAATTCTTCTTCTTACTTAGCCAAGAGACCAATTTTCCTCCAAGAAAAAAGGCTCCACCACTGGTGCTTTTCTTGTCATCAATGCTACCTCCCCAATCTGCATCAGTATAGGCACATAAAGTAAAATCATCAGAATTCTCATACCATAATCCATAATCCATTGTTCCTTTCAGATATCTCAGTATCCTCTTTACTGCTGCATAATGTGATTCTATAGGTTTTGCTTGAAATCTTGCTACAATCCCTACTGAATGTGATATATTAGGTCTTGTATATGTCAAGTACTACAATCCTCCAATCATAGATCTGTACTTTTTCTGCTCAACTACTGGTGTCTCATCTTTGCTAGATAACTTATGTCTGGTTACCATAGGTGTTCCAACAGGTTTAGAATTTTCCATTCCAAATATTTTCAATAACTCATTCAAATACTTAGTCTGACTTACAAATATACCTTCCTTTCTTTGTGTTATCTATAATCCCAAAAAATATTTCATTTCTCCAATCATGCTCATCTCAAATTCTGTCTTCATTTCATCTGCAAATTTGTCACTAGCTTCATCTTCTCCTCCAAAGATAATATCATCAACAAATATAACTATAACCAACAAACCATTCTCAATTTCTTTTGTGTATAAGTTACTATCTACTGTTCCTTTTATAAATCCCAATTTCAATAAATACTTATCCAATCTTGCATACCAGGTTCTAGGTGCTTGTTTTAATCCATATAAAGCTTTCTTTAACTTACATACCATATCTCCTTCTTGTGTCAAAGGAAAACCTTTAGGCTACTCAATGTAGACTTCTTCCAATTCACCTTTCAAAAATGCTGACTTCACATCTATCTGATACACTTTGAATTTCTTGTAAGTTGCATATGCTAGAAACATTCTCACTACTTCAAGTCTGGCCACAGGTGAAAAATTTTCTTCATAGTCAATTCCTTCTTGTTGTGAATATCATTTACATACCAATCTTGCTTTGTTTCTTATCACTTCTCCTTGTTCATTCATCTTGTTTCTGAATACCCACTTTGTTCCAATCACATTCTTGTCTTCAGGTCTAGGGACCAATTCCCATGTCTTGTTTTTTTCAATCTGCTCTAGTTCTTCTTTCATAGCATTAATCCAATATTCATCTTCACAAGCTTCATTAGTAGTCTTAGGTTCAATTTGAGAAATCAAACATAAATGTACCTTATTTCGAGTCAAAACTCCTCTATCTAAACTTCCAATAACTTTCTCAACAGCGTGATGTCTTGAAGTATACCTATTAGGTGTCATAGTTACTAATCTTGTTCCGACTGTAGATTATTCTTTGCTTTCTTCTTTGTTTTCTTCTTTGTTTTCTTCTTTGTTTTCTTCAGTATGACTTTCATTCAGCAAATCACTATTAGTTTCAAAAAATAATTCTCCATTTTCAATGTTATGCTAAGGTTGTGCTTCTCCATCAGATTCATAATCAAGCATTCTTTCCTGAATTTTAAACTTCTCATCAACTTTTACATTTGCACTTTCAACAATAGTCTTAGTTCTCTTGTTATAACATCTATAAGCTTTGCTTTTTAAAGAATATCCAAGAAATATTCCTTCATCACTTCTAGGATCAAACTTTCCTATATCATCATCTCTCTTTATATAACATTTACTTCCAAAAATTCTAAAATACTTAACTGAGGGTGTATGTCCAAACCATAATTCATAAGGTGTCTTGTTTGTATCTGCTTTGATTTGTACTCTGTTCATAGTGTATACTACTATGTTCACTGCTTCTCTCCAAAAAGTCTTAGCCAAATCATTTTCAAACAACATAGCTCTTGCTGCTTTAGTTATTGACTTTTTCCTTCTTTTTGCAATACCATTTTGTTCTGGTGTTCTAGGGGCTGAAAGTTGTCTCTTAATACCATTCATTTCACAAAAGGTGTTAAACTCTCTAGATGTAAATTCACCACCTCTATCAGATCTTAGACACTTAATCTTCATTCCAGATTCATTCTCAATTTTGCTTTTCATGATCTTAAATTTATCAAATGCTTCATATTTTTCTTTCAAAAATGCAATCCACATCATTCTTGTAAAATCATCAACAAGAATCATAAAATACCTTTCTCTATAGAATCCTCTAGTCCTAGTAGGACCACTCAAGTCTATATGAACAATCTCCAGCTTCTCTATCAATGTGAACTTCTTGTTGGGAAATGAACTCCTTTTCTACTTTTCCATCATACATTCTTTGCAAATCATGTTAGTAGGTTTCATAATTCTAGGTAAATCTCTTACCGCAAGTGTAGTGCTCACCTTGACAATATTATCAAAGTTTATATGACAAAACCTTTTATGCCATAGCCAACTATCATCAATCCTAGTTATCAAACATGTCATCTCAGTAGGATTCAACTAAAATACATTACCTCTAGTTCTGGATCCTTTTCCAATCAGATTTCCATCTTTATCTTTTATCACACAAGTTTTCTCAAAAAACCAAACTTGATAACCCTTATCAGCCAATTGTCCAACACTTAGTAGATTATGTCTTAGTCCATCAACATAGTAAACATCATTAGTGTTAGTCTTTCCATCAAGAGTAATAGATCCTATACCCTTAATCAAACAAGGTGCATTGTTACCAACCCTAACAATTCCTCCATCATAATTATCTAACTTAACAAATTTTCTTTTATCTCCAGTCATATGATGTGAACAACCACTGTCTATAATCCAATTAGATTTCTTTTCAACTTGTGAAACTAATGCTTTTTCTTCCCTTTTATCAGATTCAAAACTTTCTTCTTTAATTGCTACAAATCCTATTTCCTCAAAGTTATCATTATCACTGTCACTTAAATGTTTTTTAATTCCTACTTCAAGATCTTCATCATTTGCATAATAACATTCTTTAGATCTTCTAGGTTTAAAGTTGCTTCTATACTTCTTAACTCTTTTAGGACATTTAGATGCAAAATGACCATATTCTTGACAAGTCCAACATTTAAAGATTATCTTACCATCTGGTTCTCTTTTTACAAGTAATGCAATACCTTCTTCAATCTTCTTATCTTCCTCAGATCTGCTACTGCTGGCATAGTCTCCATTCACACTAGTACTTCTTGTAGGTCTAATGTTAAGAGCACTGAATGCTATTTCCATTCTAGGTAGCTCTCCTGATAATCTCAAGTTCATCTCTATTGTTTCTAATCTTCCAAGAAGAGTCTCTCTTGAAAAGTTTGATGTACAAGGTATCACTTGTTCAATCATCTATGTTGTCTACTTAAATACTGGTGTCAAAGTTCTCAGAATTTTCCATATCACTTCATTTTCTATCGTATCACCTCCACAAGATTTTATTCTTGTTACAATCTCAGACATCCTACCAATATAGCTTCTAATAGATTCATCTTCCATCATTCTAATATCTTCAAATGCACAAATCCAATTATGTAATCTAGCCTTCTTTGCATGTTCATCATCTTCAAAAGTAGAATGTAAAGCTTTCCAAATTGCATGAGATGTTTTCAAACATCTTACCTGACTATATTCATTCTCCGGTAGTGCTGACAAAAGTGCTTCTCTTGCAAGTATGTTACACATGAATAGATCTAGTTCATCTTTAGTTCTTGCCTCTAGATTGTCTTCCTCAATGATAGTCTTCTCATTCTTTGTAATCAACCAATAACTTGGTCCTAAACACAATAGATTAAAGCTTTGTGGGTTTCATCCCCACCCTAGTTTTACTTTCTTTTTGGAAGGTTTCTGGGTAACCAAATCTATGTGTCATTATTGTGAATGCTCTTAAGTTTCATATGCAAAGGCTAAAGTAAAATTACATGTTAATACATCTGTAATTGTAAGAAAATTTGGAGTTACTGATTCACCCCTCCCCTCTCAGTAACTCGGTTAATTCTTGAATATTTCCAACAATTGGTATCAGAGCAGCATTGGTTCTCAAGACAAAGCTTAACTAGCTTGAGCAAAGATCCAGGACAATGGAGGTATTCAAACTGAACAAGGTGATTGAAAATGAAAAGCTAGATCTGGAAATGGCCATAGCTAAACTCAAAGAAGCAAAAGAACATCTTTCCCAATCCCTAAGAAGAAGGAAGGAACTTGCAAATCAGATGAATGATCAGAATTACATTGAAGAAAAGATTGAAGATCTTTTTCCCTGAAATAACTTAGATGAAGCAAACAATGCTGTCAAAGAACTCCTAGAAAAGAATGGGTCTCTGCAGGAAGAAGTGAGAAAATTAAAAAGAGAACAAGAGCTACACTCTACAAGATTCTGTGAGATCTTGGAACAAAGAAACAAGTTGAAAGAGAAATTGAAGATGGAAAGAAGAATGAAGCAACTAAGGTCAGGAAACAGGTGAGACAAAAATGGATTCCTAAATCTACCGAGAAATCCAGTCCAAGTAATGGAATGGATGGCTCTACCGACTCAAACTAAATTTCCAAGAAAGCACTGGAACTGTATTCTCATAGACCAATCTCAGGCAGTTCCAGAACCGAATTAAAAGAAAGATCTAAATCAGCATACAAGATGCAGTAAGATCACAGCGAGGTCGGTATCAGTCTTCATTGAGTGAGGTCGGTATCAGTCTTCACCGAGTGAGGTCGGTATCAGTCTTTATCGAGCAAGGTCGGTATCAGTCTTCACCGAGCAAGGTCGGTACCCGTCTTTACCGAGCAAGGTCGGAGCAATATGAATTCTCAAGTTCACCAAGTTGCGAAGTCTTTACCGAGAAATTAATTCTTAGTGGGTGACAGTCTGTCAGATTTCATACCCTAATTTGTACTGAGCATTAATGATAGAGTTATAAACAAAAAGCAAGTAATCAAACTCATTCTTCATCGTGAACCTTTAGCACTTTGAGAGCATAAAATTTCAAGAGCAACCCAGCGATTCAACACTTTTGCGAAAGGAATTTTCTGTGAGCTACCAT
This sequence comes from Chamaecyparis obtusa, assembly GCA_027943335.1. Lineage (NCBI taxonomy): Eukaryota > Viridiplantae > Streptophyta > Pinopsida > Cupressales > Cupressaceae > Chamaecyparis > Chamaecyparis obtusa. The sequence goes on from BSBK01002474.1 coordinate 509,189, forward strand.
GGCATCATCTAGCACTTCAGCAAAGAAAGGATCTGATATGTTAGTCCAAGGGGAATGGAAAGCACCAGATTTCAAGATCGTGCCCACAATTGCAGCAGCCCTAGATCCGAACGGAGCTCAATCTCAGATTCCTCCTAAGGTACTACTTATTAACGATATCCGCAATCATTTCAACTATTCAATTCATGAAATGGGGAACCTAGAATTAGATACTGTGCGTGAAGAACTATGTGTGGATGGTATTCTGAAACCCGAGCACTTCAGCAAAGAAAGGATCTGATATGTTAGTCCAAGGGGAATGGAAAGCACCAGATTTCAAGATTGTGCCCGCAATTGTAGCAGCCCTAGATCCGAATGGAGCTCAATCTCAGATTCCTCCTAAGGTACTACTTATTAACGATATTCGCAATCATTTCAACTGTTCAATTCATGAAATGGGGAACCTAGAATTAGATACTGTGCATGAAGAACTGTGTGTGGATGGTATTCTGAAACCCAAGCACAAACATCTGGAAGATAAAGGTTTAGTTCACATTGCACATCTACCTCAAAACTTTTGAGATAAATGGGTTAGATACATTCTCAGCCGTGTACATGATGGCAAGATTTGGCTTGAGCAACCCATAGAGATCACAAAGAAGATGATTCATCAAATCACCGGTCTTCCCATGTTGAACAAAGCAAAAACTACCAAAACCCTAGGTCGGACGGAACTAGAGAAGAAAACCCTAGCCGAGTGGGACGGTAGAGGCATGAAAGTTAGCAGCATTACCGATGCTGAACTGAAGTTTGGTACACACATTATTGCCCATAAGATTTACAGTTCTAGTCGACAGAATAGTGTCTCCTGTGAAGCTATTGACCTAGCATACAAAGTGGTCAAAAATAACTTAACATTTGACGTAGCAGACTTATTGTTAAAGCAGTTTAACAAAAACATGGAAAGCATTCAAACTTCCAAAAACAATCCATGTAAGTTTGGATCCTTATTGGTCTGTTTATTCTTCTATGTTCAGAAATTCTTCCCTTCTAAAGGAAAAGTTGTATGGAGAAAAGATGTGCCAGCCCTTTATGAAATAAATGAATACATCTCAAAAATGGGTGAAAATTTTGAAAGCATCATGGATAATTATTTTGAGTCTTTCAAAGAGAAAATGAATGATAGATTCTGGATTCCACAGAAGCTGGTGGAAGATTACAAGGATGACATTTGTTTTATGGTGGATTGTGATAATGTATATATTCAAGTAGCTAAACCGAGGACTGTATATGTAAAACCTCTTCCTTATGAGGTAAATAGTAATGAAACCAAGAATATCATTGAAGCTCTTCTTAATCACCCTATCAATCTCAAAGCTCCATATTTTGGAACATATGATGAAGCTAAGGTAAGAATTGAACTAAGCATAAAGCTTCCACAGGTGGTAAACAAAGGAAAGAAGAGGATAGCCAAAATGCAAATGATAACCAAGGACAAAGAAGATAAAGATGAAGAAGAAGAGGAAAAGGATGAGAAAATAGAGGAACCAGAACCTACAAAGAAGAAAGGAAAGGTATTCATCACTAAGGCACCTAAGCCTCCCACTGCTGTATTTACAAGGAGAAATGCAAGAGGCAAGGCAGACAAGGCAGATAAAGACATAGTATTCAAAAGGCCTCCTCTAAAATTTCAAGAAAAGATCAAACTCTTTAGAGACAGATCAGGATCTGGAGTAAGTAACATAAAATCTTTTAAATATGAAACCAGATCAGAAATAGAATAGAAGGAAATAGAAGATGCTGTTATTGAAAAGATGGGACAGTGGAAATACTCTCCTGAAGAATTAGCCCCACAGGTTCCAGCAGTTCTATTAAATCCAATAAAAATGAGATGGAGCAATGCAAAGCAAACTGTGATAGACATATTTGATCAAACCCTGAGACAGTTAATGCCAAGCTTGAAAAATGATGAAGTAAAGAAGGCATTAAAAGAAAATGAAAGTAAGATGACATTAAAGTTCAATACTTGTTTGATTCTGATCAACAATATTGAATCGGTTGTGAAGGCTGCAAATGATACATGGAAAAACATATACCACCTTCACCAATCGAGTATTGAAACAGTCATAATAAAAGACATTGAAGATGACAGTGATGAACAAGAAGAAGCCACTGAGGTAGATGATATTGTGAGGATAGCAGCAGAAGTCATTGCATCCCTTCCTACCTCTCCCATAAAAGTTTCTACATCCAGCCCGGAGACACCTTCAAGCATGGTTGTGACAACTTCAACATTTGTCCAATCATCTATAGCAACAATAGAAGCAACTACCATTTCTTCTACCGAGTTGCAGTCTCCCATTTCATCAAGTTTTCCAGCAGTAAGTTTTCCAGTTTTTGAATCTACAAGTGTAAATATTTTAAGCTCTCCAGTAGACAGTGTGCCAGTCTCTATAGCCAGCCCTACTATATCTATTGTCACTACTACTAAAGCATTAAGTACAGATAAGCCTAAGGCTCTACCGAGTATAAAATTTTTGGGTAAGAATATAGTAGAGGATATAGAACTAGATGAAGAGATAGAGATTCCAACATTAGATTTTGCAAATCTGTCAGCGGACCAAATGCAAAATATAGGTGAGATCCTCCAAAGGAAAGCAAAACAAAAGAAGCTTAAAGAGGAGAGAGACAAGGAATATCAAATCATCAAGGATGCTAAGGACATTTTGTCTGATGCATTAGGTATTAAAGTAGACTCCTCCCAACATATTTTGCTACAATTAGCAGAAGCAGTTAATAAATACAATGAGGATTCATCTGGGACAGAAAAGTTAGTTGAAAGAGCTGAGAAGAGATTCAACAATAAAGTGCTTGAGCACATTGCTCAGCACATAGCTATTAACCAAGTAGAATTATCTTCAGTTTTGTCAAACATTGAATCTATCTATTCGAATGCTACCTCTCTTTTGGCCAGATTGTGCAATATTGCCGAGTTTACAAAGGATGTTAAGGATAAAATGAATAAAATGGATGAGGATATGAAGATTAGCATACAGAAGCTGCAACTTGAACCAAGTTCAAGCTTTGCTCATCACATGAAAATTTCACACCTATCAAATATGCAGTCTGATCTACTGAAAGAAGACACAAGGATCCGGTCCACACTGCTAGACATCCAACACATGATCCTTCCCATCATGAATACAATGTATAAGCACATTGAACATTCCAAAACATTGATTCATGACAATCAATTCTCTATAGCAGATCACATGATTGACCTCTCTACAGAAGTCCAAATTGCAATCCAAACATGTAAGATTCTGCAAGAAAGTTGGGACAGAACCCTGGCACTAATAATGGAGGTACATTTTGATTTTCTATCAAATTTTGGATTCTCTCTGTAAATAACTTGTATATACACCTTTGGCATTATCATCAAAAAAGGGGGAGATATGTATAGAGGGAGATATATGTTTTGTAATAATAAAAAAAAGTTAGCACATTGAAAGGGGGAGACAATGTATAAAGCCCTATAACAAAGACAAATTTTGAAAAATAAAAATAAAACTCAGCATGATTCATGTATATAAGTTTTGGCAAATAAGTGTTTTTGTCACTAATGCCAAAGGGGGAGATTGTTGGCATTAAACAGAATTGCCACTAGTGACAACACTTATTTGCATTCTGGGTGCAAACCAAGCAGACAGTGCAAACCGAACAGACAGTGCAAACCGAGCAGACAGTGCAAACTGAGCAGATAGTGCAAACCGAGCAGACAGTGCAAACTGAGTAGACAGTGCAAACCGAGCAGATAGTGCAAACCGAGCAGATAGTGCAAACCGAGCAGACAGTGCAAACCGAGCAGACAGTGCAAACCGAGCAAGTTAGTACAAACCGAGCAGGATAGTGTAAACTGAGTAACATCATGTCTACCGAGTCACCAGTATTTACCGAGTTCAAAACCTACTGAGTGATCAGTATGAACAGTGCCTTCACTTATACCGAGTGCATGACGATGCTAAGTAATGCAGTGGACGCCGAGTATCAGAAAGTCACTGAGTTAGTTTGCAGGAACCGTGTAACCATACTTGGGCCGACTTAGTAGCACTTATGTTTATTTGTCAAGCTGACTTTGTAATTGTAATTGTAATTAATTGTTTAAGACTTGTATATAAACAATGTTGTAAAAATGTCAAGAAAAAAGTAAGAAGCATATATGTGAAAAAGAAAGGCAGAGATAAGTGAATTACAAAGGGCTTCAGCAGTATAAGGAACAGCAAAGACAAATTCATCACAGAAGGTGATCAGTACATCAACGAATCTCAATCAGCAATCCAGTTGCAAAGCCAGAGATCTACTATTTCATCCTAACAGGTGAATCAGTACTAAATCCTTTAACTGGGTAGACTTAACAGTCTTTTGTAAAATCTCTTTACCGAGTGCATACTTCATTGTATGTTTGTAAATCCTTTAACAGGGTGGATTTAGCAATCCTATTGCTCCTAATAGGGCAGATCATCAGAAGTGATCAAATTGTAAGCCTTAACCGGCCAAATTTATTTTGCAGTATTAAAGCTTTGTGGGTTTCATCCCCACCCCAGTTTTACTTTCTTTTTGGAAGGTTTCTGGGTAACCAAATCTATGTGTCATTATTGTGAATGCTCTTAAGTTTCATATGCAAAGGTTAAAGTAAAATTACATGTTAATACATCTGTAATTGTAAGAAAATTTGGAATTACTGATTCACCCCTCCCCTCTCAGTAACTCGGATAATTCCTGAATATTTCCAACATAGATGTGTCTTCATCTTTTCTTTCTAGTTGTCAAAACTTACTCCATCAAACTTAGGGCTTTCTTTTCTAAAATTCACCATGTATCTCCTTAAGTTGTTAAACTTTTCCTTCAAGGACCTACTGCTATGATACCAATTGTTAGAAAGTAAAGATCCCCAAGATAACTGAGAGAGGGGGGGTGAATTAGTTATCAGATAATTTAACCATTCATCAACTTTAAACAATATAAGTAATGTACTGATCAACCATAGAAAGATAACCATACACAATTGCACAATAACACAAGATATGTTGACTAGGGAACCTCTTGAAAAGAGTAAACCCTGGTGGGAATGATGCCCACAAAATGATGCACTAATATGAAAGTTCCTCGTTAGAGGATGGACCCTATTAGGAGTCTTATGAAATACATTCAGTACATATAAATCCTGTTAGGAGATTTTGAATCCCTGTTAAAAGATTCTAACCCGGTTAAGAGTTTATGGAAGACAGAAGGACCCACTGCCCAAACAGCTTCAAGGCAAGATCTCTGAACCCACTATCCAAAAGATCTTAGAATTATTGAATAGAATAATATGAAATATATTACCTCCTTCACACTATGCCAAACTACACTCTCTGCTACACAAGATCACAATTCCAGATCTCTGTACTCACAAGTCTTCCTTCATCACTGAATTAGCTCTTTTCTTTACTTCATGCATATATTCACATCACAATCTTCATAGTACACATTAAAACAAAGAAAAAATTCCTTCTTATATACCAAAATCAAATAATTAAAAATGAGTTGGTCCTTAATTACAAAATAATAAATTCTACACGCTACACACAGAATTCACATAAAACTGTCAGCTTCCAGATACTGTAACTTTCTCCAAACATATCCTCAAAGTTTGCACTATGAACTACATCATCATTAATGAGTCCCAAACATCCCTTTAACTACAAAAAATCAGATTCCATCCCAGCTAAGAGATATCCTCCAATTTCTGAACATCGCTTCACAGAAACACTGTCTAAACACTGCTTTCACCAAAATGCTCATAACTCTCACAAATGAATGAATTTATTTTTGCCCTATTAACCATAGGTTAATAACACACTAAAGAACATACCATAAACTATGCAAAATCCAATCTACAATACAACATGTGTGCAAAACAAAACTGTACCTACTTTGCTGCTAATATCCAAAATATCACTGTGTTGACATCAATGAGAATCCAAGTCATGAATGCAACAACAACTGCTACAGAACGACTGCCAAAATAATTTGCATTCATTCCTAACAAGTCATCTCTTTCCTTTGATAGTAATTCTTTTCTATCGATTACTTTCCTTTCACTCCAATAGCGAAGCTTGTTCACCGATAACTATTTATCTTGAAAATGATAAAACAATAATATCTAATACTAATTGATTTCTGTTAAATGTGTCTAGTATGAGTTCCACTATATCTATAATATGATAACATGTGATCCATCCTATCTTTTCTTATTAAGGGACAAAAATTTAGTAGTTTCTTATCGGTCCCTAAGAAAAAGCTTACTTTCTTAGCTTGATGATGAGTCATCCTCACCCAAAATTAGAGGGCTTCCTTCTTGCTTGCCGACTTTCTCCTTCTTGATCAACTTTTTCTTCATATTATTTTTCACTGGTTCTGTATTAATGAAAATTTTTCCTTTTTTATCTGTATTATTAGCTTGTCAGTATCTATAATTTTGTGCAATATATCCATACTTTTCATAGATAAAACATAGCATACTAGTTGATCTCCATGGTCCTGAATTTCCTCTTGGATTTCTTAATCTATAGTTCATCGTCATGTGTCCAAAGTGTCCAAAAATGTTGCACATAGCTGAAATATTTCCTTCTCTTCTCAATGTACTTATCATTTTGGTTGTTGTTCTTGTCAGTAAAATTCTTGATTTATAGTGTTCAACTTTATGTCCATACTGACTTCATGTGTAGCAGTAACCTATGAAACTTCCTTATGATGATATGCTGCTAGATCTTGATCTACACTCTCTTTCAAGATGTCCAAACTGATTGCAATTATAACAATGCCTATTAAAGGGTGTACCACTTAGATTATTGACCGATATGCTTCTAAATATATTTTATGTGTGACCAAGCTTTCCACAATTATAACAAGTAGGTTTCTTTCCTTGTGTATCGATAGGATCCTTTTCCTTTTGTGATAGATTCTCTTCTACCACTTTTGATGATTCACCAATTTAAAACTTGATGTCACTTATATATCCTAGGAAAGTTGTGTCTCTAGATCTTCTTTAACTTTTCAGTTGTTCATCAAATCTCTATATACTTAGATCAAACCTAGTGAGTCTCTCATTAATTTGTCTTTCAATTTTAGGATTGGTGTTTAAGGTTTCAACTTATTTTCTCATATTTTTGTTCTCAGTAAGTATCTTCTTGTTATCTTCATTTGTGTCATTCAAATGTTCATTCAGTGTGTTATTTTCCTGTTGCATCCTTTGTATGATTTCATCCTTGTCTTTTATCATTTTCCCCAAATTTCTCTTATCGGTTTCAAGGATTTCCTAGGCTTCCTTGTTAGTCTTCATTTTTTCAAGTATTTTAGTCATCCTTATAGCTTGACTTTCAAGTTCCTTTTGAGATTTGTCTAGGTTTTCTTCCAGGTCTATTTTCTTTTCCAATAGATCCACAACTGCTACATCAACTTCTTCAGAATTTATACTCTTTTCCAATAGTTCTTCAAGATTTTCCAAACTTATCTGTACGTGTTCTGTGGGTTCTTTTCATTTTGCAAATGATTCTCTTAAATTCTTCTTTAGATCTTCATTTTGTGCAAGGACTTCATGTAGGCTTCTTCCACTTGTCTTTCTTTTATATGTCTCCATATTCCAAGATCTACTCTCAAGCTGTTAAACTTTCCCTCTTATCTAGAACTTATCTCTGATACCAATTGTTGATTGGAAAGGTTAGGTACTAGGGGGGTGAATCAATACTAAAAAATTTGCATTAATTCAAACTTTTATTCATAAACATATAATTTCATTCCCAATGTACATATAGTCCTTTCTATATTATCGATATGCTATAATTGAAAAATATAAAGTAAATAAAAGTAACTCATGAAATGTTTCAGACATCCATAACACATAGATTTTTGGTCTTGTAGAAACCCTTGGTTAGAGGAAAAAATTATGGTGGGGATGGTACCCAGAACTCTTCACTATAGCTAAAATATTTTGTCGGTTAAGGCTACAAACTGTCACTTTTTGAGAGACTCACCCTGTTAGGAGTGATTGATACATGGTTAAATGCATCTATAGTATTGTTAGGAATACTCTGCTAAGAGATTTTATCCTTCCTATATAACATTCACCCTATTAAAGGATTTATAAAAAGTTCATACAACAAACTTCAATAGTCATGTTAGAGACTACCCAGTTAAGGGATTTACAATACCTTGTAGAAGCTTGTAAGGATTTATTACAAGATAGTTGAACTATTTGTGCTTTCCTCCAAAGATTATCACATACCTTATGCTCATTGACTTTTTATTCAAACTCTTTAATGCTTCATTTCTTTTTTTTCACTTTTTCTCTTTCTCTTCTCTCTCTTCTTTTAATCCACTCTCTCTTCTTTTTATCCTTGATCCTCTTCTTTTTATCCTTGATCCACTTCTTGTTCATTGATTCTTATAATCCTGATCTTAGATCTTAGGGTTCCTTAATCTTGATCTTTTCAATAAACCATTTTCTCTTTTTCCTTTTGTTCGCTGCAATACATTATTTTCCTTTATCTAATATCTCTCAGCTTTCAATAACTAACTCCCTTATTCTGATAACTATCTTAAGTATTTGATAACTCCTTTATCTTTCTGATAGTGTAACTCTCACATTGGTGATGTTCGACGTCAATGAGAAAACTTATCCTTAGATTTCCAACATTTTTTTTAATTCATAAAAGGGATTTTTGTATATTGTAGATGTCAAGTGTGACTTTGACATTTTATATTGGCCATGATGGACATAAGCTAAGGGAGGAACAATTGAAAAGGGAAAAAATGTATAGGTTCTTTTCTTGTCATTTATTTATGTTATTTTAATTCTCTATATCCTATAATGTTTTATTTCCTTGGAAAATTAAAAGAATTAGTTAAATTCAATTTCATGTGAAATGCAGTTAGTAACTACTTTTGGATAGTTATTTGTAACTTACTTTCTTGTCATAGGAAAATTAAAATTAGTTATTTTAGTTTAATTTCTATTATCTTTCCTTGCAAGTAAATTTTTATTTTTATAATTTATTAAGTTAGTTTGGTTTTTTTGTTACAGAAACACTTAATGAGGAAAAATAGCTTCAGTAGCGGAAACTGCAATTCTACAATAATATATTAAGGAAACGGAAAACACAATAAGCATGCCAAGAGATATGAATACAATCTATTTGGAGACTTCATAAAATGTTAAAAGTGTGGTGTACAATTAACCCATTGCTTCACTAGAAACAAAATAAAATCATTTGCCTATACTTCTAAGCATAATTACATTATTGGAACTCTACTTCCAATATCTAAAACTTCCATCCATTTTCAAAAACTTATTGTTCACATATATTTATAATTGTTGTTTGTGGTGAAGCATCATTGTCACACCCTAAAAGGATCTCATTTAAGTTGGAAACTATAAAGTTATCTTTTTCTTCATACTCTATCTTCCATAGTTATGGGTCAATCACTATTGGAAATATTCAAGACTAGCCAAGTTACTGAGAGGGGAGGGGTGAATCAGTAACTTCAAAACTTTTTACAAATTGCTGATCTTAACAATATTCCAAATAACATTTAGATCAATAAGCTAACTACATGCATGAGTAATAGAAAGAATAAAACATTCATAACACTTTGGACATAGAGATTTGGTTACCTAGAAACCTTCCAAATAGAAAGTAAAATTGGGGTGGGGATGATACCCACAAAACTTCAATACTATAGTATAAAGTTGGCCGGTTAAGGCTTACAATGATCACTTCTGATGATCTACCTTGTTAGGAGCAAATAGGACTACTAGGTCCACCTTGTTAGAGGATTTACAAACATACAATGAAGTATGCACTTGGTTAAGAGATTTTACAAAAGATTGTTAAGTCTACTCGGTTAAAGGATTTCAAGCTAATTCACCTGTTAGGATGAAATAGTAGATCTCTTGCTTGCAACTGTACTTGCTAATTAAGATTCTTTGATGTACTGATCACCTTCTGTGATAGATATGTCTCTGCTACTCCTTATACTGCTATAGCCCTTTGTAATTTGCCTATCTTTTCCTTTCTTCTCTTTTTCACATATTACTACACTTTTGATATGATACAAAACATTGCTTATATATCAATCCAAAATAATTACAAAGTCGGCTGCTAAAATACAAGTCAACACAAGTATTACTAAGTCAGCCCTGATGTAGTTAAAAAGTTCCTACAAACTAACTCGGTGACTTTCTGATACTTGGCATCCACTGCAATACTCGGCATTGTCATGCTCTTGGTAGGAGTGGAGGCTCGGTCCATACTAACCACTTAGTCATAGTTTTGAACTCGGTATACACTGGAGACTCGGTAGATACAGTGTCACTCGGTAGAAATTGAATTCCCTATTTACTATGCTGGCACTTGGTAAATGCTACTCATCTCATCACTCAGTAATGATAACTCGGTAAGCATTGCGAAGCTCGGTCTGCATGGATTGCTCGGTAAACATTGTGAAGCTCGGGAAGCACATAGAATCTGAATAAGTGTTGTCACTAATGACAAACATACTTAATACCAAAAAATTACATGGCTACTAATTTGACCTAGATCACTTCAGCATATATAGACCAGTCCACAAAATCAACCCTAAAAACACACATTTGTCCCAAACAGTAAAAAATGACCATATAAGCTCCACATTGTGCTTGTTGATGATATGAATGTAATAGAATCTTCCTATCCATTATATGGATCACTAATAATTAACACTTGATTCTAAAACTTCATCTTGGAATTGTAGACAATCCTTTGTGAAATTCTACTAGGCATTAGGTTCAACCAAGCTTCATAAAATTAAAACACATAGTGTATATAGTTGTGTATATATAATATTTAGGGCTTCATATCAATACTAAATAGCTAATCTCTCTTAGTCATAATTATATTTTGAGGGCATTTTAATTCATATTACCTTTTGTAGCAGTTATGTGAATGTTGATTAGTCTAAAATAATTAAATCCAAATTGAGATTTCAATAGATCCTGACATATAAATTACTCCTAACAGAAAATTCATAAATGCAAAATAAATATATGTTACAATAAATGGGCAGGAGTGTTCAACCTCTGCATAAATCAAGTGACATATTTAAATTTTTTTATCACCACCACACCTCTCAGATTATTTTCCTATACTAGTTTGGATTTGAAAATATTTATATATTTATATAGTACTAGATAAAAAGTTAAAACAATATATCCATACCTTAGACTATGAATATGTATACACAATTCATTTGGAGATAAAAATTTCTATTTCTTCACCAAAACATGAAGCCCTAAAATTATCAATCTAAAATTGTGCCATATATGCTATAGAATCTCATTCATGAATCAAAACTTGAAGGAAAAGTTAATGAAAAACCATAAAATTTGTCAAGGTTCATTTTCCAGCACTGTGTGGCCTAGTAATCCCCATAGACAATACTTTATATAGTCCTCTTCCCTAACTTTCCCAAAAATCCATGATCTAAAGACTTATAGAAATATTTATTGGATAGGGTTTCCACAAAGGGCTTGGTCTCAACCTTACAAGGGCTCATAGGAAAATGAGAAAACATTACCATTTAAAAAAAAGAAGTAATGCCCGTGTGAGTCATAATCCCAACTTCCTCATCTGTCATTGGCATTTTGACAAACAGAATAAATATTTAAACCATACCTGTCAGAAATCTGCTCCAAATGTATTAGTGTTAGTGGAATTGAACCCATAACCTCCCTAATATAACTAAGATCTCCGACCAATGTGCTATGTGTGATTTTCACAACATGTTTTGGATGAGTTTAATTTTTGTATATGTTGAAGTGTGGTCCATGAAAAGAGGGTTGAAGCCCTTATCCTTATCACATGGTTAAAACAAAAATAAACCATTTTTAACAATTCCAATTAACAATTAAACAAATTGTTATTTTTAATGGGTAAAATCATAAATTAAGAGGATTATTGGATATTTTAAAAGAATTTTCAAAGATATAATCTAAAAATTGGGAGATACAAAATATTTAGATATCATATGGTTTAAAGCCATATTGGGCAATTTATTTGTTTAAAAGGGGGACTTATTCCTTAGTAAGATGGAGAGATTTTGTTGAGAGAATTCCCTTGGAGAGAATGAAGAGATTTTTATTTCATCACTTTATAGTAGAGCATTTTAGGCAAAGGCTTTCTCTCTCTATGTAAATCAACCTTTGTAGGGCTTTTGAGAGCCTTTTGGAAGTTGATTGTACTTGAGAATTTTCTTATCATGACTTTGTGGATAAGCTACAGATGATTGGATTGTTGATTTTAGATTTGTTTCAAAGATTGTACTGCATGTGGGGGTAAGTGCACCAAGATGGTGTACAAAAAAGTGGTCACCTCCTAAAAAAAACTAAATTTTTTTTCATAACTCGATTGGGTTATTCAAAATAAGAAAAAACTAGGCTTGGAAAAGCTGAGCCTTTTCCAAGCCACAAAAAAATAAAAAAACTAAAGTTTTTCAAAGCCCATACGGGTTTCATATATAAAGCAAAAACTTTTGTACAAAACCCACATGAGTTTTGACTGTCATAATTTTTTTTTAAAATACCCATGTTTGACTATTTTTATTCATGCCAAAACTGAGTTTAAAGGAGAGAGGAGGAAGGGAAAATGCAAAAACCCGAGCGGGTTCTTTTTGCTATTAGGTTTTGTTGCCATATTGATCATTTTGCAAGCATGCTACAATGTCAAATAGGTAAGAAATTTTTTTTCTAATTATTTTTGTTTCAATTTCGATTGAGTTGGGTTTTTTGAATTGATATAGTTTTTTTTAACCAATTTGATGTTAGATTTGGAAAACAATCCTTGACCATGAAAGAGACAACAAAGACATCTTCAAACACATGAAAATATTGATAATGTTGGAAATGACCAATACGAGAACCCTCAAAATGTATCCCTACAAAAAGAAAGCCCTCAGAAAAGCCCAAATTCACCACCAAACCCAAACCCATTGCCAAACCCAAATCTAAACCCTTTGCATCCTGCAATAGCTCACATTGATGCCACACAAGATGTCCTTATCAATCGCCTTCAAAACAATAGTGCCCAAATATCCATATTGGTTAATAGGTTGAGGTCCTCTAGTTTTCAGTACCACTCGTTGCTCGCCACTTAGAAAGAATGGCCAATAGTGCATATGAGGTGTCTAGGGAGATTAAAACATGGGGTTCATGGAGGGATATATGTTAGTCATTTTATGTCGATATATGTCAGTCATATGATCAAGTGAAAAAAATAGGATACTTAAATAAGACATGTGATATTTTCACTGATCCTATTGGTAGCAACTCCCTAGAAGTAACTACGAATCAGTTTCCCATACATTGGTGTGATCATAATAGGATGAGAGATGCATTTTGGAATAGGTGGTATATGGTCTTTGACCATGAACCCTATAATAATTGGGAGATGCCTTTATATTTTTTGAGAAAGCTATATTGTGATTTTATCCTCAGTGAGAAGCCAAATTACTTTTACATCTGGTAGTTCTAGGGGAGAGGGAGAGGCTCTATGTGAGATAGAGATGGGGCTCATAGGGTGGTAGAACCACAACATAGGGGGTGTCTAGATGAAAAACCCATAGTTCATGTTGTGGTCTCGGTAGTAGTGAAGGAGTTTATATATTTACAGATCCTTCAAGAAGCTACATCATTGACTGATGTCATTATTGAGCATGGAACACAATTAGTCAATGATGCAGGAGCAACTTGGGTCCTTGGCAATCCTATGTCACCAAAAATAGATTTGAGTTTGTTTGTGTTTCTTGGTTCCTACTTTGAATGAGTTGGTTCGGTGTTGCTCAGTTTCCTTTGTTCATCGGTGTTGGTTGATTATCTCTTTGGCACTTGGTAATTTCCTTTGTGCTCGGTGATGCTTGTCTGGCGCTTGGTTGGCTTTTCTTACCGAAGGGTTTCTTTTGAGTTTCTATTGAGGCTGACTTGTACATTGATTATGGGTCAGAGATTTAATGCTGGTATCCATAATTGGGAAGTGTGTGGTCCCAGACCTGACTGTTTCTTCCGTTAATTATGGATCGGAAGGCCGACTCAGTTCGGTAGCCTCTTGTATAAATGTAGTTGTTTGGTTAGAGTTTAGGAGTGAGTGTTTGGAGGAATTTTTGATAGAAGATAGAAGATTGAGATTATCTATAGATCCTCGCATGTTTGAGGACTTCTATAATTCATTGTAATATCTAGCTGAAACTGGGAAGGCCTTACAGCCTGGCATGTATGAATCAATTTGAAGTAAATATTTGAATGATCTTGTATTTTCTCTCTCTCCCACTATGTTGTTGTTGCTTCCACATGTTGTTAAGCAAGGTGGTTTAGGTCAGGGTGTGCCATGTTCTGGCCCCTCCTTCCCTCTCTTGTGTCAGGTGGTATCAGAGTGAGGTGAGATCTAGATCTAGGTTTACGAATCTAGATTTGAAGGTTCCTTCTTGTGAAGCCCTAGTTGAATTGTTGTGGGGTAGCAGATTGTGATCTAACCTACATTTGTAGAGGGTTTTCAAGATGGTTCATGGGAGGTGAGATGCGGATCCAGGATTGGAAGACATGTTGAGACAAATTGCTGCTAGATTAGAAGTTGTTGAAACAACCCAGAGAAGAGGAAGACATCTTGAAGATGTTAGTGATGATGAAATTGAGGTAGAACAAGGTGATGTAGAACCTGCACCTGTGATGGATTAGGGTGAAGAAATATTCTTGAAGGCTTTGACAAGTATGAAGTCTACACCACACTTTAATCCTCTTGAGTATGGTGGAAAGTTGGATTCTGATGAATTGGTGGATTGGATCATTGAGATGGAAAAGTACTTTGAGTATGAAAATGTACCTGAGGAAAAGAAGGTAAAAATTGCAAGCACAAAGTTGAAAAGTCATGCATCCTTATGGTGGGAACATCTGCAACTAGATAGAAAGAGGAAAGGAAAAGACAAAATCAAGGTATGGAGTAAAATGGTGAACAAATTGAAAGGAAAGTTCTTACCTTGTGATTATTAGATTAACCTAGTTAGGAGAATGCAAAGTTTAAGGCAAAAAGATAGCTCGGTAAAGGATTATACTAAGGAATTCTATAGATTAGATATCAGATCTGGACATGATAAGGATGATGTGGAAAGAATTACTACATAACTGAATGGTTTGAGAGTTTCCATCCAAGAAGAAATCAGTTTGGTAAAATTGGAGAACATTGAAGAGGCTTATCAATTTGCATTAAAAGCTAAGGAGAAATTGAACAAGAGACATGAGCAAAGACAAAGAGGTAGAGGTGGTAGATTACCTAGAGGAAGAGGTAGATCCTATGGTGAAAATAGTATATCTGAACTAGAAAAGACAACTCTAGATAAAGGCAAGACTGAGTGGAAAGGTGAAAGTTCATCTAGAGACAGAGGTAGTAACTACTGAGGTGGTTATAATAGAAGAAGTTTCCAAGGAGCTTGTTACAATTGTGGAGAAGGACATAGATCATTTGAGTGTACACATGCAAGTAAGAAGGCTGGTAGTAGTAGGAATGCTTTGGTGCAAGAAGAGTCATCGAATGAAATCGAGAAGGAAAATAACTTGATGGTAAGAAGAGCACTTTGGAATGAAGGTAAAAAGGAAGATTTGGTAAGGAAAAATTTGTTCAAGACTAGATGTAGAATTTTTGAAAAAGTTTGGAAGGTAATCATTGATAGTGGTATCTCAGAGAATTTGGCATCTGAGGAAATGGTCACAAAGTTGCAGTTGGAAATGTTGAAACATCCGAAGCCCTATCCAATTTCATGGATCAAAGATGAGCATACACTCTTGGTAAGTGAACAATGTTATTTGAATTTGAAGATTGGGAAGTACTATGATAAGGTGTTATGTGATATCATGCCTATGGATTGTTGTCATATTTTCTTGGGTAGACCTTGGAAATATGATAGACATGCTATATACGATGGGAGGTTGCATAAGTATATTATTTGGGCTGATGGAAGAAGACAAATCTTATTACCTTTGATGGAAGAACCTGTTAGTAATGTTTTCACATCTATGAAAGTTTTCTTGATGGAAGGAAGAAAGTTTGTTAAGGATTTAAAGAGAAATGATGTATGTTTTGCTGTGATTCCTAACAAACTGAGTAAGAAAAGAGAGGATAATGTCCCTAAGGAGATTGATAAGTTACTCACCAAGTATAGTGAAATCATTTTTGATAATGTACCTGATGGTTTTCCACCCAAAAGAAGGATTGATCATCGTATGGATCTAATCCTTGGAGCTAGTTTACCGAACAAGGCACCTCATCCGTTGACACCTACCGAGAATCAGGAATTGAATCGACAGATTCAAGAGTTGCTGGAGAAAGGTTTGATCAGAGAAAGTTTGAGTCCTTGTGTAGTACCTATGGTATTGGCACCTAAGAAGAATGGATAATGGTGAATGTGTACTAATTACAGAGCAATCAACAAGATAACAATGAAGTATAGGTTTCCTATACCAAGAATGGATGATATAATGGATAGTTTGACTGGAGAAAAGTATTTTACCAAGATTGATTTGAAAAGTGGGTATCATTAGATTAGAATCAGAGAAGGTGATGAATGGAAGACTACTTTCAAGACAAAAGAAGGTTTGTATGAGTGGTTGGTTATGCCTTTTGGTTTAACTAATGCACCGAGTACTTTTATGAGGTTGATGAATGAAGTTTTGAAGAAATTCTTGGGTAAGTTTTTGATTGTATATCTTGATGAAATTCTAATATTCAGTAAGACCAGAGAAGAACATTTGTTGCATGTTAGACAAGTTTTGTAGAGATTGAAAGAAGAAAAGTTGCTGATAAATCTGAAAAAGTGTTCATTCATAAAAGAGGAGATTGTGTATTTTGGATTTGTGATTTCAGCTGATGGTTTGAAAATGGATCTTGAAAAGGTTGAAGCTATTTTGAATTGGCCTACACTTGTGAATGCTAGTGAGGTAAGATACTTTCATGGTTTGGAAAGTTTTTACTGAAAGTTCATTAGTTATTTCAGTTCAATTTGTAATTCTATGACTGAGACTATGAGAGGAGAAAAAAGAGAATTCAAGTGGACACATGGAGTTGATAAAAGTTTTGAGACTCTGAAGCAGAAGGTTGTTGAATTGCCTGTTTTGGCATTGCCTGATTTCAATAAGGTATTTCAAGTGGAATGTGATGTAAGTGGAAGTGCAACTAGAGTTGTGTTGAGTCAAGAAGGTAAACCTGTTACTTTCTTTAGTGAAAATTTGAATGATGCAAAAAGGAAATATTCTATGTATGATCAAGAATTCTATGCTATTGTACAAGCACTAAAGAAATGGAGACATTATTTGATATTGAGTGAATTTGTGTTGTATACCCATCATAAAGCTTTACAATATTTGGGTAGTCAGAATAAGTTGAATCAGAGACATATGAAATGGGTTGAGTATTTGTAGAGTTATACATTTTTGATAAAGCATAAGAGTGGAGTCACTAACTAAGTTGCTGATGCATTGAGTAGAAGAAGATCTTTTATGACCAAGATGAAAATTGGAATTTTAGGCTTTGATGATATGAGAGATTCTTATGAATTTGATCCTAATTTTTCTAAGCCATGGAGAAAGTGTAGAGCACCTATTCAAGATCAACAGAGTACTAAATAGGATGAATATTTTATGCAAGGAGGTATGTTGTTTAAAGGTGTTCAGTTGTTTATACCGAGAGCACCTATGAGAATAGATTTGATAAAAGAGAAACATAGTAGTGGTTTGACTGGACATTTTGGAGTTGATAAGACATTGAATTTTCTTAAGGAGAAATACTTTTGGCCATAGTTGTATAAAGATGTTTAGAAATTTGTGAAAATTTGTGGAGTTTTTCAAGTTGCAAAAGGAGTAAGTCAGAATACTGGATTGTATACACCAATTGCTATAGCCGAGAAACCTTGGATTGACATTAGTATGGATTTTGTTCTTGGCTTACCAAAGATAGTAAGAGGTAATGATTCTATATTTGTGGTTGTGGATAGATTTTTTAAAATGACACATTTTATACCTTGTAGAAAGACATCAGATGTAGTACATGTAGCAGATCTTTTCTTTAAGGAAATTGTCAGATTACATGGATTACCGAGAAGTATTATCTTTGATCAAGATAGTAAATTTGTTGGATACTTTTGGAAGACTCTTTGGAGAAAGTTGGGTACCGAGTTGAAATATAGTTCTACAATTCACCCACAAACCGATGGATAGACAAAAGTTGTGAACAAAACCTTGGGAAATCTTTTGAGATGTTTAGTTGGAGACACACCAGGTAATTGGGATTTTGTGTTGATACAAGAAGAGTTTGTATACAATAATTTAGTGAATAGGAGTACTAGAAAAACACCTTTTGAGATTATAAATGACCTACAACTAAGAGGTATATCTAACTTGAGAGACATTGGTGATGAAAGAAAGAGAAGTGCTAAAGGAGTAAAATTTGCTGAGTACATGAAGACATTGCATGAAGATGTGAATCTTAAAATGGAAAAGAGTAATCAAAAATACAAAGACAGAGCTGATAGATCAAGAAGACATAAGATTTTTGATGTTGGTGATGAAGTGATGGTTCATTTGAAGAAAGAAAGATTTCCTATTGGAACATATGGGAATTTGAAGATGAAGAAGTTTGGACCTTGCAAGATTTTGAGAAAATTTGACAGTGGAAATGCATATGAAGTTGAGTTACCTGATGACATGGATATTTCACCTATATTCAACATTACTAATTTGTATGAGTTTCATGAATATGAAGAAGACATGACAATACCGATGGATTATCCTAATAAGTAGAATGAAGAAGTTGAGCATATTTTGGAACAAAGAATTGGTAGAAGTACAAGAGGAAAACAATATATGAAATATTTGGTAAAGTGGAAGAATAGACTGATTGAAGACAGTTCATGGATTTCATAGTCTGAGTTGGATGTAGCTCAGATCATACCTACTGAATGACTTGGAGATTCATTTTCAAATAACCCCAGGTGTCTGATGCAGGAGCATCTTAGGTCCTTGGCAATCCCATCTCACCAAAAATAGATTTGAGTTTGTTTGTGTTTCTTGGTTCCTGCTTTGACCAAGTTGGTTCAGTGTTGCTTGGTTTCCTTTGTTCACCAGTATTGGTTAGTTATCTATTTGGCTCTCGATAATTTCCCTGGTGCTCGGTGATGCTTGTCTGGTGCTTGGTTGGCTTTTCTTACCCACGGGTTTCTTTTGAGTTTTTGTTGAGGCCAAATTGTGCATTGATTATGGGTCACAGATTTAATGCTGGTATCCATCATTGAGAAGCGTGTGGTCCCAGACCTGACCATTCCTTCTATTAATTATGGATCTAAAGGCTAACTCAGTTTGGTAGCCTCTTGTATAAATGTATTTGTTTGGTTAGAGTTTAGGAGTGAGTTTTTGCAGGAAGTTTTTGATAGAAGATAGAAGATAGAAGATAGAAGATTGAGATTATCTACAGATCCTCGCATGTTTGAGGACTTCTGTAATTTATTGTAATATTTGGCTGAAAATGGGAAGGCCTTACAACTTGAGATGTATGAATCAATTTGAAGTAAATATATGAATGATCCTACATTTTATATCTCCCACTGTGTTGTTGTTTCTTCCGCGTGTTGTTCAGCAAGGTGGTTTAGGTTAGGGTGTTCCATGTTCTAGCCCCTCCTGCCCTCTTTTTCATCAATCGAGGAAGAGGGTGGATCAACACATGCACCACCTTCATCATCATTAGATGCTCCATTTGTCTCAGCCCATCCCACCACTTGTACAATTTAAGTTTATTTGTTGAAATGTATTATGATTAAACGTGTTCGTGTATACTAATGAATGAACATGTCTCATTTTTTCTATATAGAGAAATAATTGGGTTTTATAGAATTAATGAATGCATCAGATTACATTGATGTTCAGGAGTGGGAAAAGGTAAATTTTTTTATATTTAATTTCAATTGGATTCTTGTTTGTTCAAAATCTCTTTGAAACTCTTCCTCTATGACTATGATATATGATATGATTTTCATATAGGAAATGGTCATAGCGGCCTCATCAATGATGATCCCTCCTAAGAGTATGTGAGAGCTATTTGAGGCTCTGGTATGCATTATATGTGTGTGTGTGTGTGTGTGAAACATATGGATTTAGATGAGTACATGAATTTTTAGTTTTGTAGTGTTTGTCATCAACTTTGGGTTATTAACTTGTGTTAATTTTTTTTTACCTATTATAGCTCCTTTCAAAACTTCCTACAGATTCTTTACCATTCCACTTTGTTAGGAGTCATCAGCCATGAAGGAGCCCATCAGTATTACTACACAACTTAAGTGCAACAGAAAGATACAAGGACAATCAACAATTCAACTACCAACAAATTATAGTCTAGTATTTAGTTATTTTGATAGTATTTGGAGATAAGATATCTGATTTAGAATTTGAATTATTTTTATGTAGACACTCAATGATCCATTTAATGCTTCGAAGAGGCTCAATTTTGATGATTCAACACATTCATAGATATTGATAGAGATATATAGATGTAGTTGTGGTCATTAAATGACATTTATATATATATTCGACATTTATGTTGTATATATGAATGTTGACATAGAAGATGACATCCTTTTGTAACTCTATTATTGATCTGGCATGTATGCCATATTTGGAAATGTACATGATTATTGTTCATTCTGATATATATAAAACTTTAAATTTGATCCAATTTGTTTATTGTGTGCATACCTTTGTACTTCAAAACTTAATTTTTTACAATTAAACAAACATGTTTATTCATTATTTAATATAATAGAATTGAAACTTTTTTATCAAAGTCATTTTGGTATGGATAATGTAATCAAAGTCATATGTGACTTAATTTGATGTAATAAGGCATGAAAAGCCAAAATATGTAATGATTTTGTCTATTGTGTCAAATTGTCTCAATTGACCAAATAAGGGTCATAGGAAGATGTATATTAATGGGTCATTTATGTGGTTTCTATTTCTTGTGGATTGGTTCAAGGAATATGTATATTAATGTCTACTAAATGAATTTTTTGAAAGAAGGATCATTTAATAGATGATTGATGCAAAGGGAAAAGTGCTTAAACCACTTTTAACCTAGGTTGATTCATTTCACCAATAGGCTCCTCAAAAGACACCTATTACCAAATATTTCCAACTAGACTTGAACCAGTCTTGGACTTGTATAGATCCATCTTCTAGGGCTCCTTCCAAGACAATCCACAACCCCACTTGATGAGTTCCCTCATTTACACTTGTATATCCACAACCTAGATTCCCTTTCATGCACTTTACCCTTAGAAAAATAGGATCTTCACTTTGACAAGATCACTTTAAGCTAGAGATATGTCTCACACACTTCTTATGTTCCAACTACACCATTCAAATCCTTTGGTATAGTCTCGGAAACACCAGACCATGAATTCCTTAGTTAGGCCTAGTAGAGACCTAATGCTTTTAGCCCTCTTAATCAGGTAAATTGAATTCAACATGGTCCTATAGCACCTAAAATTTTTTTGATACCTCACACAAGATCTGAGATATGGCCCAACAAAGATCAATGCCCAATGTTGCTTAGTGCCCCTTAGGGACACTTTTATCTGGTCTGCTCACGAACGTTCAAGGGACTCTGTGAGAAAAACAAGGTTGTCACTAGCCTTTACCCAGCCAACCAGAGCTAATAGAGTAGATGATTCAATTCCACAATAAATGGATTGAAAGATACCCAATGTTTCTCATTTTAATTGAGCAACATTGCAACTTTTAACATATAAAAAGATAGGGATGACAAATTAAAATGAAGGGGAATCTCCCAAAACTAAGATGGGTAATTGTAGGCCTTCATAATATGGTCCTGTATTAGGTCTGACAATTCATCGATACCTCATACAAGCTTTGAGATATGCCCCAAAAAATATCACTTCCCAATGTTGCTTAGTGACCCTTAGGGACACTTTGGTATGGTGTGCTTGCAAACGTTTGAGAGACTCTGTGGGAAAAATGGGGTTGTCAATATCATTTACAAAGCCAACTAGAGCTAATAAAGTAGAAAATTTGATCCCATGATGAATGGATTAAAAGAAATGAAATGTTGCTCATTTCAATTGAGAAACATTGCAACTTTTGATATAAACTGAGATAGGGATGCCAAATTAAAATGAAGGGGAATCTCCCAAAATTGATATGGATAATTGTAGGCCTACATTACATGGTCATGTAGCACCTAGAGATTCCTTGATACCTTGTACAAGCTCCGAGATATGCCCCAATAAAGATCGATTCCCAATGTTGCTTAGTGACCCTTAGGGACACTTTGGTCTAGTATGCTCACGAACATTCAAGGAACTTCATGGGAAAAATTGAGTTGTCACTAGCTTTTAATCGACCAATAGGAGCTAATTGAGTAGATGATTTGATCCCATGGTGAATGGTTTGAAAGATATGAAACTCAATATATCTTGTCATTCTTTGAGCTTAGTTGGGAAACCTTGAAGTGGACATTGGCTTGTTGGACCTCCATGATTCATTGGGTGCTCCTGCACCAATAATTTTCATAAAAATATATAGCCATTAAATCAATTCCAATCATGACATTTTCCATCTTAACAACTTAATGCATTCCATTACTTCATATGACATGAGCTTTTGTAGTCACATCTATGTTATGACGTTTAAAGAATATATTTTCTAAAGATATGTTTGAACATGTTCTTAATGGTAATTAATATTTAAGTAAAAAATTTTTAAATATATTTCACACTTATTTATTGTTGAACGTACAAAATAAAAGGTAAAGTTCAAAAGTAAATGATAGATTCTTCTAAGGTAGGGATTGAGAGGATTGAATACATATATTTCAATAATATATTTTCAAATCAGACCCATTGCACCTTTTATATACAAAATTTGGCAACTAACATGCACATGACAACACGTTGCCTTTTTTTTCATAAAAATTGGCATCTAACATGCACATGACAACTCATTGCCCTTTTTTACATTAAAAATAGCATCTAATATGCACATGGCATCTCATTGCCCTTTTTTATATAATATTTGGCATCTAACATGCACATGACAACTCATTGCTCCTTTTTAAATAAAAATTGGCATCTAATATGCACATGACATCCCTTTTTTATACAAAATTTGGCATCTATTTATGCACATTACATCTCATTGTCATTTTGAAGTATAAAATTTGACCTCTAAATATGCACATAGCGAACCTCAAAGATATACACAAAATTTTCAAAATCATTTGACCATATTGTAGAATCATTCTTCTAGATTGTCCAAAATGAATCAATAGAATCTTCTAGATCAACTCTAACCCTTATTGTGGCAAGTATTGCCTCATGGTCAGATTCATGAACTTTCCACAAATTCTTGTTAAGATTTCTTCCACGATACTTAGTAAATTGAATAATTGTTGTAGAAACAAGGTTAGAGTAATGAAGAATATGTCTATGTGTCTCAAAGTCCTCAAATAAACAAGCATTAGAATTATTGATAGGATACCTACTTTTTATAGAGTTTAATACCCAAATAAATTTAAAATGTTATAAAAAGAGTTTAATAGGTATGCATACAGCTAGACACAAAAATGGTACCTTCTAAGCCATGTTCATGTGACAACAACAGATCCTATTAGGTATTGAATACCCTCTTCATCAATGATTGTAGTTGTCAATTTCTTCTTGGCCTGAATACAATGACACAAAAAGTTTAATATGTTCCTTCTTCATTCTTCTCATATGCAATTACTGCATATACATGACCTTCATTTAATAGAAGGATTAGTTAATAACAAAATCAACATTTAAAGAACTAATAAATTGAGTTTAAAATTGATTTAACCTACAAAATCTAGAGAAATTACATAGTTCAACTAGGTCTGATACATGGTCAAAATCCACTGATGCTTCAAATTGGCTCATTTGTAGTTCTCTGGGAAGTTGATATGTATCTAGGTTTTGTAAAGGTCTACAAGACCATTGGTTAACCCACTCTTTTGATTTACATTCACAAAAGATGCATACACGAAGATCAAAAGCATGCAATTTATCTAGTATAAATAGCTAATGATGTTGCATTTGACCTTATAAATGAATGCATGTCTCTTGATCCTCTAAGTGTGCAAAAATCTAGATAGTTTTCAATGTTAGATTCACATATCAACCAAAAATATCTAGAAACCATAGACTTACATGCATTACCTGGTCCCATCGTAGAGTTACACCATTGCACAATTGTTACTATTCATTAACAATCTCTTTAGACTTTCCACAACTCATTGTGTTTTAAGTTATGCCTATTTAATATTCTTTGAGTATTTAAAATGAATAAGATGAGAAATACATACAAAAAAGTCACTATAGTCAACTTGTGCATAACTTACACTATAGATTTTGGACAATTTATGAATAATTAATTCCACCTAAGTACTCGAAGGTTAAACACAAAATCTCAAGTTATAAGGAGACAATAAACAAAGAAAATCAAAGGACACTAGCTCAATGGAAGAGCACCTTCTTTATAAGGAGGGTGGTGGTTCAATTCCATCGTGCCTTGATATGACCAAATCCATGACTAAATTAATGACTAAATCAATGAATAAATCAACAACTAAATCAAGAAAAAGTCAAGGACTAAATCAATGACTAAATCGATGATCAAGATTAATGAATAAATAAATGACTAAAATCATTTAGTCATTAATTTAGTCATGCTATAAATCACTAAAAATTAACTACTAATAGTCACGTGACTAAGTTTAGTCATTTATATATAATTTTTAGTATTTTCTTTAGTCACATATTGTTGTTTTTGTACTAGTGTTCTATCTTGGATTCCCTTTAGGTCCTTAGAGAATTTCTCTTTCCCTTTAAAGATATTCTCAAAGGAGGTTTTGTTCCAACCTTTAACCTTTTCTCTCCCTATTTAAAATTTTTTACTAACTTGTACCATAGGAGATGCCATATAATTTGTATTGCACTATCTTTCCACAAGAGCTCTAAAGTTAGCGTGAGAGGTCCACATAATTTCAAACCTAAAGAAATAGGGCCCTTTGTTTAAATTTTTAGACTAGTCTAGAAAAATAACATTATGATCAGAAGTTTTCTTAGGTTGAGAAGGTAGAGAGAAGTCAGCAATATTAGGCCAATTAGGGGAGAGTAGTAATCTATCTAGACTCACCTAGATTAAGTTATTTCCTTATCTTCTATTAGACCATGTAAAGGTGGATCCCTAGAGTTCAATATCAATCATCCACAAGGATGGGATATACCCATACAAGTCAAGCATGTTATCACTAAAATCCTTTGTTCCCCCTGATTTCTCTAAGTGATATAAGGGGGAGTTGAAATCCACACCCATCATCCATATTTAATTCCTCTTACCCAGAATGGTAGCAGCAATAGAATCCCATAGATATTTCTTGGTAGATTTGACATTTGGGACATACACATTAATGAGGTTCCAAGAGGCATCAAAGCCATGATATTTGAAGAGGTCATCAAGGTGCACTAAGAAGAGTGAAGAAATGCTCAAGCTACTTTATTAGGGCTTCATGGGGTGGCCAAGCCACCCAAGGCACCATCAACATCACTAGAAACCCATTCTGTAGTAGGCTAGATATGGTTGAAAATATTTTCAAATCCTTCATTTTTATTTCTTGCAAAATTAAGATGTCAACTTTATTATCCAAGATAACATATTGTAGCATGTGTTTAGATTTAAATGGCTATTTAAGTTTCTTAGATTCTAAGAGAGGATCTTTATAACTAACTTGAAATATTCACATAGCCTAACTTTGATATGTGTCCCCACCTTTAGTGAGATTTGTATTCTCATTTATTTTTCTTATTTCTTTCTTCAGCTAACCTATCCATTGTTCTCTATTTTCCAATTTCTACTTCGTTGACTATCTCTTTTTCTCTACTTTCTTTCTATTTTAGCCTTTCTAGTTTAGTGTCATACCCAATATCTACTTTCCACTCATAATCCAACCTACCAACACCAAAACCCACCATAGGAGCATTAACTAGATAAGAAGAAAACCCCAAAAGAGATAAGTTAGCTTTGAGGCTTGATGATCCAAGTAACTTCAAAAGAAAAATTGGCACAGCCAAAGGATCAATACATTCTAAAACCAGTTGAGGGTCATCCATCAGTTTAGATCCTCCCACAATACTAGATAAAATCATATTAATAGGCTTAGAGTCTAAAGTAGAGACATCAAGTTTTTGACCTTCCTCTTTAGAGATGTTCAGGTCCACTATCATTCAATCCATTTCCTCATCGTGTGAGTCTATCTAGGATTCTATAACTTGAGGATTTAACATTTCTTTGATCTCACCTATTTTTCACTTGAACCATTTTCCATACTAATGTTATTGTAATTCCCTTCAATCTCATTCTTATCTTGGTTTTTGAATCCCATGGGGATGATCACATAATCCACACTAGTAGGGGCCTTTCATAGGGATGTAGAGGTAGAGGTCATTAGGTAATCTAATTTTTTTTCCTTCTCAACAATCAAGGATTTCTCTATGAAAACTAAATGAGTGTTCTCAGAGCTCACTGATCCGTTAGGAATCTTTAGGTTTTTTTTAAGGGTTTTTGTTGTAATCCCCAACATTATGAAATCTACAAAAAATGCTAATGTGGGTAGACTCTTTGTAGATGTAGTAGAATATCAAGGTATTTTCATACTCTAATTATTTTTTTCAAGAGGTAAACCTATACTACAGAGTGATATAGGAAGGTAGCACTGTATTGACTATAATATTAACACAAATACACACAAAGAGAAGTCTAGATATTTACATGGTGATACTATCCACATCTAGGAGAGACCCAAAGGATTCAAAAATACCCCAAAATACCTCATAGTTCCAAAACTCTAGGGGTAATCTAGGAAGACCTATCCAAGTTGGGGCCATAGTGCCTAGGTCATCTTGGGCATCCAAACTAGGTTTCCATTTGCATAAATAGACAATATTTCTAGGATTACAACCAAATATACAAGAGCCATTAGTAAAAATAGAGAACATATCTTCCTTTTTACAAAACTAAAAATAAATAATCTATTAGGATACACATTGACTTTCACACTACCTTTAAGTTTCCATTAGGAGGAGACCCACTTTCTGAGTTGGTCAATATAGGGTCCAAAGGCTAGGAAATTACCCATGAGGGGGAGCTACAATTCAACCATAGTTATGGTATAATCACCTTAGATGCACTGAATTTGCAAGTGGTCATATGAATTTTCTTCCTCTTCGAGTACAAAGTCTTAGTCAGATTGGCACCCTTCATCTTGTCCACAAAACAAGGAATATCAAGTTGGGGCAAAGATCCATTCAAGGTAGAACAACTAATAGGAACATTCTATAAGGTGAACTCTGTAACAATATGGGAAACACTAGTGGACCCCAAAACTAAAGAAGTAGGGGCACTCCCCCCTAAAATTGAGGGTAAGGATTAGGAGACTCAACTTGGTTCCCCCAACATCGACTCCATGGAAGGTGTTAGGGATTTTTCTTGTAGGACATAAAATGGTGCTCGAACTTGTTTTTCTTGAGACTGATTCCCACAAGAGAAAGACCTAATTGCTGAGGATTGGATAAGATCCTCCTTCATTTTTGAGCTCCATAGACTCAGGCAGGTATTACCTTTTAATGATGACTGTCTTCGTAGTATTCTTATGAGTGGACACTGATCAGCTTCTAGTCTTCTTAATGCATAAACTTATAAAACACTTTGCATATGACTGTAATCACTTTAATGCAAACTTTAACTAAACAAAGTGTGACTGTTAGTGAAGCAATAATAAGTGCTTTAAGGATTCTCATCCTTCTTCCCTTTTAGGAGGGACAACCTAATATGATTCTCTCTTTGCAGAATCAAGAAATATTAACTAAATGCCCTGGGCACAGTCCAATCTATCAAGTGCCATCAACATAAAAATAGAAAGGTATTGATGAATAATGTGAATGTTTCAACTTTTCTCTGAGATCAATGAAAGGTACAACTTATGAGAAACAAATACCAAACCAGTACCTAATCCTAAGGGCAACAGAGTCACAATGCAAGTCAACAAGTAAACCCTAAAAGAAACACTATAGTGTGCCTTACACACTACCAGAACTCCAAATAGGCTACATTACAAACTATTCTGTTAACCAAATATCGTTATCATCAAAGATCCATACAAATATATTTACTTTTCAAGATGAAATATAAGCACATTTAATTCTTTCCTTGAAAGAAGCTCATAAAACAATCAAGCTGGTTGCCTTACAACTTGGTATATTTCAAATGCCTAACATGAAAAACATACAAGAGTAAAATACATAAGCAAAGAGACAACAACAATATATGGCAGAAGTTGCAGTGTGATTGTATTCAAATCAACTTGCCACTTACATTCACAATTCCATTACTCAGAAGACCAGACATAAAGCTTGGTGATCTACTTCTAAGCAATCCAGTTCTATTTTTTATATCTTTCAATCTCTCTCCTTTTTCTACCAACCCCCTTACAAAATGAGCTTTCAACTCTATATAGCCCTCTCACAACCACCTTGGAATTCCCTCATTAATGGGAATACAACAAGCTTCAGGTGGTTGGAAAACCTAACTCCTATTAAAACATAAAAATACAACAAAATGTACAACCAACCCGCAGGTGGTGGAAGGACAAGACTTTCTCAGATTATGGTACATCTTTGGCTACTCAAGAATTGACACCCTCAATTGCAAATATTTATGAGAGCTCCTTGATTTCAATGAGACATGGTGACCACCATTTCAGGCTAACCTACACCATTCTTGAATGATAGCTTATCAATTTTGTATTCCTTGGATCAGGTGTCTGCTGTGTCAGATGTCCTTTTCAATCTTCATCCAAAATATCCAAATCAACTACACCAGAGCTAGCCTTTTTGGTCTTTGTCTTTTCATCCCATGTAGTTACTTGTTCCTCTGATGGCCAAATTAAAACCTTGGACAAGTTGTAGTTGGGCTTTTTGTCTCTCCCATCTGGCATCCGTAATTGCCTTGACATCTGACACAAACTTGGTGAGGTCAACCTCTACTTTGATGGATTCATCCAAGGCCTTATTGAAGCTCTCTAAATCAACATTATTACTCTCACCTAAAAATGCCTCTTTCCTAGGCAGTAGAAGATCAGCATCCGATCTCCAATTATCAAGGCTCTTTATTGTTCCATCTATACTCAAAATTGAGGGGATGAATCTGTTGGTATAGGAGCTGAGCATGGCTATCTTAGCCTCAATCAAATTTGTCTTACCCTTGAAAAGAGGTAAAATGGCTTTAATTCTATCAATCTCCTCACCAACTCCTACAACCATCTCTGGTATGTCACTCCCCATAGATTGACAAAAAATCAATCTCTCAAAAAGTGGTGCCCTGATAAACCATACTGTATGAAACTCACTCAAAATCTACACATAAATGTTGACCTCCTTCTACAATTCTGGAAATTTTCCATAAGCATTATAAACCAGGTCAAATTTATCCTTGATTGTGTTCAATCTATGCTAAAAAATACTCAGAAGGGCTTGCAATACTGCCTCATTCTTTTCATCATTGATCTTTTTAAATTCTACTGCCACCTCCTCATCTGTCATTCCTTGTGCCTCTATTGCCACTGGCTGCTTAGGAGGTGCAGGGGCTACTACAGGGGTATTTATGATTTGCAATTGTAGTTCCTCCATCTGCTTCTCTAATGCTGTAACTTTTATTATCTGCAAGTCCCTATCCTTCACTAGGGCACTGAAATCCTCCAAGAGGTTGCCATATCTTTCTGACAGCTGCTTAGTTTTATCCTCATTTAATTTTGCAAATTGGGTCAAAACTTAAGAAATTTTGAGGTCCCCTGTGTTGTGGATTGACCACACTATTTTATCTCCCTCCATTTGTTCTTTTACATTCAAAATTTGTGGTTTCTTGTCCTGTGGATATAGACTCCACATGGCCAAGGCCTAACTTTTTGGGCTATACCCAAATCCTCTTATTATATCCTCTACTTGGGTTTCAGAAGACAAAGTAACATCTTCATGTCTCTTGATTTGATCTATTATGAAGTCAATATACAAACTCCACCCCGACACAAGCAACATATTACTTTTTCTCGCTAATTCCCTGGCCTCATTTGGAGTAAGATTTTCCTCCTCAGGGTCATATTCTTTCAATTTTTGTAATGCCTCATCTGACACTTGACCTTCCTCAGTTATTTGTACACCTTAAGCCACTTGTTTCTGCTTATGCCATAACAAGAAACTTTTGAATTTCTCTATATTCACAAAATTGTCATCCTTTAAGAAAGTATCTTGCTCAATTAGTCTTTCATCCTGGCCTAAAGCTAGAGGCAACTCTACATCTTCTGTTTCATACTTCTGCTGCCTTTTAGCCTCTCTGATTGCTTTCCTAATCTCATGGTGATGAAAGCTAGTCCTTGTGTAGAGGGCACTCACTCTATCTTTCTTCTTCCTCTTTGAAGGCTCGCCAGTTAACAATTTTTTCTTTTTCTTTTGAGGCTCAGTAGTATCCCCAGAACTGGGTAATTTAACAAGATCAACATTCTCTTTCTCCTCCCTAGGCCCTTTGTCCATTGGTTGTTCCATAGTGGGTGAACTATATATGGGGTAGCCACCATCACTATCCTCATCACATTCTGACTCTGAATGCACCTTTTTTCCCTGATTAGCATCATCAATTTGATCCCTCATGGATTCAACAAGTGTGTCAAATTGAGCCATCATCTGATCAAGTCTTTGGAAGTAAGGCAAAGTGGGAAAGAAACCCCCAAATACCAATCCTTTTCCTTTAAACTCCTTCTCAATTTGGTGTAGCTGATCCGATTGCTTAATTCTTTTATCCACCTCATCATCCTCAATGATGTTCCTGATCACATCTTCTTCAGGATACTCCTCATGTAACTTATTGAAAGGAATGGTGGGCATGTAGTACTTCCTTGCAGTAGCCATGAAACCTTCTGTATCCACATACCTATGTGGTGCTACAAACATCCTATACTTCTCTAACCAATCATTAACCTTACTGAATGCTCCCTTCCCAATTGTAATATAATGCACCTTGAAGTGCTGAGGAGTGAGAATCCCCTTTCTGTGGGAAGCTAAATGTTCTCTTTCTGTCAACATGAGTTGCCAGAAAAACTCTAGAAATGCAATTCTTGGTGGTAGATAGAATGGGAGTAAATGAGGAGGCCGAGGGCATCCATAAACCCTAATCATTATATAGCTTGTCTCATAGTAAATATCTCCCCAATTGTGACCCTTGGTCCAATTATGCATAAATTGTTGGGGTCTCACCAACTGCAGGACCTGTTGGCATTAAGCAGAATTGCCACTAGTGACAACACTTATTTGCATTCTCAGTGCAAACCGAGTAGATAGTGCAAACCTAGTAGACAGTGCAAACTAAGAAGACAGTGCAAACCGAGCAGACAGTGCAAACCGAGCAGACAGTGCAAACCGAGCAGACAATGCAAACTGAGCAGACAGTGCAAACCGAGCAGACAGTGCAAACTGAGCAGACAGTGCAAACCGAGTAGACAGTGCAAACTGAGCAAGTTAGTACAAACTGAGCAGGATAGTTTAAACCGAGTAACATCATGTCTACCGAGTCACCAGTATTTACCGAGTTCAAAACCTACCGAGTGGTCAGTATGAACCGTGCCTTCACTTCTACCGAGTGCATGATGATGCCGAGTAATGCAGTGGATGTCGAGTATCAGAAAGTCACCGAGTTAGTTTGTAGGAACCATGTAACCATACTTGGGCCGACTTAGTAGCACTTATGTTTATTTGTCAAGCTGACTTTGTAATTGTAATTGTAATTAATTGTTTAGACTTGTATATAAACAATGTTGTAAAGATGTCAAGATGAGATAGTATGAGTATGTATGTGAATAAAAAGAAAAGGTAGAGATAAGCGAATTACAAAGGGCTTCACCAGTATAAGGAACAGAAAAGATAAATTCATCACAGAAGGTGATCAGTACATCAGTGAATCTCAATCAGCAATCCAGTTGCAAAGCAAGAGATCTACTGTTTCATCCTAACAGGTGAATCAGTACTAAATCCTTTAACCGGGTAGACTTAACAATCTTTTGTAAAATCTCTTTACCGAGTGCATACTTCATTGTACGTTTGTAAATCCTTTAACAGGGTGGATTTAGCAATCCTTATTGCTCCTAACAGGGCAGATCATCAGAAGTGATGAAATTGTAAGCCTTAACCGGCCAACTTTATTCTACAGTATTAAAGCTTTGTGGGTTTCATGCCCACCCCAGTTTTACTTTCTTTTTGGAAGGTTTCTGGGTAACCAAATCTATGTGTCACTGTTGTAAATGTTTTTAAGTTTCATGCCTTCTGTATGCAAAGGTTAAAGTAAATTACATGTTAATACATCTGTAGATGAAAGAAAATTTGGAGTTACTGATTCACCCCTCCCCTCTTAGTAACTCGGTTAATTCCTGAATATTTCCAACAATTGGTATCAGAGCTTCATTGGTTCTCAAGACAAAGCTTAACTAGCTTGAGCAAAGATCCAGGACAATGGAGGTATTCAAACTGAACAAGGTGATTGAAAATGAAAAGCTAGATCTGGAAATGGCCATAGCTAAACTTAAAGAAGTAAAAGAACATCTTTCCCAATCCCTAAGAAGAAGGAAGGAACTTGCAAATCAGATAAATGATCAAAATTACATTGAAGAAAAGGTTGAAGATCTTTTTCCCTCTAATAGCTCAAATGAAGCAAACAATGTTGTCAAAGAACTCCTAGAAAAGAATGGGTCTCTGCAGGAAGAAGTGTGAAAATTAAAAAGAGAACAAGAGCTACACTCTACAAGATTTTGTGAGATCTTGAAACAAAGAAACAAGTTGAAAGATGAATTAGATGGAAGGAACATTGAAGTCCAAAATAAAACCCTTCAGCTAGAAAACCTAATTGATCAGATCTCTCATACAAATGAGGAAATTCTGAATCTAAGATCAGAAATAGAAAACACAAGAGAAGAACTAAGATCTGAAAAGGAAATCAATCTAAGATTGGTGGATGACCTAAACGCTGAAAAACAAATCAATGAAGGAATGCTGAAAAGCCAAGAAGACTTGAATCAGCTGTATGAGCGAAATCTTCATAGGCAAAAACGAAAAGCAGGACTTGGATACAAAGGAGAAGGTGAATCTTCTAAGCAAGGTACTCAAAGGAATCAGAAACCTACTTGTAATCACTGTGGTAAAATAGGACATACTTCAAATAAATGTTGGAACAACAAAAAAGAAGAATTCAATGGAAAATGTTACAACTGCAATCAACATGGTCAAAAAGCAAATGAATGCAGGGAAAAACCAAGATTCAGAGGTAATTGTCACAAATGCAACAAACAAGGTCACAAGGCATCCGAGTGCAGATCCAAGACATTCAATCCAGCAAAACAAATTATGAAAGAAATGTTTGGATGGGACTACAACACCTGGTGTAGATGTCATTACTGTGGAGAATATGGACACATTGGCATGAATTGCATAAAACATCATCTAAGGAAAAGAGATACTACCGTAAGATGCTTCAAATGCACTAAACTCGGTCACATAGCCAGAAACTGCATGAATGCTAGTGAAGTTGAAGATGGAAAGAAGAATGAAGCAACTAAGGTCAGGAAACAAGTGAGACAAAAATGGATTCCTAAATCTACCGAGCAAACCAGTCCAAGTAATGGAATGGGTGGCTCTACCGACTCAAACTAAATTTCCAAGAAAGTACTGGAACTGTATTCTTACAGACCAATCTCAAGCAGTTCAAGAACCGAATTAAAAGAAAGATCTAAATCAGCATGAAAGATGCAGTAAGATCATAGGAAGGTCAGTATCAGTCTTTACCGAGCAAGGTCAGTATCAGTCTTTACCGAGCAAGGTCGGTACCAGTCTTTACCGAGCGAGGTCAGAGCAATATGAATTCTCAAGTTCACCGAGTTGCGAAGTCTTTACCAAGCAATTAATTCTTAGTGGGTGACAGTCTGTCAGAATTCATACCCTAATTTGTACTAAGCATTAATGACAGAGTTGTAAACAAAAAGCAAGTAATCGAACTCATTCTTCACCGTGAACCTTTAGCACTTTGAGAGCAAAAAATTTCAAGAGTAACCCAGCGATTCAATACTTTTGCAAAAGGAATTTTCTGTGAGCTACCATGGCATCATCCAGCACTTCAGTGAAGAAAGGATCTGATATGTTAGTCCAAGGGGAATGGAAAGCACCAAATTTCAAGATCGTGCCCGTAATTGCAGCAGCC
Organism: Chamaecyparis obtusa; assembly: GCA_027943335.1. NCBI lineage: Eukaryota > Viridiplantae > Streptophyta > Pinopsida > Cupressales > Cupressaceae > Chamaecyparis > Chamaecyparis obtusa. The sequence continues at coordinate 543,654 of BSBK01002474.1, forward strand.
CTAGATCCGAACGGAGCTCAATCTCATATTCCTCCTAAGGTACTACTTATTAACGATATTCGCAATCATTTCAACTGTTCAATTCATGAAATGGGGAACCTAGAGCTAGATATTGTGCGTGAAGAACTGTGTGTGGATGGTATTCTGAAACTCGAGCACAAACATCTGGAAGATAAAGGTTTAGTTCACATTGCACATCTACCTCGAAACTTTTGAGATAAATGGGTTAGATACATTCTCAGCCGTGTACATGATGGCAAGATTTGGCTTGAGCAACCCATAGAGATCACAAAGAAGATGATTCATCAAATCACCAATCTTCCCATGTTGAACAAAGCAAAAACTACCAAAACCCTAGGTCGGACGGAACTAGAGAAGAAAACCCTAGCTGAGTGGGATGATAGAGGCATGAAAGTTAGCAGCATTACTGATGCTGAATTGAAGTTTGGTACACACATTATTGCCCATAAGATTTACAGTTCTAGTCGACAGAATAGTGTCTCCTGTGAAGCTATTGACCTAGCATACAAAGTGGTCAAGAATAACTTAACATTTGACCTAGCAGACTTATTGTTAAAGTAGTTTAACAAAAACATGGAAAGCATTCAAACTTCCAAAAACAATCCATGTAAGTTTGGATCCTTATTGGTCTGTTTATTCTTCTATGCTCAGAAATTCTTCCCTTCTAAAGGAAAAGTTATATGGAGAAAAGATGTGCCAGTCCTTTATGAAATAAATGAATACATCTTAGAAATGGGTGAAAATTTTGAAAGCATCATGGATAATTATTTTGAGTCTTTCAAAGAGAAAATGAATGACAGATTCCGGATTCCACAGAAGTTGGTGGAAGATTACAAGGATGACACTTGTTTTATGGTGGATTGTGACAATGTATATATTCAAGCAGCCAAACCGAGGACTGTATATGTAAAACCTCTTCCTTATAAGGTAAATATTGATGAAACCAAGAATATCATTGAAGCTCTTCTTAATCAGCCTATCAATCCCAAAGCTCCATATTTTGGAACATATGATGAAGCTAAGGTGAGAATTGAACTAAGCATAAACCTTCCACATGTGGTAAACAAAGGAAAGAAGAGGATAGCCAAAATGCAAATGCTAATCGAGGACAAAGAAGATAAAGATGAAGAAGAAGAGGAAAAGGATGAGAAAATAGAGGAACCAGAACCTGCAAAGAAGAAAGGAAAGGTATTCATCACTAAGGCACCTAAGCCTCCCACTGCTGTATTTACAAGGAGAAATGCAAGAGGTAAGGTAGACAAGGCAGACAAGGCAGATAAAGACATAGTATTCAAAAGGCCTCCTCTAAACTTTCAAGAAAGGATCAAACTCTTTAGAGACGGATTAGGATCTGGAGTAAGTAACATAAAATCTTTTAAATATGAAACCAAATTAGAAATAGAACAGAAGGAAATAGAAGATGCTGTTATTGAAAAGATGGGACAGTGGAAATACTCTCCTGATGAAATAGCCCCATAGGTTCCAGCTGTCTTATTAAATCCAATAAAAATGAGATGGAGCAATGCAAAGCAAACTATGATAGACATATTTGATCAAACCTTGAGACAGTTAATGCCGAGCTTGAAAAAAGATGAAGTAAAGAAGGCATTGAAGGACAATGAAAAAAAGATGACATTAAGGTTCAATACTTGTTTGATTCTGATCAACAATATCGAATCGGTTGTGAAGGCTGCAAATGCCACATGGAAGAACATATACCACCTTCACCAACCGAGTATTGAAACAGTAAGAATAAAAGATATTGAAGATGACAGTGATGAACAAGAAGAAGCCACTGAGGTAGATGATACTGTAAGGATAGTAGCAGAAGTCATTGCATCCCTTCCTACCTCTCCAGTAAAAGTATCTACATCCAGCCCAGAGACACCTTCAAGCATGGTTGTGACAACTTCAACATTTGTCCAATCATCTATTGCAACAACAGAAGCAACTACCATTTCTTCTACCGAGTTGCAGTCTCCCACATCATCAAGTTTTCCAGCTGTAAGTTTTCTAGTTTTTGAATCTACAAGTGTAAATATTTTGAGCTCTCCAGTAGAAAGTATACCAGTCTCTATAGCCAGCCCTACTATATCTACTGTCACTACTACTAAGGCATTAAGTACAGATAAGCCTAAGGCTCTACCGAGTATAAAATTTTTGGGTAAAAATATAGTAGAGGATATAGACCTAGATGAAGAAATAGAGATTCCAACATTAGATTTTGCAAATCTATCAGTGGACCAAATGCAAAATATAGGTGAAATCCTTCAAAGGAAAGCAAAACAAAAGAAGCTTAAAGAGGAGAGAGACAAGGAATATCAAATCATCAAAGATGCTAAGGACATTTTGTCTGATGCATTAGGTATTAAAGTAGACTCCTCCCAACATGTTTTGCTACAATTAGCAGAAGCAGTCAATAAATATAATGAGGACTCATCTGGAACAGAAAAGTTAGTTGAAAGAGCCGAGAAGAGATTCAACAATAAAGTGCTTGAGCACATTGCTCAGCACATAGCTATTAACCAAGTAGAATTGTCTTCAGTTTTGTCAAACATTGAATCTACCTATTTGAATGCTACCTCTCTTTTGGCCAGATTGTGCAATATTGCCGAGTTCACAAAGGATGTTAAGGATAAAATGAATAAAATGGATGAGGATATGAAGATTAGCATACAGAAGCTATAATTTGAACCAAGTTCAAGCTCTGCTCATCACATGAAAGTCTCATATCTATCAAATATGCAGTCAGATCTACTGAAAGAAGACACAAGGATCTAGTCCACACTGCTAGACATCCAACACATGATCCTTCCCATCATGAATACAATGTATAAGCACATTGAACATTCCAAAACATTGATTCATGACAATCAGTTCTCTATAGCAGATCACATGATTGAACTCTCTGCAGAAGTCCAAATTGCAATCCAAACATGTAAGATTCTACAAGAAACTTGGGACAGAACCCTGGCACTAATAATGAAGGTACATTCTAATTTTCTATCAAATTTTTGATTCTCTCTATAAATCACCTGTATATACACCGTTGGCATTATCATCAAAAAGGGGGAGATATGTATAGAGGGAGATATATGTATAGAAGAAGATTTGTATAGAAAAAGTTAGCACATTGAAAGGGGGAGACAATGTATGAAGCCCTATAACAAAGACAAATTTTAAAAAATCAAAATAAAACTCAGCATGATTCATGTATATAAGTTTTGGCCAATAAGTGTTTTTGTCACTAATGCCAAAGGGGGAGATTGTTGGCATTAAGCAGAATTGCCAGTAGTGACAACACTTATTTGCATTCTCAGTGCAAACCGAGCAGATAGTGGAAACCGAGAAGACAGTGCAAACTGAGCAGACAGTGCAAACTGAGCAGACAGTGCAAACCGAGCAGACAGTGCAAACCGAGAAGACAGTGCAAACCGAGCAGATAGTGCAAACCGAGCAAGTTAGTACAAACTGAGCAGGACAGTGTAAACTGAGTAACATCATGTCTATCGAGTCACCAGTATTTATTGAGTTCAAAACCTACCGAGTGGTTAGTATGAACCGTGCCTTCACTTCTACCGAGTGCATGACGATGCCGAGTAATGCAGTGGACGCCGAGTATCAGAAAGTCACCGAGTTAGATTGCAGGAACCGTGTAACCATACTTGGGCTGACTTAGTAGCACTTATGTTTATTTGTCTAGCCGACTTTGTAATTGTAATTGTAATTAATTGTTTAGACTTGTATATAAACAATGTTGTAAAGATGTCAAGATGAGATAGTATGAGTATATATGTGAATAAAAAGAAAAGGCAGAGATAAGTGAATTAAAAAGGGCTTCAGCAGTATAAGGAACAGCAAAGACAAATTCATCACAGAAGGTGATCAGTACATCAGTGAATCTCAATCAGCAATCTAGTTGCAAAGCAAGAGATCTACTGTTTCATCCTAACAGGTGAATCAGTACTAAATCCTTTAACCGGGTAGACTTAACAATCTTTTGTAAAATCTCTTTACCGAGTGCATACTTCATTGTATGTTTGTAAATCCTTTAACAGGGTGGATTTAGCAATCCTTATTGCTCCTAATAGGGAAGATCATCAGAAGTGATCAAATTGTAAGCCTTAACCGGCCAACTTTATTCTGCAGTATTAAAGCTTTGTGGGTTTCATGCCCACCCCAGTTTTACTTTCTTTTTGGAAGGTTTCTGGGTAACCAAATCTATGTGTCACTGTTGTGAATGTTTTTAAGTTTCATGCCTTCTGTATGCAAAGGTTAAAGTAAATTACATGTTAATACATCTGTAGATGAAGGAAAATTTGGAGTTACTGATTAACCCCTCCCCTCTCAGTAACTCGGTTAATTCCTGAATATTTCCAACAGGACCTTGGTTGGTAATCTTGAGAAATTCACACCCAAACTCTGGAGAATGGGGAACATAATCCAGTTCTCAAAAGCACTAAAGTCTCTCCTAGGGCACGAAGGGCTCTAGAATCCTAACTAGAACTGAACTAGGTTAGGCTGTCCATTCCACATCATTTGTGGTTTGAGGTCATCCAAATTAATTAGACCATAATTGTGATACACAATTAGATGCATCAACAAAGAGTAATGCATGAACCTAGGTAGAGAACCAGAGGTGAAATTCCTCAGGGAAAGAAAACCCTCATGCATCTTGTTTATGATATAACCAATAAAGTCATACCCTTTTCTCACCATACGACTCTATGAATCCATCACCAGCATCAAAATATCAGATGTAATCCTCTCAAGACTCACATCAATTCCCAAAACCTGACATATCCCATATGCAATGTACTTCATGTAAAACTTCAAGTGTTTGTAGGCATATGGAATTGATCCAGCCATAGGTGCAATATAATTCTTATTCTCCTTCGGCATGTGATTCTTAATCTCCCTTGAGACCAGAGGAGCCTCTCTAACATTTCTATTTTCCAAGGCCTGTAAGTTGATTTCTATGGCCATTGGAAACTGAATCCTGAAGGCATTCATAAAAGAATTCCTATCCAAAGTGACCAAGGGGGAGCCATCCTCTTTTCTAATGGTCTTTGAGAGAGGATCATACATTTGAGATAGCATGAGGAGCAAGTCCACATCTAGAAAAACTTCTGGAACAATTAACTTGGCCAACCCTAAAGTCCAAGGGTTTGAAACTGGTATGACGCTATCACGGTTCTTGTAGAAATATGTAAATAGGCACATGCCTGTGATTTTTGGAGTTTTAGCATCCCTACAATAACCTAAGACATCAACAAAAAATTCATCACTGACCTTCTTGTTCTAAGAAGAACCAGGCAAGAGAGTGAGAAATTCATCTGAGAAACTTTCCTTAACTTTCTCTTTCGACCCTCGACTGGTAGAGGCTCTGCTTGCTGTCATCTGACTCATCCTGACTGTAGCTCTGGAAATTCTTTTGCAAATTTGTTGATCACACTGCAAGTCCAGAAAAGCTCAGAAAACCTAGCGCTTTGTACTTCTTCAATAAGCTTTATAATTCCCAAATGAGCCACCTCTAGTTGTCTTAACCTGTAGTATTGAATGCGCCACCACGTCTGACATCTCCAGCAAGAAAAAGGTCACTTCCACCATTACTTCAACATGCATAAGGTTTCAAAATACTAGCCGTAGCTGAGAATTTTAAATTTGAACATTCCACGATCTAGCAACTAAAGAAAAGGCTATAATAATCATTTTACAAATTTGGCACTTTAGAAAGGTATTCCAAGATCTGGCGACTAAGAGGAAATCTCATAGTCACAGAATACTGTTGACTTTTCAAAATTCATTATGAGATCAGGTGACCTGGCTATTTGGAGATCTAGATATTGAAGGAAGTGATACATTTAATTTAGTTTGTTCTGAGAACTGGCGACTATAGTCAGAGAACTATAGTTGTAGCAATATATTTGTCTTTGAAAACTTTCAACGATCACTCGACCTGGAGATCTGGCAACAAACCTGAAGTCTCATAATCTCATAAAGTTTTAACTATTTGACTTCCTTCTTGAGATAACACAACCACCATTGATCTCACCCTTTAATTCATCCAACGGTCCAAATTAAGTCATAAGAAGATTTCATAACTAACCGCCTGATCCCGTGACCCTGAGAAAATCATGTCACTGAATCGCTGAAAGCTTACCACTTAACTGTCAAGAACCTGAGATCACACGACCACACAATTGCTAAATCACTAAAAAAAATCATAACTGCCAGGTCCTAACCACTTCATTAACCCTCACTTGACCTCGGGCACATTTGGAGACTTGGCGACAAAGAATTCTCGCTAAATCTCATAATCTTTTACTTAACCGTGGTTTAATCCCAAGATCACACGACTGAGGCATTCTCTAAGTCACAAGAAAACCTCTTCACTCTAGGTTAAGACTGGAGATCAAGCACCATCCACATGATCAAAAATCATTGATAGCTCCCAATAAATCTGATGATCCTTTGTCACCTAACCGCCACATTCAGAGATGTAGCGATGACTGCGTCGCAGAATAACTAACCGCCAAAGAGATAGCCACCAAAATTAGGAGATCATGTGACCAATAGAACTCACAATCGCTGAACAAAAAGACAAACTGCCATACTATTATGAGATCTGGAGACAACTGCCAAGGAAGACTGGTGTTCCATCTCAAGATTTAGCGACCAAAGAGAAAACTCATGATCGCTGAATAAAAGGCCGCTTAGATAAATCATTGAGAGATCTCCTGACCATAGGAAAAACCAATTCGATGACGTGACTATAGTCCCTTAGTGAAAAATCAAATACAACAGTCGCTAGATCTCAAGACTATCATTGCAAGATCTGGAGACTAAAGGGGAAATGCCAAGTTGTTAGATGCTAAGGAATATTCCAAGAGACTCATGAGATTGGGCGACAAAGGCTTTCAGGAAATCACCAAAGAAAAGGGAATATTCCTAAACCTTAAGGAGACTCAGTGACTAAGAGGAAAATAGAAGCACACATGCAAATTTGAGACTTAAGTCATCCGAAAAAGTAACAAAGAATTAGAACGCTAATGACCAAAACTAGGGTTTTTATTATTTTTTAGAGGCAACTAGACCTAGCAAACCCTAAAGACTACAAATTTTTCAAAATCATCCATAAATTTAGGGAAAAAAAGAAAAGACAAGATTTCTATCCAATAGTGGCTCTATGTGAGGATGTTAAAATGTGAGTTTGAACAAGAACCATGGATCTCTGGGATGTAGACCAAAAAACACACTGACCTAAAATTGGAAAGGAAGCACACAGACTTAAAAGAAACACACCTATACAATATTTACAAGATATTTACATATTCATACAAAAAGATTCAGCTGAAGAAAGGCTTTAAGAATTTCCCATGCACTGGCAACTCAAAAAATTCATCATCCATACTTTTCAACAAGTAAGAGTCTTTTCCAAAACTTTCATGAATCATGAAGGGACCAAGCCATAAGGATTCAAATTTTTTATGCTTCCCTTTGTCTTCTTCTCTTACATTCCATTGAAGTACCAGGTCATTTTCTTTGAACTTTTTGGTAGTGGCCCTCTTGTCAAATAGGTACTTCACTTTTTGTTACAATCTAATGTTACTCTTTTGACTTTCTCTTCTCACTTCATCTAGCTCAGTCAGTTGCATGATTCTGTCCTGCATTGGTTCTAATTCATCCAATTCTTCATCTTGAATAAACTTATAAACAGGAAGCAAATTATTTATAGGCAATCTTGACTATAAGCCATACACAAGATCAAAAGGGGACTTCCCAGTGGCTCTCTTTACTGTGACCCTATCTGCCCACAAGGCCAATTTCAACCTTGAATGCCAGGCTCTTTTATTTTTCTCAAGTGTTTTCTTCAAGATTGTCAGGATACTTTTGTTGCTAGACTCAACTTGTCCATTTGCTTGAGGTTGATAAGGAGATGAATAAGATGTCACAATTCCATTGTCTCTACAAAACTCCTTGAATTCATCTGATCTAAAACACATTGCATTATCTGTGATCAGTGTTATGGGAACACCAAATCTGGTCAAAATATTGTCAAGCAGAAAATCAATCACCACTTTACTAGTTGCATTCTTTGTGGGAATGGCCTCTATCCATTTTGTGAAATAGTTAGTTGCAACAAGCAGCCAAGTATGTCCTCCACTAGATTTCTTAGAAAATTCCCCTATGAAATCCAATCCCCACATAGCAAATGGTGCTTCAGGAGCTATTGGGTTCAACAATAGTGCTCCTGAATATTTTAATTTGGAAGCAAATTTCTGACAGGCTTCACACTTCTTCACAAACTGAAATGAGTCTTTAAATAGTGTAGGCCAAAAATAACCAGCCCTCAAGATCTTATGGGCGGTAGTTTTTGCTGAATAATGGCCTCCAAAAACACCAGTGTGCATCTCACTCAAAACCTTCTCTGCTTGATATCTATCAAGGCAAGAGAGCAAACTTCCTTCTCTATTCTTCCAATACAAATCTCCTTGTATCAATGCATATTTCTGAACTTGCAACTTTAGGGACCTCTTCTGGTTGTCTATCATATGTCCTAGACATTTGGAATTTTTGAGGAAATACACAATATCAACATATTTTGGTTGCAATTCAATACTTGTTATTGTCTTGTCAGGGATTCCTTCATTGTTAACTTGAACTAGATCCATATTTTCTTCAGTCATCAATTTTTCTAGGCCTTGTCCTCTCACAAGCTTGATAATATGGATTTCTAAATTGAACTCTTGGATCCTGGAAATCCACTTACACCTCTTACTAGTAACTTCAAACTGAGTGAGTACATCCTTGATTGCAGCATGAGGAACATATGCAATGACCTTAGCACAAACTAGATAAGGTCTAAAAGATTTCACTGCTTTTACTAGGGCATATGCCTTCTTTTCCATCATCTCATAATTTAACTCTGTAGCTTGCAAAGACTTACTAAAAAATCCAATTGGATGGTCAAAGCCCTCATTATCCTTTTGTAGCAGTACAACAACAATTGTGTGAAATGATGCAAAGGAAAAGAGTGAAAATGGCTTAGTATAATTAGGGGACCTAAGCACAGGTGCCTGTTGAACTACTTCTTTAATTTTATTAAATGCACTTTGAGCTTCAACAGTCCATTGAAACTTCACATCTTTCTTGAGCAATTTCACTATGGGCTTAACAATTTCAGCAAAATTGGCAATGAATCTTGTGACAAAGTTGATCTTTCCTAAGAAGGACTATACTCCCTTGATATTCTTTGGTGCTATAACTCTCTTAATAGCCTCAACTCTCTCTAGGTCAATTCTTATTCCTTCCTTTGACACAATGTGTCGCATCAACTTTCCTTCCTTGACTGCAAAATTACACTTCTTTGGATTTAGGGACACACCATATTCCAGAGCTTTAACAAAAATCTTATCTAGGTATGAGCAATGGTCCACAACCAATTTTGAGTAGGCAGTTAGGTCATCTTGGTAGACAACCATGAATAAGTCAATATACTCCTTAAAAGCAACATCCATGGCTCTTTGAAAAGTCGCTCCAACATTTCTGAGACCAAATGGCATTCTGAGATAAACATAAGTTCCCCAAGGTGTAGTGAATGTTGTTTTGAACTACTCAGATTCTTTTACTAACACCTAGTTATATTCAAAAAAACCATCCATCATGGACAATAATTCACATCTAGTGACTTTGTGCAACATTGCCTCCATGTTGGGTAATGAATAGTTGTCTTTCAATGATGCAACATTCAAATTTCTAAAATCGACACACAACCTGATATCCCCATTCTTCTTTCTAACTAGGACTAATTTAGACACCCAAGTTGAGTGTCGTATAGGTTGGATTATTCCTGCATCACTCAACTTGACTAATTCCTGCTGCATTTTAGGAGCTAACAATGGGTTGATAGGCCTCTATTTTTGCCTAAAAGGTTTAACCTCATCCTTTAATGGGATTTCATGTTGGAACAAATTCTCTCTATAAGCCTTTAGGTCATCATATGACCATGCAAAAACATGCTTATACCTTAACAATTTTATCAAATTATATCTCAATTGAGGAGCCAATCCCTTTCCAATATAAACAAGTTGAGGTGCACTATGTGATCCCAAATTTACCTCCTCCAGATCCTCTATCTTAGCACTATTTATTTTTGACATATGATCATTTTGGCTATTATATATTTCTTTTAACTCAGTTAGGCCCTTAGGGATACTATTTGAATTCAATTGGATTACCTCATTTCCCATAACCATGTCCTTACCATCAACTTCCTCAACCAATGTATTACAATCTATAAGATGATCTTCATATATGTCAAGGCACTGAATAAATTTCAAAATGTCATGATCATCCTCAAAAACTTGCCAATTGTAAATGTTATTCGACACAACTGGCCTACTTTTTATTTCAACTATTGAAACTCCATTCAAAGTTGAATCATCTCTTTTCAAAGCAAAATTGGCAAAAAAATCAGCCATTATGTTTTTGGATCTTTCTACCCAACATATATTAAAAGCATCAAACATCTCAATTTGGTCCCAGACTACATGCTTATACAATTTCAATCTATCATTCTTAATAGCATATTTAGATCGAAATTGTGCCACCACAAGCTCAGAATCACCAAAAACCTTTAAACATTTAATCCCATGTTTGATAGCAATATTCAATCCCAATGACAGTGCTTCATATTCAATAGTATTATTTGTGCATTGGAAAGTCAATGAAAATGAATACTTAAAGGTGGTACCTGATGGAGATATGAATAGAACTCTAGCTCCTGAGCCTTCCTTTGAGCATGCTCCATCAAAATACATCTTCCACAATCCATCTTGTTGTTCCCCCAGTTCCTAGGTCAAAGGATCTGAATCCTCCCTTTGTGGAATGGCTTTTTCCACTCTAAAATTCTCCATGTCAACATCCACATAGCAATTCAACTCATCCATATTATTCAGCTCTATCATTTGTGGGGTTCACTTTCTCTGGATACTTTCACATTCTCACCATCAATACTGAAAGTTGCAAAGGACAAATCACACTGGATACTGTCCCCCATTGAAGCACTCCACTTTCTAGACAGTAACATCCCATAGTGAGGTGGGATATCAACCACTAGGACACTCATTGTCAACAACTTATCAGGAAAAGCTGCTAACCTATAAGGGAAAGCCCTTATAGTACCAATAATAGGGACCTCTCTTGAATTCATAGCCTGACATATTCCATGAGGTGCATCTACTTTCAAGCCCAAGGATTTCATTATTTCTATAGGCATAACAGTATTAGAGGCTCCTGAATCAATCATACAATTTTTTAACAACTTTCCATTCACTATTAGGGACAAAAAGAAAGGATCGACAGTCCCTGTTGTAGAATTTATAACATTAGTATCCAAATACATTTGAGGGATCTTAGAGATGATTTCTCCACATTGGTTTTTAGTTGAATGACCTGTTACGGTAGTCACTTTACCATCCTTGGTGGAATTTTGGGTACCAGGAGGAAGAACTTCTTGTACCCAACTCAAAGCCTTTTCTTTATGCTCTTCTATTCTCATCATTTCCAATAAGGGGACTTTAATAGTAATTTGTGACAACAATTTTCCCATGTCAACTGGGACATACTTGGGATCAACTACATCCTGCCTAATGACAGTTGCTTCCTTATTGTTTTCATGCTCGATAAGGCATTGCTGATCTTTGTTCATGATCTTAACCTCCTTTTGGGGAGAGATAATAGTCTCCTAAAGAGGTTTTTGCTTTAGCTTATAAGTTACATTAGGAGGAACAAATGTTACATTCTTCTTGATCCTAGTCTTGCCAACAACATCAACAACCTTATTTTTGTCTTGAGTTTGTTTCATATCTTGACCTATTCTTTTGATAAATATACTAGTTGACTTTTGACTTGAATCACCTACCACCCTATTTCTCAGAAGGTCTCCTCAACACTACCATTTCATCATCTTTTAAGGTGTTGCATTGGACTCCATCCAAGTGACTATCTTCTTCATCAGAAAGTACTTGCTGATGATAAGTCTCAAATTTAACTTGGGCATTGCCAACATCTTGACTTTCATCTTCTTCACTAGAATCAATTTCATCATAAATGTATGACGAAGTCATACCACAACCTTGATCATCATAGGATTCCTCATGGTTATTGTCCTGCTCATCATCCGCAGAAACACTTTGAGCTATTGCATAGTAGTAAGGATCATGAGGCGACTGAAAAACAATACACCATGGAACATCATCATTCATGTTTACTATATTCCTATGCAGGGGATCCGGGGTCTTATCTATTGGCCTATCTTTTCTTTCAGGAGGCACTGGCTTCCCATCTTTCCATTGGGTGTTATAGGGATAGTTCTACATTCTTGGTAACTTACTATTGAAGTTGTTGAAGGATGGCCTATCATTCCCTTGTATTCTATTATTTCTTGCCTCATTAGGCTTCAAATATTTTATTGCTTTAAGGATTTTCTTCAAACTATCATCATCTTTTGGTTTTGCATCAGGTTTCCCAGGCTCCTTTCTATTTGAGACTGAAGGCCTATAATCCTCCATTCTTCCCAACTTCCTTGATATTCTTCTATTTCTCTCTATATTAATGGCCAGTTTGTAAGCTTCTGCAAGATTTCTAGGGTTCTTATCTCTTAAAAGATACCCCATTTTGGAATCAAAAGCATTCAGATAAGTAACCAAACAAATCTTATCATCTAGTCTGATTACTTGTAACAATTTATGCATCACCTTTTGAAATCTAACATTGAATTCAACAACACCCTCATTTGGATTTTTCTTGATATTGTTGAACTCATTAAGCATGAAACCTTCATTGGTTTTATCACCATATTATTCTTTGAAGAAATGTTTGAACTATTCCCATGAGCATATGCTAGCATGAGGCAAATTTCTAAACCAATCTCTAGCATCCTTTGTCAGAGACTGAACAAAAAGCTTCATGATCACATCATCAGGCTCAATTTTGTAATCATCAATCACATCAGTGAAACCTTTTAAATGTTCTTCACAAGTAACTGCATTGCTTCCGGTGAACTTTGGAAGCTTTTTCCTAATTTCATTAGGGATAGGATTTGGGTAACTAGGGATCCCATTAAAAACCAATTGCTTATGTCTTTCATGTACAGATCTTGTTTGAGATGGGCCTGCACCCAAAGATGTGGATGCTTGAACATTTGAGATATTAGAAGTTTTGGGCATACCTAAAGTTCTAGCAGTGTTCAACACATTTACACCTTGTGCTTGACAAGTGGAAAGGGTATTGGTGGGTCCAGAAGACTGCTTGAGGAAATCAATTTTTCTTTTTATTTCAGCTACAGTGGCTCCCAATTCTACCTTTTCTAATTCTTTGGCCAATATTTCTTGTTCCCTTTTGGCCTTTTCCAAGTTAGCATCTAATCTTGTTGCTCAATCTAGGGGTTTCTTAGCAGCATTTGTTTCATTTATTGAGATCCCTACAACCTTTTGCTTACCTTTGTCCTTAGGATTTCTTGTTTCATGGGTCTTATAGACAATAGGTTGGTCCTCTATTTGTTCAGTTATTGGAATATGATTTATGGCTTCAAAATCCAGCAACTGCTTTTTCAATTTCTCTGCCCTTATCATAGCACGTCTAATTTTTTCCTCTTTTTCCTTTTCTCTCTTTTGTCTTATTTGAATTTGCTCCTAGATCCTTCTTTCCAATTCAAACACTTTTTCAAAAATTTCCTCAGAATCAGGAAGGGCTATTTTTGATGAGGATTCTTGGGCAGGGATTTCTTCTTGGTGGTCACCCAATATTTGATGGTCTTGTAAAGGAGAAGCATGAGTAGAAGAGGGAATAGAAGTTGGTTCACTCCTAGTTTGGCCCCTAGATCTCTTGTGGTTTCTAGGGATTCCTCTCCTATGGGCTGTGCTCTTCTTCCATCCCTATCAGAAGGTGAGTAATAATCTTCATATTGGTTTAAGCCCAAATCAATTGCTTCCTCATATTCAGAAGCATTTTCCTCTTGATTTTCCTGGACAGGCTCTTCTCTTCTTGCATTTCCTTTCTGCTTCCATGTAAAAGACATGTCATTTGTATTTTTATCCTTTCTCATATGACCTTGTCTTGATGGGGGGGGAATCTCTCCCTCTAGGTTATCTTCTGGATGTTCCTTTCTCCAAGATCTAGTATTTCTGTGAGTCATTGTAAAATAGTGACCTAAATTTCAAAACACTGGTTCAAAGATTTGATTAGAGTCACCACCCAAAATCCTTTTGGGGTTTGGAGAAAGAAAATAAAAAAATGCTTTGTGTAGTATAACCAGAGATCTCAACTATCAAATAATTTGCTATATCCCTAGCAGAGTCACCAATTTGTTAGGGATTTTTCTTGTAGGACATAAAATGGTGCTTGAACTTTCTTTTCTTGACACTGATTTCCACAAGAGAAAGACCTAATTACTGAGGATTGGATAAGATCCTCCTTCATTTTTGAGCTCCACAGACTTAGACAGGTATTACCTTTTAATGATGACTATCTTCACAGTATTCTTATGAGTGGACATTGATAAGCTTCTAGTCTTCTTAATGCATAAACTTATAGAACACTTTGCATATGACTGTAATCACTTTAATGCAAACTTTAACCAGACAAAGTGTGACTATTAGTGAAGCAATAATTAGTGTTTTAAGGATTCTCATCCTTCTTCCTTTTTAGGAGGGACAACCTAATATGATTCTCTCTTTGTAGAATTAGGAAATATGAACTAAATGCCCTAGGCACAGTCCAATGTATCAAGTTCCATGAACATAAAAATAGAAAGGTATTGATGAATAATGTGAATGTTTCAACTTTTCTCTGAGATCAATGAAAGGTACAACTTATGAGAAACAAATACCAAACCAGTACCTAATCCTAAGGGCAATATAGTCATAATGCAAGTCAACAAGTAGACCCTAAAAGAAACACTACAGTGTGCCTTACACACTACCACAACTCCAAATAGGTTGCCTTACAAACTATTCTGTTAACAAAATATTGTTATCATCAAAGATCCATACAAATATATTTACTTTTCAAGATGAAATATAAGCACATTTAATTCTTTCCTTGAAAGAAGCTCATAAAATAGTCAAGCTGGTTGCCTTACAACTTGGTATATTTCAAATGCCTAACATGAAAAATATACAAGAGTAAAATACATAAGCAAAGAGACAACAACAATATATGGCAGAAGTTGCAGTGTGTTTGTATTCAAATCAACTTGCCACTTACATTCACAATTCCATTACTCAGAAGACCAGACATAAAGCTTGGTGATCTGCTTCTAAGCAATCTGGTTCTATTTTTTATATCTTTCAATCTCTCTCCTTTTTCTACCAACCCCCTTACAAAATGATCTTTCAAATCTATATAGCCCTCTCACAACCACCTTGGAATTCCCTCATTAATGGGAATGCAACAAGCTTCGGGTGGTTGGAAAACCTAACTCCTATTAAAACATAAAAATACAACAAAATGTACAACCAACCCACAGGTGGTGAAAGGACAAGACTTTCTCAGATTATGGTACATCTTTGGCTGCTCAAGAATTGACACCCTCAACAGCAAATATTTATGATAGCTCCTTGATTTCAATGAGACATGGTGACCACCATTTCAGGCTAACCTACACCATTCTTGAATGATAGCTTATCAATTTTGTATTCCTTGGATCAGGTGTCTGGTGTGTTAGATGTCCTTTTCAATCTTCATCCAAAATATCCAAATCAACTGCACCAGATCTAGCCTTTTTGGTCTTTGTCTTTTCATCCCATGTAGTTACTTGTTCCTCTAATGGCCAATTAAAACCTTAGACAAGTTGTAGTTGGGATTTTTGTCTCTCCCATCTGGAATCTATAATTGCCTTGACATCTGACACAAACTTGGTGAGGTCAACCTCTACTTTGATGGCTTCATCCAAGGCCTTATTGAAGCTCTCTAAATCAACATTATTACTCTCACCTAAAAATGCCTCTTTCCTAGGTAGTAGAAGATCAACATTCGATCTCCAATTATCAAGGCTCTTTATTGTTCCATCTGTACTCAAAATTGAGGGGATGAATCCGTTGGTACAGGAGCTAAGCATGGCTATCTTAGCCTCAATCAAATTTGCCTTACCCTTGAAAAGAGGTAAAATGGCTTTAATTCTATCAATCTCCTCACCAACTCCTACAACTATCTCCGATATGTCACTCCCCATAGATTGAGCAAAAATCAATCCCTCAAAAAGTGGTGCCCTGACAGACCATACTGTATGAAACTCACTCAAAATCTGCACATATCTATTGACCTCCTTCTACAATTCTGGAAATTTTCCATAAGCATTATAAACCAGGTCAAATTTATCCTTGATTGTGTTCAATCTATGCTCCAAAATACTTAGAATGGCTTGCAATACTGCCTCATGCTTTTCATTAGTGATCTTTTTCAATTCTGCTGCCACCTCCTCATCTGTCATTCCTTGTGCCTCTATTGCCACTGGCTACTCAGGAGGTGCAGGGGCTACTACAGGGGTATTTATGATTTGCAATTTTAGTTCCTCCATCTGCTTCTCTAATGCTGTAACTTTTATTATTTGCAAGTCCCTATCCTTCACTAGGGCACTAAAATCCTCCAAGAGGTTGCCATATCTTTCTGACAGCTGCTTAGTTTTATCCTCATTTAATTTTGCAAATTGGCTCAAAACCTGAGAAATTTCTAGGTCCCCTATGTTGTGGATTGACCACACTATTTTATCTCCCTCCATTTGTTCTTTTACATTCAAAATTTGTGGTTTCTTGTCCTTTGGATATAGACTCCATATGGCCAAGGCCTAACTTTTTGGGCTATACCCAAATCCTCTTATTATATCCCCTACTTGGATTTTAGAAGACAAAGTAACATCTTCTTGTCTCTTGATTTGATCTATTATGAAGTTAGTATACAAAATCCACCCTGGCACAAGCAACACATTACTTTTTCTCACTAATTCCCTAGCCTCATCTGGAGTAAGATTTTCCTCCTCAGGGTCATATTCTTTCAATTGTTGTAATGCCTCATCTGGCACATGACCTTCCTTAGTTATTTGTACACTTAAAGCCAGCTGTTGCTGCTTATGCCATAACAAGAAACTTTTGAACTCCTCTGAATTCACAAAATTGTCATCCTTCAAGAAAGCATCTTGCTCAATTAGTCTTTCATCCTGGCCTAAAGCCAGAGGCAACTCTACATCTTCTGTTTCATACTTCTGCTGCCTTTTAGCCTCTCTGATTGCTTTCCTATTCTCATGGTGATGAAAGCTAGTCCCTGTGTAGAGGGAACTCACTCTATCTTTCTTCTTCCTCTTTGAAGGCTCACCAATTAACAACTTTTTCTTTTTCTTTTGAGGCTCAACAGTATCCCCAAAACTAGGCAATTCAACAAGATCAACGTTCTCTTCTCCTCCTGAGGCCCTTCATCCATTGGTTGTTCCATGGTGGGTGGACTATATATGGGGTAGCCACCATCACTATCCTCATCACATTCTAACTCTGAATGGGCCTTTTTGCCCTGATTAGCATCATCAATTTGATCCCTCATGGATTCAACAAGTGTGTCAAATTGAGCCATCATCTGCTCAAGTCTTTGGAAGTAAGGCAAAGTGGGAAAGAAACCCCCAAATACCAATCCTTTTCCTTTAAAATCCTTCTCAAATTTGTGTAGTTGATCCAATAGCTTAATTGTTTTATCCACCTCATCATCCTCAATGATGTTCCTGATCACATCTTCTTCAAGATACTCCTCATGTAACTTATTGAAAAGAATGGTGGGCATGTAGTACTTCCTTGCAGCAACCATGAAACCTTCTATATCCACATACCTATGTGGTGCTGCAAACATCCTATACTTCTCTAACCAATCATTAACCTTACTAAATGCTCCCTTCCCAATTGTAATATAATGCACCCTGAAGTGCCGAGGAGTGAGAGTCCCCTTTCTGTGGGAAGCTAAATGTTCTCTTTCTATCAACATGAGTTGCCAGAAAAACTCTAGAAATGCAATTCTTGGTGGTACATATAATGGGAGTAAATGAGGAGGCCGAGGGCATCCATAAACCCTAATCATTGTATAGCTTGTCTCATAGTAAATATCTCCCCAATTGTGACCCTTGGTCCAATTATGCATAAATTGTTGGGGTCTCACCAACTACAGGACCTTGGTGGGTAATCTTGAGCAATTCAAACCCAAACTCCAGAGAATGGGGAACACAATCCAATTCTCAAAAGCAATAAAGTCTCTCCTAGGGTATGAAGGGCTCCAGACTCCTAACCAAAACTAAACTGGGTTAGGCCGTCCATTCCACATCATTTGTGGTTTGAGGTCATCCAAATTAATTAGACCATAATTGTGATACACAATTAGATGCATCAACAGAGAGTAATGCATGAACCTGGGTTGAGAATCAGAGGTAAAATTCTTCAGGGAAAGAAAACCCTCATGCATCTTGTTTATAATATAACCAATAAATTCATACCCTTTTCTCACCATACGGCTCTGTGAATCCATCACCAGTATAAAAATATCAGATGTAATCCTCTCAAGACCTGCATCAATTCCTAAAACTTGGCATATCGCATATGTAATGTACTTCATGTAAAACTTTAGATCTTTGTAGGCATACAGAATTGATCGAGCCAGAGGTGCAATATAATTCTTATTCTCCTTCGACATGTGATTCTTAATCTCCCTTGAGACTAGAGCAGCCTCTCTAACATATCTATTTGCCAAGGCTTGTAAGTTGATTTTTATGGCCATTGGAAACTGAATCCCGAAGGCATTCATAAAAGAATTCCTATCCAAAGTGACCAGGGGGGAGCCATCCTCTTTTCTCATGGTCTTTGAGAGAGGATCATACATCTGAGATAGCATGAGGAGCAAGTCCACATCTAGAAGTCCAAGGGTTTGAAACCAGTATGACACTATCACGGTTCTTGTAGAAATATGTAAATAGGCACATGCCTATGATTTCTAGAGTTTTAGTATCCCTATAATAACCTAATTCATCAACAAAAATGTCATCACCGACCTTCTTATTCTGGGAACAACCAGGCAAGAGAGTGAGAAATTCATCTGAGAAACTTTCCTTAACTTTCTCTTTCGACCCCCAGCTGGTAGAGGCTTCGCTTGTTGTTGTTTGACTCATCCTGAATGTAGCTCTGGAAATTCTTTTGCAAATTCACTGATCACACTAAAAGTCTGGAAAAGCTCAAAAAACCTAGCACTCTGTACTTGTTCAATAAGCTTCATAATTCCCAAATGAGCCACCTCTAGTTGTCTTAACCTATAGTATTGAATGCGCCACCACGTCTGACATCTCCAACCAGCAAAAGATCACTTTCGCCATTACTTCGACATGCACAAGGTTTCAAAATACTAGCCGTAGCTAAGAAAATTTTAAATTTGAACATTCCATGATCTAGAAACTAAAGAAAAGGCTACAATAATCATTTTACAAATTTGGCACTTTAGAAAGGTATTCTGAGATCTAGCAACTAAGAGGAAATCTCGTAGTCATGGAATACTATTGAATTTTCAAAATTCATTCTAAGATCAGGCGACCTAGCTATTTGGAGATCTAGTGACTGAAGGAAGTGATACATTTAATTTATTCTATTCTGAGAACTAGCGACTATAGTCAGAGATCTATAGTCACGGCAATATATTTGTCTTTGAAAAGTTTCAGCGATCCCCTGACCTAGAGATCTGGTGACAAACTTGAAGTCTCAGAATCTCATAAAGTTTTAACTATTTGACTTCCTTCTTGAGATAATGCGACCATCGTCGATCTCACCCTTCAATTCATCTAGTGGTCCAAATTAAGTCATAAGAAGATTTCATAACTAACCGCTTGATCCCGTGACCCTGAGAAAACTGTATCACTGAATTGCTAAAAGCTTACCACTTAACTGTCAGTAACCTAAGATCACACGACCACATAGTCACTAAATCACTGAAAACAATCATAACTGCCATGTCCTAACCACTTCTTTAACCCTCACTTGACCTTGGGCACATCTGGAGACTTGGCAACAAAGACTTCTTGCTAAATCTCATAATCTTTTACTTAACCAAGGTTTAATCCTGAGATCACACGACTGAGGCATTCTCTAAGTTACAAGAAAAATTCTTCACTCTGGGTTAAGACTAGAGATCAAGCACCATCCACACAATCAAAAATCATCGATGACTCCCAATAAATCTGACAATCCTTTGTCACCTAACTGCCACATTTAGAGATCTAGTGATGACTGGGTCGTAGAATAACTAACCGCCAGAGAGATAGCCACCAACATTAGGAGATCACGCAACCAACAGAACTCACAATCGCTGAACAAAAAGACAAACTACCATACTATTACGAGATCTAGAGACAACTGCTAAGGAAGACTGCTGTTCCATCTTGAGATTTATTGACCAAAGAGAAAACTCATGATCGCTGAATAAAAGGCCGCTTAGATAAATCATTGAGAGATCTCCCGACCATAGGAAAACCAATTCAGAGATTATGTGACTATAGTCTATTAGTGACAAATCAAATGTAGCAGTCGCTAGATCTCAAGACTATTATTGCAAGATCTGGAGACTAAAGGGGAAACACCAAGTCGTTAGATGCTAAGGAATATTCCAAGAGACTCATGAGATTGGGCGATAAAGGCTTTCAGGCAATCACCAAACAAAAGGGAATATTTGTAAACCTTACGGAGACTCAGTGACTAAGAGGAAAATAGAAGCACACATGTAAATTTGAGACTTAAGTCATCCCAAAAAGTAACAAAGAATTAGAATGTTGATGACCAAAACTAGGGTTTTTATGATTTTTCAGAGGCAACTAGACCTAGAAAACCCTAAAGACTGCAAATTTTTCAAAATCATCCATAAATTTAGGGAAAAAAATAAAAGAAAAGATTTCTATCCAACAGAAGGTACCAAAAACATCTAGGGGAAGAGAAAAGTGAAGAAACTCTAGCAGAACACATTAACAACATATTGAAATCAATTTGTTCTGGGGGGTGTGGAAAGAAAGGAATGAAAGAATTTTTAGGGATAAGGAGTCCAACAGGGAGAGTATTTTTCACAAGATTAAGAGTGCTCTATTGGAGAACTTGGGTTTGATAAAGAACTATCATGATCCGAAGAATGAGTGGGAGGCAAAAGTTTATAAGAAGTGGAAGCTTGAAGGAAGGAAAGTTCTTATCTAGAGAAATATGAGGGAAGAGGCTAGGTGGGATTGTCCTCCTAATGGATGGGTTAAAATAAATTTTGACGATGCCTCTAAAGGCAACCCTGAAATTGCTGGTTGTGGAGCGGTTATCAGAGATGAATTTGGGAATTGCAAAGGGGCTATGGCTATTCCTATAGGCTTCAACACCAATTAGGTGGCAGAGGCTAATGCTGCTCTCTATGGGTTGTTACTTGCCAAAAGGAAGAATTATAACAAAATAAGGATAGAAGGGGATTCCCTAAGTATTGTAAATTTTTTAAAGAACACTTTAACCCCTTCATGGTCCATAGCCAATGTTTTAAGTAAGGCAAAAAAAATTATTGATACCTTTGAAAATTGCATGATATCCCACGTTTTCAGGGAGGTAAATTTAGTGGCTGACTGGGCTATGAATGTGGCGTGTAAGAGCCAGGTGGAAATTGAATGGAATGATGGTTTGGATATCCCCTATGATGGATCATCATTAATTAGTAAGGAGAGGATGAGGAGTAAGCAACATGTTGTGAATGAAAAGATCATTAATGAGTATTGAGTGCAAAAATCTGTGTGACTATCATGAAGGACAATGCCTTGATTTCGAGACAATAATTGGAGTCCTTTGGCATGATTTGTGGGTTGTGAATAACATTAATAATGTTTATTACAGCTTAAAGGAAAATTTGTAGAGAGAGGAAATTCATTTGAACTTTGGCTTTCTATTATTTCACAAAGCCATGGGAGGCAAAAAGAGGAGATGTGAGCCAGCGGACTGTAGTGACTGGAAACAGAATAAGGAAATTTGGAAAATTATCAAAGATGGGGGTCTGTCAAAAATTTTGGAGAGATTACATGGAGGGAAAGTGGTGGTGACCAGAAATTTCATCAAAACTTGGAACAAGGGAAGTGTTCTGGTAGGCACACAAAACATGGAGGTAATGGAGGAAGTGGTTGCTGAAGTGACTGGCTTGATGACTGAGGGCATCAACTTCTACAAGGACAGGAAGATTTCAGACAAAGCCTTGGAGGCTTTTGCACCCACGAAGCAAGAGAGAGACCATATGGTTCAGGTGGACAATTCATACTTTAAACCTAAGTTCATTTCTAGGCCTTGACGCATTGCTTTATTTGTTATCATAGGCTACATTACCCTTGATGGTCGGTATACTAAAATCTACAACCACCATCTTAATCTTTTCAACCATTTTAGGCACGGGGTTAAGATTAATTTTCCTTTCTATTTACTAAGTTCTTTGAATGCTTCCCTCCTTCACTGGAAAAGGGATCTGGAGGGTGATCATGCCTACCATGAAGGGCTCATGGTCCTCATATATGAGGTGTTGAAGTCAAAGAAGGTGGAAAGATCTCGGCTCAATAGAAAAGCCCTGGAGGACTATGATACTAATGGGAAGGAGTCTGAGGAGCCTTTTATGGAGGAAATGGAAGATGAAGAGGGGGATTCTGAGGATTACTAGGAGGATAGCCCTAAGGAAATAAAAAAGAAAAGGAAGATGGAGGATTCTACTAATGACATAGAATTAGAGGAAGAAGAGAGCAGGGAGGAGAGGTCCAAGAAGTAGGGGAAGAAGATATTGGAACCCATTGGAAATCATACCAGAACTAAAATTGGGAAGAAGAAAGTTGTGAAGAGGGTCTTCATATCTTCTGATGGGGGTTCCTCTTCCCAAGGAAAGAATGATCAAGAAAACTATGTGGAAAACAACCCTACTATGGAGGAGAGTGGGGGTACTGGTAAAGATGTTTGGGTTGAGGAAAAAATCCTGCAAGAAGTTGCATAGGATGTGACTAACATTGAGAAAGATGGGTTTGAGAAGGAAAAGGCCAACCTGGAGAAGGAGAAGGTGGAGAATCCTAAGGAAAACATGGAGGTAGAGAATAGGGGTTCTGAGATTAATGAGGAGAGGAACAAGGATTTTGAGAATTTGGAGTGCCTAGCCTTCTTGTCTACCCTTAGCATAATGAAGAATGACATCACTATGATGAAGTCCAACATCCACTAGCTGCAAAAAGAAATGGGGATTCTCAAAAGGATGAACCTAGGGGAGAAAACCTTGGGCCAGACTATTGATGAGCTCACTGACATTATTGCCAAAGCTGAGGGTGTTGCTACCTTCAATGATAGACTTAATGACATGGAGGAGAAAATCCATTGCAGTAATGTTTTAACTAGGAAAGTTGAGACTATGGAAAAGAGAATTGACAAGCTGGAGAAGACCGTGGGGAATATTGCAAAATAGAGCTTTACTATCCTCAAAGCTTCAAATGAGCACGTGAAGATCTTGGTTGACAAGTTTGATAACGGGAAAGG
Source organism: Chamaecyparis obtusa (assembly GCA_027943335.1). Classification (NCBI taxonomy): domain Eukaryota; kingdom Viridiplantae; phylum Streptophyta; class Pinopsida; order Cupressales; family Cupressaceae; genus Chamaecyparis; species Chamaecyparis obtusa. Next base: position 567,257 of record BSBK01002474.1, read on the forward strand.
GAACCAAGAGATCATAGAGACTAAAGAGGAATAGGGTCCTAGCAAGCGTACGAGATCCAGGTCCGGGATGGTGGAAGATGGCAATAAGAACAACATCGAAGAACTGAACTTGTCTGCTGCAAACATGTCGATTCTTGCAGATCAAGCTACAAAACTAATGAAATGTGTTTAGACATTAGCTTGCTATCTTGCTTTCCTTTTTTCTGTCCTTTGTCTTTTGGCTAGTCTTTATGTTTAAGGACTTGTTTGTGTTTCTTTTTTTGGTGTTGTTGGACTTGAACTATTGGAGCTTAAATGTTTTATCTATTTTCTCTTTGTAAAAGGTTTCGGGTCCTTTCAAAACCTATTTTTACGTAATCAAAACATATTGAAATCAATGAAAAAATCACCAACAATAACATTTTGACATCAACCACAAAATCACTAAGTCAACCAATAGCTCATTTTTCTCAAACCTACAAAAAGTTTTTCTTCTAATACAATCTTTTGACCTTATTAGGCTGTGTTCTTAAAGTAATAGAAATTAAATATATATGTATTCATTTCTTTTGTGATGTGTTATTTATGTGAATATTCTTAATCTATTTCTTTGTATCTATCTCTATAACCCACTATGATCATTTGTTTTTATATGTTATCCTTTTGAAAATTTAGTTATATAATTCTTGGAATGCTTTGGATTGTGTTTAGGACCCTTTCAAGATTTTAAAAAGCTAGTTAAACTAAGATTGTATTATGCTATGTGATGAATGAATTTTTTTAAGATATGACACATCAACTTTGTTTAGAATTTATATTTTATCAAGTAGATCATGTAACCAGTGTTAGAAAGTAAAGTCCACCAAGATAACTAAGAGGTGGGGGGGGTGAATCAGTTATCAGATAAATACAACTTTTATCAACTTCAATATATTTTAACCATGTAAGTAATGTAATCACCAACCATAGAAAGATATAGATACACAATAACACAATGACACAAGATATGTTGACTAGGGAGCCTCTTGATCAAAGAGTAAACCCCGGTGGGAATGATGCCCACAAAAGATGCACTAATATGAAAGTTCCTTGTGACAGGATGGAATCTATGAGGAGTCTTATGAAATACATTTAGTGCATATCAGTCCCTTTTAGGAGACTTTGAATCCCTACTAAAAGATTCTAACTCTGTTAGGAATTATGGAAGACAAAAGGACCCACTGCCCAAACAGCTTCAGGTGTAAGATCACTGAACACACTATCCAAATGATCTTTGTATTACTCAACAAAATAATACCAAAATATTATTGATCTCAACAACTCAATACTCCTTTGATTGTGCCAAACCACACCAACTACTTCATCAAATCTCAATACCAAATCTCTATACTTCGCATATCCTCTTCCAACAAGTATTGCACAATTCCACAATTCACTTTCAAATACCATACACAATTTCATTAATACAATAAGGAAAACATTCCTTCCTTTATACCACACTCAAATAATTACAAATGAGTCGCCATACAAATTACAAAATAAAATCTTCCACATGTTACATTAAAGTTACATAAAACTATCAGCTTCCAATTAAGATAATTCTTCACTCATGTGACCTCAGACCTTGTGCTCATGTCTACATCACTATCATCATGTCTTCAACTTCTGTTCAACTTTGCATGATCAGATTCAATCCTGATTAGGAGATATCATTTGATTTCCACAAACCACTACTCAGGAACACTGCCTAAATACTGCTTCCACTAATTTCCACATAACTATCATGAATAAATGAATTTCCATATGCGCTATTAACCATGATATTATAGAACATCATAGAGTAATTCCTTAGCTCCGCATAGCTTCATCTTTAATATCTCATGTGTGCTAACTCAAACACTATTTTATTCTCTGCTAATCTTTAGTAGATCATTATGTTGACATCAATGACAATCATAGCCATGAATGCAACAACAACTACTACAGAATGGTTGTGAATACTCCCCCATAGGATATATTCAGCATTCATTCCTAACAATATCCCCCATTGGCATTGATGACAACATAGACATGAAAAAAATCTAAGTTCCATGAATACCAACACTGCTACTCTGAAAATACTTCAAATCCTCTTCATCAATCAAATCTTGCTTTGTTTTCCTACTCAATTCTCTCCAATAGATGGTTTTTGATGTATACTTCTCCCCCATTGACATCAATGATAGATGTATTAGGAATGGGAACACTGGGGGGGGGGGGGGGGGATGGGTGAATTAGTGTTCAATGTATTTAATCTTTTAACTTTACTCTTGAAACTTAACTTGAATGCTTAAGTACTGAATTGAACATCAACATAAAAAAGATACATAAACAAAACACATAACACCAATATGGTTATGAGGAAACCCAAATAGGTAAAAAACCTAGTGGGAATTGACACCCACTAAGAACTGCACTACTATCTTATGATCCTTGTTAGAAGATCTGCAACCCTGTTAAGAGTTGTTCTTTACAATGCTTTTAGTATAGAGACCTTGTCAAGGGTCGGACCCTATTAGGAGTCTTTTAAAATAACCTTTTTAGGGGTGGGGACACACTATCCTAGAGCTCATTTCTCAAGTGGTGAAGGCTACAACCTTCTGATCTTAGATACACACTATATTTGCTGGATAAACTGGTGCTGTGACACTGCTTGTCTGTTTAGTTCCTTTGATGCATTGATTCTTTGACCTCTTGATCTAATACATTCTTACTACTCTTCACACACTTCTTCTCTACTTATCTTGTCTCTATTTCAACTTCCATACTTTATTACAAAGGCACATCTAATATTTATATGTGCTACCAAAACAATTAACTAGGTCGACCTATAACCGATTACATACAATGCTTCCAAGTGAATTGGCTCAAGCATGTTTAAAAAAAAACATAATTACATGTATACAACTTAATTACAATAGGCACATAGCCTTTACAAAATAATAATATCATTGCTAATCAAATTACCTATAGTTGGCTGCATACTCTGTTGTGTTCTGGCATTCACTATTTGTGCTACTTCAACTATCTGTATCTTCACCATACTATATCTTCTGATCATGCACTCTTAGAATTAGTATGAATACACTCTTACCAACTTATCTTCTAGGGTGCATACCATAACTCTATCATATGCATGTGCGCTGACACTCTAATCTACTGGTGCTATGTTAACTATCCAGTCTTCTATACTTAACCAAATTTGGATCTTTTGATAATGTGCCCTAACTCCAAAACACTATATGACTTTGTTGCCATAATGAAAACACTAAATCTAGTCATATACAATAGTATATTCAACTTTCCAACAATCTCCCCTTTTGTCATTAATGGCAACAAAGGAATATGGCAAAGTTACTAACTGTACCCTTATATAAAAACTCTTTAACATACTCTAACTTATATCTCCCTTATACTCTTTACTATGCATCTTCTTTATATATATATATATATATATATATATATATATATATATATATATATATATATAAGACTCCATATTCTATACAATACTCCCCCATACAGATATTCTATCTCGACTCCATATTCTATACAATACTCCCCCTTTGACATTAATGAAAAAGGTGCTCCAAAAATGTATCTACAAGTACTTACAACATTAAGACATACGGATATTCTATCTCCAAATTTTGAATCTCTTATTTCCAAAATGCTATCAATGCATTGACAATTTGTAGATGGGTGCATAAGGCATATTTTAGCTTCTCCATCTTCTCCAAGTCTGTACTTAGACCTTCATCATATGTCACCATAGTGGCATCAATCTCCTTGATGTTTTGATTTAGAATATCTAGAGAGGGTGCAAGAACATTCCTGAGCTGTGTCTGCCTTTCCCTTATCTTTGACATCTCTTTCTCAGCCTTTTCTATCTTGTCTATCTACCCCTAGTATACATTGTTTCACATGTTCACATCAATGGAGGGGTCTTCTACTGAGTTCCTTACTTTTTCAATCATTGCTTCTGCCTCTTGGATTCTCTTGTAGTGATCAAAAGTTAGCTTATCTTGATTCATACAATCTGTGATGATCTTCCTTCCCTTTGAAGAAAAATCCTTCAAATATGCTTGACCAACCTTTAATTAGCTTAGGTCAAGTGAAAAGTTACTAACCAATTCAATCAATCTCTTTTTCATGTATTTCTCTTCTACTACTTGAGATGTAGATTCTTCCAAGCTAGAGAAGTTAGTCTTGAAGTTTGTCAATATAGTACTGACATCATCAACTGAATGGACCTTGGACACTTTCTTGTCTAAAGGTAATAGACTATTCAAAATGTTGACTAATTCAAAAAACAAAGGGTTCCTCATTACCTATTTCTCTTTTTCTTTTTCCATAGCTAAGACATTGATCTTTATTAGGTCTTCTTCTCCCCAAGAGTCTAAGCTAGTGGTGTCTGGTGTCAAAGTTGACAATAATGATGCTAAGGGTAATGGAGGGATAGGAGTTCTATCTATCACTTCTTGCTTTACTTTTATTGGCATCTCAATAGATGGATCATCTATTGGTTCATTTCCTTTTACCTCTTCTTCTCTTTTCTCCTCTTCTACCTTTTCTTCCTCTTTTTCTGTCTCTTTTTCTATTTCCTTCTCTTCTTCTTCACCTATTAGATCTTCTATTAGTACTTCTTCTTGTAGCTTAGGTGAATTATCACCACATAGGGTTTAAACCTCTTGTGTGCTCACAAAAGGCTTCCTCAAACTTATCCAAGTCATTGTCTGTGTTCGCCATTTCTATCTCCACATTATCAATAAAGATAGTATCATCTTTTTGTGTCTCTGTCACGGGCATAGACTTTACTGCCTCTATAGGTGTTATCACTGTGGGTGCTAGATCCTGAGGACCTGTTACTAGTATATTTTTGGTCTTTGCTATCTTGGCTTCCTTGGAGGGAACTTGTGTTGTGGACACAGTAGGTGGATACATGTGTTTGTTCAAGAAAACTTTCTCAAAAGCTTTCTCTATCTCTTTGGCTGTCAACTCAAAGTTCTTGTCCATTATGTGTAGTGTTCTTAGCTTTGTTCTTAGATGCTGCTTTCCCAGATCTAACAATAGTTTTTTCTCTTCTAAGGAAAACATTGGTAAGCTTTCATTTAGGATCTTTTCCCTCATTCTAAGATCTTCTTCAATAGCCTATTTCTTCAAGGATTCCAAGATATTATAGACACTGTCCGGGATGTCTGTCTTAAGTTCCAAGACTGTCTTCTTGAACTTAATCATATGTTTTATGATCATGCCATGAATCTCTAATTTGTCAATTTCACTATACATCTCATAAAACTTTCCTATCTAATCTAATCTTCCTTCATCAACAATCCTTGTTCTCAAAACTTGAAGACTAGGTCTAAAGCCTATTTGTGGAGCTGCTTGAGCATTTTTCTTACTTCTGGTTTCCTGTGAGGATGGATGACTTGTGCTAGTTTCCTTCTTCCTCTTGGCCATTGCCTTATACTCAGGAGGTGATGTTAGGTCAATTGTCACTTTGGGCGCATGAGAGATAACATTTGTTTTGCCTTGTTTATCCTTCAGATCATCTATCTTTTCAATCTTGATCTTCTTCAACTTAGGATCATCTTCCTTAGCTTCTACTGCAGATGCACTCTCAATCTCTAAATAAATCTTTGCTTCTCTTGCTTTGTCAAGATCTTTCTGAGTTACTCCATGAATTCTGAGTATCCCAAAAGTAATCTTTGATGCTTTCCTTTTTGTTTCCGCACTGTTAAGAGCTACATCAACTTCTCTTGTCTTCTCTTCATAAGTCCCCCATCTAGGTTCATTAGGGTCCTTAGGTGCTAATAGTAGCACTTATGCATACACTTCCAAGATTGGTTCCTCAAATTCATACCGAAGTGGATGGATCCACTTTGTTCTTGGCTCAACTACTTCCATACAAGTTATATCAGTTTCTACCATAAATCAAATGCTGTCCTTGTATTTCTCAACAATACTCTTTGGTATCCTATACCTCATCTACATTTTGATCCTAAATGTCTTTAATTCCAACTCCATGTAGTATTTCAATGTACTCTCAGTATATGCCTTAAGGGATATTTGTGGCATTGTAGGTAAACTCTTGTCTAGATACAAATCTAAGATCTTTCAAAGTATGTGGAAGTACATGTAGATAATCAAAGACTCAAACCTAAATATTTTGGTCTTATCATGTTTAATTGCTCTAATGTTATCAATTAGCTATGTGCACAAGATCTCACATAGATTGAACTCACCATTTTCTCTCACAATTCTGATTGTTGCTAAAATAGTGGTTGCGGACACACTATTCACCCTATTGGTGTGCTGAAACCTATAACCTAATATCATGGACATCAATTTGATGTCATTCTCCTCTATAGGCTCAATTGTCATTTTGTGCTTATCACTTCTTGAATTACATGCTTGTTCAACTAGTTTTCTTACATCCTTACCCACTGGAAGAATGACGCCTATCCTTGAAAGGCCTGTCATTTCATGAATGAGGTCTCCTATGATTTTCACTGGTACTTCACCTATCTAGAATAGGTCATCATGAATTATGTTAAGAAATATCTTTATCCATTCAGATACATAAAACTCATATGCTGTAGCATATTCAACCATGGGATGGTTTTCCAGTTGTGGGAACTCATCTAGGAAGGTTTTGTCTAGCTTTATCATAGTTTCAATGTGCGCTCTTATCTTGTCAAGTCCTACTGGTTCCTTTTTACAGTACATGTATGCATGGATGTCTTCAACATGCATGACACCCATAGGGGTTCTGGAGAATGCACCTTCTAAGTCATCTAGGGTAGACTTAAAGGGATGCCTCTTGAAAACATATATTTTCCTCTTCACAACATCAAACACAATAGGTGTAGCCATTACTTACTTTTTTAACACTTCAAATAGGTTTCTAAGAACTTTTGAATCATTGCGACAAATTTAGGGCTTTGCAACTGATCAAACACACTCTTTCACTAGTGAATTGAGCTTCAATACTTCACAATAAACTGCTAAGGCTTCTGTGATCTCCAATCACTCTATCTTGAATGCAATGAGTGATCTACAAGTCTCTGTGTACTTTAAAGTAAAATTACACCATTAATGCTTTCCGCGTAAACCAAAATTTGACTAAGAATTTCCAATTTCCATTCTGCAATCGATTAGGTAGTGTGCTCTTGCACATAGCCTCAAATAATCTCCAAAAGGTTAAATCCAAATGCACATACTCTAAGGGTGAGTATATCGGTCATGCAGGGGTCTAGAGCTAAATTAGCTCCCCCTATGACCTTGAGGGTCATTCATCCAGATGTAGAGGGTGCATCCACTATGAATGCATCCAATACATACTCATCAATGTTATCCTTCTTTTCCTTTGACTAAATAAAGCTCGCATCCTCTGCATCTTTCACAAACTTGACTTCTCCTTCGGTATCTAATATTGATTTTTCTAGCTTTTTAGGGCTTTCCTGACTTTGTGTTCTTGATCTACAAAAATTTGAGATGTGTCCAGCCTTGTTACAAGAGTGACAAATAACTAGAGGCCTTAAATTCCTTGGCACATTGATATGGGTTACCATTTTACACTGTCTAGTTGAGTGACCATTATAATTACATATTCAACATGTATTACTCTGAGAATTTCTTGTATTTGATTTATTTTGATTTCACTAATTATGCCAAGTCTTGTTCTTCTGACTTGTTGTACAATTCATAACTCTATGACCAATTTTTTTGCATGAATAACAATAACCATTGAAAGATCTTACCTCTTTACAATTCCTTTCTATATGTCCATGCTTGTTACATGCATAAAAAGTTTGGTCTACTAGCTTGCACTCACCTTTAGATGGTTTGATATTGTCTTTAGTTTGATTTTAAGTTTTCTTGGCATCTATGGTGTCTTCTTGTGCTTTCATTCTTGCTTGCATGTTGTCAATATGATTTTGTGCTTCATTGAATCCAATGCCGCTGGTATCTCCTTTAATCTTCTGAGAATATAACTGAGATTCAATCAGATCCTTTCTTGTGTGTAATTTATCAATGTGATTCTTTGCTTCAATCAATTCAAATTCTATCTTTTCTTTGATGTTTCTTAGCTCCAAGATTTCCATGTTTGCTTGCCTCAATTATTCATTTAGTTTAAGGTTCTCTTTGATCTGTTCATCATAAACTTCTTGATTGTTAGTTAGCTTTTCATCCAGCTCTTCAATCCGATCTTTCAGAGATGCATTCTCTTCATTTAGCTTTTTGACCATCTTCCCTAAATCATTGTTTGAAAAATATTTCAAATCTTTTCTTAGTCTTTTGATGACTGCTTTAGAATCACTTACTTTTTCTTTTAGTTCTTCAATTTCTTTTTCAAATCTATCAAGGTCTTCAAGAGAAGCTTCAAGATTCTTTTTCAGATGTTTCATTTCTCCCTTATCCATGATCAAATCAAGTGGTTAAACTTCTTTTCTGAGGACTAGAGCTCTGATACCAATTTTTAGGAATGGGAACACTGAGAGGGGGGGGGGGGGGTGAATCAATGTTCACTGTATTTAATCTTTTTACTTTACTCTTGAAACTTAACTTGAATGCTTAAGTACTGAATTGAACATCAACATAAACAAGATACATAAACACAACACATAACACCAATATGGTTATGGGGAAATCCAAATAGGTAAAAACCCCAGTGGGAATTGACACCCACTAAGAACTGCACTAGTGTCTTATGATCCTTGTTAGAAGATTTGCAATGCTCTTAGGAGTTGTTCTTTACAATGCTTTTAGTACATAGACCTTGTCAAGGGTCAGACCCTGTTAGGAGTCTTTTACAATAACCTTGTTACGGGTGGGGACAGACTATCCTAGAGCTCACTGCTCAAGTGGTGAAGGCTACAACCTTCTGATCTCAGATACACACTATATCTGCTGGATGAATTGGTGCTGTGACACTGCTTGTATAATCAATTCCTTTGATGTGCTGATGCTTTAACCTCTTGCAAAGCTCTAATACATTCTTACTACTCTTAGCACACTTATTCTCTACTTATCTTGTCTCTATTTCAACTTCCATACTTTATTACAAAGACACATCTAATATTTATATGCACTACCAAAACAATTAACTAGGTCAGCCTATAACTGATTACATACAACACTTCCAAGTGAATTGGCTCAAGCATGTTTACAAAAAAACATAATTACATGTCTACAACTTAATTATAATAGGTGCATATCCTTTACAAAACAATAATATCATCACTAATCAAATTACCAACAATCGGCTGCATACTCTATTATGTTCTAGCATTCACTGTCTATACTACTTCAACTTTTTGTATCTTCACCATACTGTATCTTCTGATCATGCACTCTTAGACTTAGCATGAATACACTCTTACCAACTTATCTTCTAGGGCACATACCATAACTCTATTGTACACATGTTTGCTAATGCTCCGATCTACTAGTGCTTTGTTAACTGTCCAGTCTTCTATACTTAACCAAATTCTGATCTTTTGATAATGTGCACTGACTCCAAAACACTATATGACTTTGTTTCCATAATGACAACACTAAATCTAGTCATATACAATAGTGTAGTCAACTTATCTTCTGATCATGCACTCTTAGACTTAGCATGAATACACTCTTACCAACTTATCTTCTAGGGCACATACCATAACTCTATTGTACACATGTTTGCTAATGCTCCGATCTACTAGTGCTTTGTTAACTGTTCAGTCTTCTATACTTAACCAAATTCTAATCTTTTGATAATGTGCACTGACTCCAAAACACTATATGACTTTGTTTCCATAATGACAACACTAAATCTAGTCATATACAATAGTGTAGTCAACTTGCCAACAAGATGTTTCATCATTATGTCAACAACAACTTCAATGTCAAAAGACACTTTTCAAAAAATACATTCACTAGAGTCCTCATGACTCAGCTCAGGTACACATTCTCCCCCATAGAGGAAGTACCATCATCTAGTCTAGAAGAAAGATAAGGCTCATATACCACTAAATAGATGCAAAAATCAACATCACTTCTCAAAAGTAGGCTGGGGCATAACCCCAAGCATACCTCTCAGATACTCAAATGTATCCTTAGGTAAAGGTTTTATAAATATATCTGCAATCTTCTCTTTTGTACTTATATACTCAAGTTTGACTTCTTTCTCTTCCACTTTCTCTCTCCCTACATGATACTTTATTTCTATATGCTTTGTCTTAGAATGTAGTACAAGATTCTTAGACATACTAATTGTGCTGATGCTATCACAATGTATAACAATAGGCTCAAAAAAGTTTATTCCAATATCCTTCAGCATTTGTTTCATCCAAATTATCTGATTAAATTTTTTTTCTACTACGACATACTCTTCTTCTGCTATGCACTATGAAATATAGTCCTGCTTCTTGATTAGCCAAGAAACCAATCTTCCTCCAAGGAAAAATGCTCCACCACTGGTGCTCTTTTTTTCATCAACACTGCCTCCCCAATCTACATCTATATATGCACATAGGGTAAAATCATTAGATTTTTCATACAATAATCCATATTCAATTGCACCTCTTAAGTACCTCAATATCCTCTTTATTGCTGCATAATGTGATTCTCTGGGTTCAGCTTGAAATCTTACAACAATTCCAATTGCATGTGATATATCTGGTCTTGTATGAGTTAAATATTGCAATCTTCCAATCATGGATCTGTACTTTTTCTGTTCCACTGTAGGAGTCTCATCTGTGCTAGATAACTTGTGTCTGGTTACCATATGTGTTCCAACTGGTTTACAGTTCTCCATTCCAAATCTCTTCAATAAATCATTCAAGTACTTTTTCTGACTTACAAAGATACCATCACTATTCTTTGTTATTTGCAATCTTAAAAAGTATTTCATCTCACCAATCATATTCATTTCAAATTCAGTCTTCATTTCATCTGCAAATTTATCACTAGCTTCATCTTCTCCTCAAAAGGTAATATCATTAACAAAAATAACTACAACCAACAAAACATTTTCAATTTCTTATGTGTATAGGTTGTTATTAGATGTGTCTTTTGTAAATCCTAATTTTACCAAATACTTATCCAATCTTGCATACCAACTTCTAGGTGCTTGTTTTAGTCCATATAAATATTTCTTCAGTTTACATATCGTGTCTCCTTCTTTAGTTAAAGGAAAACCTTCAGGCTGCTCAATGTAGACCTCTTCTTCCAATTCTCCATTTAGAAATGCTGACTTCACATCCATCTGATACACTTTGAATTTCTTATAGGCTGCATAAGCCAAAAATATTCTTGCTGCTTCAATTCTTGCTATTGGTGAAAACATTTCTTCATAGTCAATTCCTTCTTACTGTGATTATCCTTTACATACCAATCTTGCTTTGTTCCTTACAACTTCTCCTTGTTCATTCATCTTGTTTCTGAATACCCATTTAGTTCCTATAATATTCTTATCTTTAGGCCTAGGGACCAATTCCCAAGTCTTGTTCTTTTCAATCTGATCTAGTTCTTCCTTCATAGCTTTAATCCAATGTTCATCTTCACAGGCTTCACTAGTAGATTTAGGTTCAATTTGAGAAATTAAACACAACTGTTATTGTACCTTATTTCATGTTAGAATTCCTCTATCTATGCTTCCAATAATCTGCTCAACATGATGATTTCTTGATAGATTCCTGTTAGGTGTCACTGTCTTAGTTCTTGTTTCTACTGTAGGTTCTTCAATGATTTCTTCACTGTAGCTTTCATTGAACAAATCATTGTCAGTTTCATAAAATAATTTTGCATTCTTTGGATTAGTTCTAGGATGAGTTCCTTCATTTGATTCATAATCAAGCATTCTTTCCTAAATTTTGAACTTTTCATCAACTTTAACATTTGCGCTCTCAACAATAGTCTTAGTTCTTTTATTATAACATCTATAAGCTTTTCTCTTCAATGAATATCCAATAAATACACCTTCATCACTTTTAGGATCAAAATTTCCAATGTCATCATCTCTCTTAATATAACATTTTCTTCCAAAAATTTTAAAATACTTAATTGATGGGTCATGTCCAAACCATAGTTCATAAGGTGTCTTGTTTGTATCTACTCTGATTTGTACTTTGTTCATTGTATACAATGCTATGTTCACTACTCTCCATAATATCTTCACCAAGTCATTTTCAAATAGCATGGCTCTTGCTGTTTTAGTCACTAACCTATTTCTTCTTTCCACAATACAATTTTTTTCATGTGTCCTAGGGGCTGAAAACCATCTCTTAATACCATTCACTTCATAAAAAATGTTAAATTCTTTTGAAGTAAATTCTCCACCTCTATCTGATCTCAAACATTTAATCTTCATTCCAGATTCATTCTCAACTTTGTTCTCAATAATCTTAAACTTATCAAATGCTTCAGACTTCTCTTTAAGAAATGCAATCCACATCATTCTTGTAAAATCATCAACAAGAATCATAAAATACCTTTCTCTATAGAATCCTCTACTCCTTGTGGGACCACTCAAATATGTATGAACAATTTCCAACTTCTCTACTATTGTGAGCTTCTTTCTGGGAAATGAGCTTCTCTTCTATTTAGCCATCACACATTCCTTGCAAATCATGTTAGTAGGCTTCATAATCTTAGGCAAATCTCTTACTACAAGAGTAGTACTTACTTTCACAATGTTATCAAAGTTTATATGACAAAATCTTTTGTGCCATAACCAACTATCATCAATTTTAGTAATCAAGCATGTCATCTTAGTAGGATTCAACTGAAATACATTACCTCTGGTTCTATATCCAGTACCAATCAAATTACCATCCTTGTCTTTGATTACACAAGTTTTCTCAGTAAACCAAACTTGATATCCCTTATCAACTAGCTATCAAACACTCAAAATATTATGTTTCAATCCATCCATAAAGTAAACATCATCAGTATTAGTCTTTCCATCAAGTTTAATAGATCCTATACCTTTTATTAAACAAGGTGCATTATTTCCAACTCTAACAACTCCTCCATCATAATTGTTAAACTTTATGAATTTTTTCATGTCTCTAGTCATATGATGTGAACAACTACTATCTATAATCCAATCAACTTTCTTTTCTACTTGAGAAACTAAAGCTTTTTCTTCCTTAACTTTTGTTTCAGGATTTTCTTCTTTTATTGCTACAAATCCTATATCATCATTCTCAGTATCACTTTCACTTAAATATTTCTCCATACTAGCTTCAAATTCTTCATCATTTGCATAATAACATTCTTTAGATCTTCTAGGTTTAAAGTTCTTTCTATACTTCTTAACTCTCTTAGGACATTTAGATGCAAAATAACCATATTCTTGACAAGTCCAACATTTAAAAATTTTCTTACCATTTGGTTCTCTTTTCACAAGCAAGGAAATACCTTCTTCAATCTTCCTATCTTCTTCATTTCTAGATCTTCTATTGCTAGCATAATCTCTGCTTACACTGATGATTCTTGATAAAGTAGGGCGAACACTACGTGCACTGAATGCTATGTCCATTCTAGGTAAGTCTCCTGATTGTCTCAAGTTCATCTCTGCTGCTTCTAATCTTCCAAGAAGAGTTTATTTGGTGAAGTTCTCAGTACAAGGTATAACTTGTTCAATCATCTGTGTTGTCTGCTTAAATGTAGGAGTCAATGTCCTCAGAATTTTCCATATCATTTCATTCTATGTCTTGATTCCTTCATAAGATTTTATACTTGCAACAATGTCTGACATTCTATCAATATAGCTTCTAACAGATTCATCTTCCATCATTCTTATATCTTCAGATGCACATATCCAATTATGTAATCTGACTTTCTTTGCATGTTCATCACCTTAAAAAGTAGATTGTAAAGCTAACCAAATTTCATGAGATATTTTTAGATATTTTGCCTGACTGTACTCATTTTTTGGAAGGGTTGACAAAAGTGCTTCTCTAGCAAGTATGTTACACATGAATAGATCTCTTTCCTCATTATTACATTCTTCAATATTGTCCTCATCAATGATAGTCTTATGATTTTTTGTGATTAACCAAAAAATTGGTCCTAAACAAAGTAAATGTGTCTTCATCTTTTCTTTCCAGCTATCAAAATTTACTCCATCAAACTTAGGGCTTTCTTTCCTGAAATGACTCACCATGGATCTCCTTAAGCTGTTAAACTTTTCCTTCAAGGACTCGCTGCTTTGATACCAATTGTTAGAAAGTAAATTCCACCAAGATAACTAAGAGGGGGGGTGAATCAGTTATCAGATAAATACAAATTTTATCAACTTTAATATCTTTTAACCATGTAAGCAATGTAATCACCAACCATAGAAATATATACATACACAATAACACAATGACACAAGATATGTTGACTAGGGAACCTATTGAAAAAAGAGTAAACCTCGGTGGGAATGATTCCCACAAAATATGTACTAATATGAAAGTTCCTTATGAGAGGATGGACTTTGTTAGGAGTCTTATGAAATACATTCAGTACATATCACTCCCTGTTAGGAGACTTTGAATCCCCGCTAAAATATTCTAACTCTGTTAGGAGTTATGGAAGACATAAGGACCCACTGCCCAAACAACTTCAGGTGTAAGATCACTAAAAACACTATGCAACTGATCTTTGTATTACTAAAAAAAATAATACCAAAATATATCTGATCTCAACAACTCAATACTCCTTCTCTGACTGTGCCAAACTGCACCAACTGCTTCATCAGATCTCAATACTAGATCTCTATACTTCACATATCCTCTTTCAACAAGTATTGCACAATTCCACAATTCACTTTCAAATACCATACACAATTTCATTAATATAATAAGGAAAACATTCCTTTCTTTATACCACACTCAAATAATTACAAATGAGTTGGCGTACAAATTACAAAATAAAATCTTCCACACATTACATTAAAGTTACAAAAAACTATCATCTTCCAATTAAGATAATTCTTCACTCATGTGACCTTAGACCTTGTGCTCATGTTTACATCACTATCATCATGTAATCAAATACTGTTCAATTTTGCATGATCAGACTCAATCCTGATTAGGAGATATCATCCAATGTCCACAAAATGCTACTTAGGAACACTGCTTGAATACTGCTTCTACTGATTTCCTCATAACTATCATGAATAAATGAATTTACATATGCTCCCTTAACCATGATCTTATAGAACACCATAAAGTAAGTCCTCAACTCTGCATAGCTTCATCTTTAATATCTGATATGCATTAACTCAAACACTATCTACTTCTCTGCTAATCTTCAATAGATCACTATGTTGACATCAATGATAATCATAGTGATGAATGCAACAACAACTGCTATAGAATGGTTGTGAATAATTTCCCATATGATATATTCAGCATTCATTCCTAACACCTAGAGTGAGTTTTACTAAAAAATGAAATACGTCGGATAACACCATAGGAGAAGGAGAGGTAAGTAGGTAGGTATAGGATTTGATAAAGAAAGGAATGATCCAAGAGAGCCTAAGACCTTATGTATTACCTTCTATTATAGTGCCAAACAAGGGTGGAGAGTGGATAGTGTGTAAGAACTCTATATCCATTAAAATATCATCGTAAAGTAAATATTTTACTTTTGGATTATGAATGACATCATGGAATGTTTGAGTGGTGGAAAATATTTTACCAAGATTGAATTAAAATGTGGATACCACTAGATAAGGATCTAAGAAATCTAGATGAGTGTAATGGTACATTTAAGACTAATTGATGCAAGGGAGGATGGGGAGAGGGGCCAAAGGCTCACCCTAGCTAGGTCCACCTTGCAGAGATCACACACAGAAGAAAAAAACACACAAGTGAGAGAGAGAATGAAGATATCTATCATATATTTATCTCAATTTGATTCATACATGTTGATTTGTAAGGCCTTCATAGTTTAGGCTATATAATAAAATCAAGTACAAAAGTCCTCCAACATGCGAGGATCTACTAATAATCTCTAATCTTATAGCTTCTATCTACTAACTAAAACTAGCTCCTAAACTCTAACCAAACAACTACATTTATACAAGAGCCTACCGAATAAGTCAGCCTTCAAATCCACCATCAACAAAAGGAACGACTAGATCTAGGTCCACAAATTCCTAATGATAGATACCATTAGTAAATCCATGACCAAAATTAATTGCAAGAGTCAGCCTCAACAGAAATCCAAAATAAACAACTCGGTAAGCAAGAATAACCAAGCACTAAAAAAGCATCACCGAGCACTAGGGAAATTCATCGAGCACTAGAGAGATAATTGACCAACACTGGTAAACAAAGGAAAACTAAGTAACACCGAATGAACTGGGTCAAAGAAGGAACCGAGCAACACAGAAAACTTCAAACATGTTTTTGGTGACACAGGATTGCCAAGGATCCGAGATGCTCTTGCATTAGACACCTCAAGTTATTTGGAAATGATTCTCCAAATCATGAAATAGGTATGATCTAAGATGCATCCAACTCATATTGTGAAATCCATGAACTGTCTTCAATCGGTCTATTCTTCCACTTTACCAGATATTCCATATACTATTTTCCTATTGTACTCCTACCAATTCTTTGCTCCAAAATTTTCTCAACTTCTTTTGTCTATTTCTTAGGATAATCTTTTGGTACTATCATTTCTTCATCTGACTCATGATACTCATACAAATCAAAAATGTTGAAAATAGGTGATATATCCATGTCATCAGGTAACTCAATCTCATAAGAATTTCCACTGTCAAATTTCTTCAAAATCTTACAAGGTCCAAACTTCTTCATTTTCAGCTTCCCATATGTTCCAACAGGAAATCTGCCTTTCTTCAAATGAACCATTACTTCATCACTGACTACAAAAGTCTTATGTCTTCTTGATCTATCAGCTCTATCTTTGTATTTTTGATTACTTTTCTCCAACTTATATTTCACATCTTCATGCAATGTCTTCATGTACTAAACAAACTTTACTCCTTTAGCACTTCTCTTTCTTTCATTAGTAATATCCCTTAAATCTGATATACCTCTCGGTTGTATGCCATTTACAATCTCAAAAGGTGTTTTTCTTGTACTCTTATTCACTGAATTATTGTATGCAAACTCTTCTTGTGCCAACATAGAATCCCAATTACTCAGTGCATCTCCAACTAAACATCGCAAAAGATTTCCCAAGCTTCTATTCACAACTTCTATTTGTCCATCAACCTGTGGGTGAAATGTAGAACTATATTTCAACTCAGTGCCAAACTTCCTCCAAAGGGTCTTCCAAAAGCATCCAACAAATTTACTATCTCGGTCAGAGATAATACTCCTTGGTAATCCATGCAATTTGACAATTTCCTTAAAGAAAAGATCTGCTATATGTACTGCATCTGATGTCTTTCTACAAGGTATAAAATGTGCCATTTTAGAAAATATATCCACAATAAAAAATATAGTCATTACCTCTTACTCTCTTTAGTAATCCAAGAACAAAATCCATACTAATATCAATCCAAGGTTTCTTAGGAACAGAAATCAGTGTATACAATCTAGTGTTCTAACTTACTCCTTTTGCAACTTGACAAATTCCACAACTGTAATACCCCAACATTAGCACCTTATAATTTCAATCAATTTTGGTGCATTTCTACAAATTTACATCATTAAAGTCCTATTTTACTACGCAATTTTCTCTCTCCTACCTGACTTTATTTGACTTGATGTCAATTGCAAAAACCCTAAATTGCATTAATCTCACACCATAATTAATTCCTAAGTATTCAACTTTATTAGCTAAATAATCCCTATGATAAGTTAATTTAATTCTAAAGTCCTAAGTGCTTTAAATTAAATTAAACCCACCCCATTTGGCTAATACACATAAAAAAGAATTAATATTACTTGGTTATTTGAATGGATTATCTTATTAAGATTTAGTAATTCAAAATATTCGAAGGGTCACCCATATGTGGCAATAATTCATTCTTTTAATTAAGTAATTCCTCAATATTTGTCTCAATTGGGAATGAAGAGTCAACCATTTCATTTCAAGAAACTCTTCATTCCTCCTCTGGGCTTGTCTATATTATGAACCTTCTCCTTCATTCGAAAAAAGGCAATTTGAGAGCACATAAACTATAGCAAAATTTAGTCTCAACTATTTCATATTTTCCAGATTTTTTATTTCACATTAGCTTAATTCTCATTTAGTGTAATTGCATTCTCATTTAATATAGTTTGATTATTGGTTAATAGGTTAATTCTCATGTTTATTTCAAGCTTTTAGATTAGAATCTACATTCTCATATCTCTTTCAAGTTCTTCGATTAAAATTTGCACTTCATTTTAGATTAATTGCATCTCCATTATAGTTTAATTTCTCATTTGTTTATCTTTCAAGCTTTCAAAAATCTTCCATCTTAGTTTTTTCTTTTGGTTGTTTGCTCTCATTTTGAGAGTAATTCAAACACTCCAGCTAATTAGGAGGCAACAGGTCGAATCAATAGATATTGTGAATTGAGTAATCCATACTCACCTTCATAATTTTGATGATCAAGCAATGACTATGTTGTGTATATGGCTGGATTAGAGGTCCACGTTCAGCTATAGACATTCTGGCACCCATCATGGGGCAAAGAAATTGATTTCTAGCCTCATCAATCTCAAGCATTTTTTTAAATTTTGCAATCTATCATACGTCCATACTTCTCTATATATGGAAGTTCGTGCAAGATTTCTGAGCATACCGTGTGAAGTTTTGCTCCTTGTAGCACTCTCTTGCACAAAATAGTACTTTCTCATGCATGACCCTATACTTTCTCGCATGCAGTGCTACACTTCCTTGCATGAGCTCTGTCATTAGTACTATTAACTTTTCTAGTTTCCTGTACTTTCTGGTGCATATTTCTAACACTTTCTATTTTCTATTAATTTCATAATCCTTATTTTTGTCACAACATAATAGTGGTCTATAGGTTGCTTTGTCGAAGATCATAAAAACATGCTAACAGTTTCCTTGCAAGATGGTTGTCAAATATTATTTAAAATGTTGTGCTTTTTGTTAGGAATAAGGTGTCTCAACCTTGGATAATTCCTATTCTTATTATTTGTTTTGTAAATGTATTTTTTGCAAATAATGTAATTAAGTGTGAGTGTACATGTCTAGTTGGCATGTTGATCTGTCACTCCACTTGATGTGTCAGCATCTTGTGCATAAGGAGATCATGACTGAAATGGTCATGATGGATTCCTATGATGCGTAAGAACTATTTAAGGAATGTGCTATGATAGGTGTAAGAGAATCTTATGACTTGGGCCTATTTGGGTGCCCAAGAAGAAGTGGTTGGTGTGTGTAAGAGAATATGCCAAAAATAGGTTGGTATGACAGATTCTCTTACACTTCTCTTGTGACCATTATTTTTGGCAGATTCTATGACAAGCTGTCATAGTCTATCCTAGGGATGGACTCCTATTCTTGGGATTGCATGTAACAACTATGTACATGTGGTTTTGTGCATGGGTCTTGGTGGTTGTGCCTATTTTTGGGTCCTGAGGAGTCTATATATATGATGCTGCTCCTATGGGAGAGATATAACATAACAAAATTTAAGTCTTGTTGGCTTTGTCTCTAATTTCCTGAAAGAACTTGCATTGCAAGTGTATTGTAATCTTTGTGTTGAAGATAATACATTGTGCAAGTTTTGGAGTGCTGGGGTTTTTTACCGAAAGGTTTTCCCCAGGGTATATCATTGTGTCATTCTCTATTTTTCTATATGTATGGTATGTGGTTGCAATATCTTTGTTAAATTAGTTAACAAATCTGAAATTGTAAGGATTTATAAGAATTTGCACAATACTCTCCTATAGAGATTAGCGTAGGAAGCTATTTCCACACCTGAGTTTACTTACACTTTTTTTACTATTTTTCATTCACATAGTCTAATTAGGGCTTTTATTAAAATTTCTCAAGGGTCTTGATAGAAAAGTAGGGGAATAGGCTCTTCATTACATGGAAGTGATGTCCACAGATGAAACCAAGACCTAGATGTTGCTAGAATGATGGATACCTAGGAAAGCAAAGCAAGGTAGTGAATCTTTAGCACTTCTACTTGCTAGGGGATTATGCTCTTCTCTCTTTGAGAGAACCAGAAACTCAAAAGCTTATGGATTTGGTGGAGTGAAGCTATCTTGGTAATGAATATTCTTGATGTGTTTGGGTAAGGTGAAGAGGTAGAGAAGTATGCTCTTCTCTCTTTGAGAGAAACAGAAAATCAAACCCTCGAATCCAAGCCAAGTTGTGTCACCTTTAGAGGGCCTGTCGGAAGTTGAACCTCCAGGAATGACCCAAGTGAGTACGCACCTATCACTGGTGATTCTACCTCACTATAATAAAGAATGTTTTGTTGAGTCTAAAGACTCCAAAACCATGTTAAATTACTTCTCTTGATTTTGACTATCATCTTGAGAAGGCTCCATCTATTGTACTGAGTGGCGCCGCTCCTAGCCCTACTTGTGGGGGTGTATGAATTTTGGGTGTTGGTGTGGCTGCAAGCCCCTAGCCCTACATCAAGGGCACCAAAGGTTAGTGTGAATGGAATCCCACTAGAAACCTTTCCTTAGTTGCCTACCTGGATCACCTCCAAAAGGAGACATAATCTTTGCGCAAGGAGGGGGAAGAATCTCTCCTGTAGATTCTCACGATAGGCATACACCTAGATGCTTGAAGGTGGTATATGATGCTAGCCTCTACCTCAAGGGTAACCTTCAAAAATATACTATTGAGTCCTTGGAAACACCAAAACAACGGGTGCCCTCTAGGGGGTGACATGGCTATGTGAGGTGAATGCATGCACATAAGCAGTGAGGCAAAGGTTTTGTCTTCTCACCATTTTTTTGTAGGGATAACTATGTGTTTGTTATTGAGTCTTAAACTTGTCCATCATGATTAAACAAAGACTCCCATGATACTAGCAAGTTTCTTTGTCCTTGGTAGGTCTTTTTGCGACTACTTCTTTTGTCACCATTGCTTGATCAAAACTTTATGCTTGTAAACGAATGCTTGAAACCTTCAAACTAAGATTGTTGACTGAACTGTCCTTCAAACTATCTAGAAATTGGATTTTTTGTCTAAGAATGATTTGTGCTATGTCCTAAAATTTGTCTTTTATCTCAAAATCTGCGTTGAACTAATGAACATTGGTATTTTCCCATGTGAAGTTTCAGAAACTGGGCATTTTCTCACGTGAGATTCCATTCTCTCACATGGCCCAACATTTTCTCACATGAACCTATACCTTGGTTTTCAAAATAGAGACTTATTTCCCATTGACTGGTGAACTTTCTACCTGATCTAGTCTTTTTCTGAGGTCTATTTGTCCATTTTCCTTTCATTCATTGTTAGAAACTGAGTGTCTTGAGCTACGAATTGATCAATTTTTTCTTTGAATCATTTTGTCTCTCCTTTATTTATCTTATCTCTTTGTGCTTTTGTACCCTACGTTGTGATAGTCTTATCTTTGTTGCTCTAGCCATACTCTTGACGACTCGTGCTAGGTGCATCTCACATCTTGGCTATTTTAGCCTTTATCTCCTTTTCATTATCCCTAGAGATAGAGTTTTAGCATTATCCTGAGTCTTCTCTCATTTCATCTTTGTCTATGACTGTCACAACTCAAAGTGGCAACACTTATCCCATTCGTAATACTGGTCAAGGTAGAGGTAAATCTCGTAATCAGGAAACAAGTTGTCCCAAACCTATTGTGCAATCTAAATGTTGTGAGGGATCCTCAAGTTCTTCGTTGAGTACTTTGAAAGATAGCTCATCTCAATCACCTATGGTGTTCCAAGAGTGTTTTAATCCATTGTTTCAAGCACAACCTAGTTTCTCATTTCAAGATAAAGACAAGTCATTCTTCCAAAACAACTCATTGTTTCATAACTTTGGGAGACCACTTCCTCGGACTAGTCCTATCATTGAACCTATCGATCCTGTTGATGATATCGACTCATTTGAACCTATTGATCCTCTTGATCCTATTAGAGCACCAAAAGTTACCTTAGATGCACCCTTTCAGCATTGTTCATATCATTTCTCTAAGTCTTCATTTGCTGCATAGTCCTATGACAAGATGGGAGATCCATTCGACTTCCAACAAGGCAAATACAACCAAACTTATGATTAATCTCAAAAAAACCACCATCTTGGTCAATCTTCCAATGACCAATGTCATGCTCAACCTTGAAATGAGAAACATTATGATCAATCCCAGAATGATCAGAATCATCACCAAACTCAAAACAAAGCTCAAGGTGTTCAACCAGTTTATCACTATCAACCTGCCCCTTTTGATCAGAGTCAAGATCAAGTCCCAAGCATTTATGAGATCCTTGGCAATGATGGTGATGACACAATAACTTAAAATGACATAGACACTGTGAAAGAAAACAAGGGTCTTATTAAGATGATGGAGATCCTCCTTCTAGAGGAGAAGGAAAAATACTTTCTTGAGTTAGCTAAGCAAGGGGCTAAATTACCCTCAGATTATCAAGTTGAAATGCTTGTGGCTAAAGAAGAAGAAACTAAGACTGCTAAGTTGCAAAAGATAGTCCAAGACATGCAAGATCAAATTAGCCAACTTGCAAAGACTAAGGACAAACCTACCCAAAAATTCACAATGGAAAGCATATGTCCTTTCCCCTTTGATAGGAGTCTTCACATGCCACCTTTTCCCAGAGGTGTAGAGCTCCCTAAATATGACAACTACTTGGGTGCTACCAATCCCCAAGATCACTTAAGGGAGTTTGGTGCTTTACCCATGGAATTCATGCATGACCAAACATATCTTATGCACCTATTTCCTCATAGCTTGGGTGGGCTAGCTATGGAGTGGTTTTCTTGATTCCCCACTGCCATTAAAATTTTTGATGACATAGATAATCTATTTCTCCAACATTACTCACATAATATTTAGCATCTGGTCAACATCTGGGATCTTTTCAATTTGAAACAGTGATAAGGGGAATCTTTCCTAACATTTCTCCAGAGGTGGAGATAATTATGTACAAGGTGTCCTCATAAGCTACCAGAGTCTAAGAGACTTGACATTTTTTTGGACAATCTTGTCCTAGACTTTGGATACCAAGTGAAATTACAAGGTCCCCTAACCTTTGATAGCATGATTAAACAACCAGTGTGAATAGAGGCCTTTATGATCAAGAAAGGGGATTTGACTTTGAACAAAGACAACAAACAAGGATCTTCAAACTCAAACAAAGATAAGGGGAAGTTTGTCAACAAGAATAGAGACATTGTGAATGATGGAGAGGTTGACAATGTGACCCCAAAGCCTACCAAGTTTGTTTTTAATCTCTCTTCTAGCATATAGGTGATCAAAGCTACTGAAAATCCCATGATAGAAAATCAACAACCTTCAGGGTTTTCTAGGAACAAACCTTGGGCATCCTAACCCAAGTGTGAATTCACTTCCTTGGGAGAATCTCTTAATGTGGTCTATAAAACTCTTGTGTAGAATCAAATTCTTAATCCTTTGGAAAAGCATCTCTATGACCCACAACCCCAACCTCATTGGTGGAATGACAACACATACTATGACTATCACCATAATAAGGGTCACAAGACTTCTACTTGTCTTCAGCTGAAACATAAGGTCCAAGATTTGATTGATAGTAGTGACATTGTTGTGGATGACCATAACAAGAATTTAGACCATCAAGCATTTTAAGGATCCCTTCCCTCCTCATGAGAAGGGTGAATCTTCAAACCCTAAGAATACCAATGCTAAAGTCAATTACACATACATGAATGATGACAATGTCATTGGTATGATTGAACTTGTTAGGGTTGAGTATTGTGACATGATTACTATTAAGGGGAGTGGCGATGCTCCCAAACCTAAGACTCCTTTCATCTTGCATAGTTTCATGTCTCATTCATCTAAATCTAAACAATCTCAGAATTGTGCCAATGTTGTTACTTGATCACGTGGAAGGGTTGTTTTGAAAGGTCTTGATCCTCTTGTGTCTACTCTAAAACAAACTACGAATAAGATTTCTATTGGCCCTACTAACAAGAACACAAAATCAATCCCTACATCTACCTCAGCTAGTTATAGCATCTTAGATTAGCTCCAATGAACCAATGCTTAGATTACCATTTTTGAGTTGTTGAAGATCTCGCCTGCTCATAGGAAGATTCTGGATAAAGCCCTCACCGAGGAAAACATTCCCAAAGATCTTGATCTTGACCGGTTCTAATCTATGGTGGGTCATTTGACTTTGCCTCATTATTTGTCCTTCTTTGAAGAAGATGATCACTCTTTGAGCCATCTGCATAATTCTCCCTTACATATATAAGTCATGATAGGTCCTAAGCATGTCCGTGGAGTGCTCATAGACAATGGTGCTAGACTCAATATCTATTCTACTAAGTTTCTTACCCAGCTAGGTTATGATGAGAATTGTATAGACTCCCACAAAAAGACTACCATCAAAGCTTATGATGAAGAGGAATGCAAATCCCAAGGCTTAGTTTTTCTACCTATCCACTTAGGACCTGTTGAGAGAGATTTTACCTTTCAAGTTCTTGACATTCCTCTCACATATAATATCTTGTTGGGAAGACCTTGGATTCATGAGATGCAAGTTGTTCCATCCACATACCATCAATGCATCAAGTTTCCATTCCATGGAGCAGAAGTCACTATGCCTGCTAATATCAATTATTCTTGCAATACCCTTGCACAATCTACAAATAGCTTTGTTCTAGCTAATAGAGAGTCCACTGAGTTCTATGATGCGAAGCTCAAAAAAATGGAACAAACTCTAAAATTTAAGGATACAGGCATGGGAGAATACCAAATTGAACCTATGCTATCACTGGCTGCTCTCCCTCCACCTCCACATTCTTATGGGAGACCTTTTGAGAGTAAAAAACCTTCTAATGATTCTCCTTAGACAGTCTATGATGGCTCCTTTGTATGAGCCTCTACACCATTAGAAGATGAAGATGAAGAAAGGGCCATCACAACTTGGATCTATAAAGGGAAAGGAACATCTGAAACAACTACTCCACCTCCAGACTTAGAACAAGATCCATATAGTGAGGCCTTCAAGATCATGAAGTGCTTTGGCTATAAGGGGAGTGGTCCTATAGTAATGAATGACAATGGTTTGTTGAAACCCATTGAGGCTACAGGTCACCACACAAAGGATACTACTAGCTTAGGCTTCAAAAAGATCCCCTTTCACTTAGGGATAAACAAATTTGTGCCAAAACTTGAACCTAAACCTGAGACAAAATTTGATGATACTACTCCAAAGGTAAATCTAGAGGCCAGATTTGATGAAGACACATTCCCATATCCTATTCCTCTGAAATTTTTTGCACTCTTTGTAGAACCAAATGAACTTGCTATACCTATCCACATGGTAGAGACTGATAGTGATTTCGATGAGACTGCTTCGATACATTGACTCACATATGACCAATGGAAGGAAATGCAAATGGCTGATTCTGATTCTTAGGGTGAGCGGTACATACCCCCACATTTCCAATAATAGTTTGAAAAAGATCGACTTCAGCAAGCCATTAATGCTGCAAGAAATGAAGATGAGTTCGATGATATAGCAAGTGCTAATAGAATTCCCACATCAAGTACTGACTCACATGAGTATGAGTTTGACTCTTTGTCTGATGCTATCTATGAAAAAGATATAGACATGGTGCATACCTATGAAAAACTTCTCGAAGTAGGTGAAAGGTATAGTGTTAGGTCACATGAATTAGATGCCATCAGTGTTAATTTGTCCTCTACTTCTGACGTGAGGTCTCATAGGGATTCAAATGCTCCTTTGGATGAAATCGCTCTAGGTCTTGACTTGTTCATCCCCACTTTTGATGGTTATGTCATGAATGCAATTGAACTAGTCACTACTTCTCTCTCACTCAAAAATCCTGAGCTGATAAACTAGAACTTCCCCTCCTCATCCAATGAAGTCCTAACATTCTAGAATGATTACGCTCTAGCCTGTTACCTCCATGCTATTGAACCTATAATGTCCTCCACCAGTGAAGGCAATGTCAGCATGACAAAGGTAGATATCAAGTATCTTAGTCAAAAAATTAAAAAAAGAAAAAATAGATTATCTGATGGTGAAAACCACATTGTGGTAGTATCAGAGCCAAAAATAATAAAAATAAAAGATGTATCCGAGGGTGAAAACCTCTCTAATGTGCCCAAGGATGAGATACTTGATATTCTTCTAAGCCACTTTCAAGAGAGATCATCAGTATTGATTGAGCTGACACAACCAGTAAATTTGGGTACATAAGCTACTCCACAAATTATTCATCTAGCATAGTCATTATCTGCAAAAGAAAAGGAAGAGTTCACTAGCTTCTTTCAAAGAAAGAAAATAAACTTTGCATGGACTTAATCTGACATGCCTGGATTAGATCCCAATCTAATCATGCACCATCTATTCATTGCACTAGGTATTAAACCTGTCAAACAAAAGCTTTGAAAGATGCATCCACACGTAGCACTATTAGTCAAGGTAGAGCTAGAAAAGCTTCTTAAGGCTGGTTTCATAAGGACGATTGACTATGTTGAGTGGATTTAAAATATTGTTCCAGTCACCAAACATGATAAATCTATTTGTGTGTGCATTTATTTCCAAGATCTAAACAAGGCATGTCCAAAAGATGACTTCCCACTGCCTAATATTGATATGATAGTGGATATGATAGCAGGATATGAGATGTATTCCTTGATGGGTGGATTTTCTAACTATAATCAAATAAAAATTGTGCTAGAAGATCAAGAAAAGACCTCTTTCACATGTGCCTGGGGCACCTTTTGCTAGAATGTCATGACCTTTGGGCTTAAGAATGCTAGAGCAACATATCAGAGAGATGTCACTACCATTTTCCATGATATGATGCATAAAATAATCGAAGATTATGTGGATGACACTTTAGCCAAAAGCATGCAGCAGAAAACTCATCTTATAGATTTAGGTCCCATACTTGACCACATGGAACAATTTAGTCTCAGACTTAATCCCAAAAAAGTGCATTCGGCATCAACTCTGGGAAACTCTTGGGTTACATCATTTCAACTAAAGGCATGGAGGTTGATCTTGAAAAGGTTCAAGATATTATGGAAATTCCTCCACCTAAAAACATTAGTCAAATGAGAGGACTTTAGGGAGGGCTACAATCTATTCAATGCTTCATTTCATAGTTGGCTGACAAGTCACAACCGTTCACTAAAACTTTGCATAAGGGTGTGACTTATGAATGGAATGAAGAATGTGACAGAGGATTCACTCAAATAAAATAGTATCTTTCTAATCTACCTATATTGATGCATCTAATTCATGGGAAGCTACTTATACTATACATCTCAGCCACGAACACATCTCTGGGTGGTCTCCTAGCTCAAGAGGATTAGAAAAACAAAGAGAGAGCCATTTATTATATCAGCAGAACATTGGTTTCTTATGAAATGAATTATTCTATCATTGAGAAAGCTTGTCTAGTAGTAGTATTTGCTTCATATAATTTGTGGCATTATATGCTCACTCACACTACAAGGCTTATTGCAAAAATTGATCCACTAAAGTATTTACTGAGCAAGGCTGCCCTCACGGGTAGATTGGAAAAATGGGTTATGATACTCAGTGAATTTGACATGAGTATGTGGAAAGAAAAGATATTAAAGGACAAGCAATTACTAATTAGTTGGTGAAGGCTCCTCTAAAGGATCACCAACCTTTGAACATTGAATTCCTAGATGAATCCATAATGATTCTGTTGGAAATATTCAAGACTAGCTAGGTTACTGAGAGGGGAGGGGTGAATCAGTAACTTCAAAACTTTTACTAATTTTAGATCTCAACCATATTCTCAATGACATTAGATTGATAAGCTAATTGTATGCATGAGTAATAGAAAGAATAAAACATTCATAGCACTTTGAACACAGAGATTTGGTGACCCAGAAACCTTCCAAATAGAAAGTAAAATTGGGGTGGGGATGAAACCCACTAAACTTCAATACTGCAGTATAAAGTTTGCCAGTTAAGGCTTACAATGATCACTTCTGATGATTTGCCCTGTTAGGAGCAATAAGGACTGCTAGGTCCACCTTGTTAGAGGATTTACAAACATACAAAGAAGTATGCACTCGGTTAAGAGATTTTTGCAAAGACTATTAAGTCTACCCGGTTAAAGGATTTGGGGCTGATTCACCTGTTAGGATGAAATAGTAGATCTCTTACTTGCTACTATTCTTGCTGATTGAGATTCTCTAATGTATTGATCACCTTTTGTGATAGATATGTCTCTGCTGCTTCTTATACTGTTGTATCCCTTTGTAATTCACTTATCTCTACCTTCTCTTTTTTGCTTCTCACTTTTTTTCACACATTTGGATAGGATACAAAACATTTTTTATATATCAATCAAAATAATTACAAAATAATATCAAAGTCGACTCTAAACAAGAGAACACAAGTATTACTGAGTCGGCCCAAATATAGCGACTCGGTTACTGCAAACTAACTCGGTGACTTTTTGATACTCGACATCCACTATGTTACTCAGCATCATCATGCACTTGGTAGAAGTGGAGGCCCGGTCCATACTAATCACTCAGTTGTAGTTTCAAACTTGGTATATATTGGAGACTTGGTAGATATAGTGTCACTCGAGAGAGACTGAATTCCCTGTTTACTGTGATGGCACTTAGTAAACACTGCTCATCTCATCACTCGGTGAAGATAACTCGGTAAGCACTGTTCTGCTTGGTAAACATTGTTCTTCTTGGTAAACACTATTCTACTTGAAAAACATCAAGAGTCTAAATAAGTGTTGTCACTAATGACAATCATACTTAATGCCAACAATCTCCCCCTTTGGCATTAGTGACAAAAACACTTATTGCCCAAAAAAAAAAACAAAAAAAAATCATGCTAAATTTGTTTCTCTTTTTTTCATACTATAGTATAAACATTTCATGTCTCCCCATACAGTATATATACAAATATCTTGTATACTCATATTTCCTATTTATACTTTCTCCCCCTTTCATATCTCATATATCTTATATACGTTCTCCCCCTTTTTGACAATAATGCCGAAGGTGTATATACAAATATTTTACATGGAGATGCCAAAATGTGAGAGAAAATTAGAGTGTACCTTACTTATTAATGCTAGAGTTCTATCCCAATTCTCTTACAAAATCTTGCATGTATGGAGTGCAACTTGGACTTCTACACAGAGTTCAATCATGTGATCTGCAATTGAAAACTGATTGTCATGGATCAATATTTTTGAGTATGCAATATATTTTTGCATTGTATCCATGATGGGAAGGATCATGTTCTGAATATCTATTAATGTTGATTTGATCCTTGCATCTTCTCTCAACAATTCTGACTGCTTATTAGATAGGAATTTGACTATCATATGATGTGCAGAGCTTGAACTAGGTTCAAGTTGCAAATTTTGTGCACTGATCTTCAGATCCTCATCAATCTTATTTATTTTTTCTTTGATCTCCTTTGAGAACTCAGCAACATTATAGATTTTGACAAAAAGAGATGTTACCTTGGAATGGGAGGACTCAATGCTAGTCAAGACTGAAGATAACCCTTCCTGATTGATAGCTATTTGCTGAGCAATGTGCTCAAGCACTTCATTATCAAACTTCTTCTTAGCCTTCTCAAGCAACTTGTCTATTCTAGAGGAATCATCATTGAACTTGTTAACTGCTTCTGCCAACTGCAACAAAATGTGTTGAGAGGAATCAACTTCAACACCTATAGCTTCTATCAAAATGTTCTTGGCATCCTCAATGATTTTATATTCCTTATCTCTTTCTTCTTTTAGTTTCTTCTGCTTTGCTTTCTTCTGGAGGAGTTCACCAACTATTTGCATTTGATTTGCAATGAGGTTTGCAAAATCTAACTGGGGAATTTCTATCTCTAGGGTTCCAAGTTCTTGAATTGTACCTCTAAAATGACTGTGAATATCATTTACAAGAAGTACCTTTGGAGGAATTTGAGACTGAGCTCCACTCAGATCTAGGGTTTCTACAATTGTGGGCATGAGTTTGAAATCTGGTGCTTTCCATTTTCCATGAACTAACATTTTTGAACCTTTCTTTACTTTGGTGCTGGATGATGCCATGGTAGCTCTTCAAAAAATTTCTGCTGCAAAATTTTTCTTTGAATCACTTGATCGCACTTAGAAATTTTTCTGCTCAATATGCTGATTCCATGGTGAAGAATGAATTTGATTTCATGCTTTTTGTTAAACACTTTGTCATTAATGCTCCATAGGAATTAGGGTATAGAATTCGACAGACTGTCATCCACTAAGCATTAATTGCTCGGTGAAGATTTTGCAACTCGGGGAACATACTACTCTGACCTTACTCAGTAACTGAATGAAATTACATTACTTTCGACCTTGCTCGGTTGAAATTGATACTGACCTTCCTACGTTTCTCCTGTATCTTGCATACTAATTTGGATCTTTCTTCCTTTCAATTCAGGAACTGTTTGGAATATGTTTATGAGGATACAGTTCTAGTTCTTTCTTGGAGGCTTAGTTAGAATTGATAGAGCCACTCTCTTCATGAGTGACTTCATTACTTGGACTGGTTTGCTTGGTAGGTTTAGGGATCCACTATTGTCTTATCCGCTTCCTAATGCTATCTACTTTTGCTTTCTTTTCATCTTCGACTTTGCCTAGATTCATGCAATTTTTAGCTATGTGACCAAGCTTCGTGCATTTGTAACATCTTACGGTAGTATCCCTTTTTCTCAAGTGATGCCTTACACAATTCATGCCAATGTGTCCATATTCTCCACAGTAATGACATCTACACCAAGTGTTGTAATCCCAACCAAATATTGCTTTCATAATTTGTTCTATTGGATTGGGTGTTTTAGTTCTGCATTCTGATGCCTTGTGACCTTGTTTGTTACATTTGTGACATTTTCCTTTAAATCTTGGTTTCTCCTTGCATTCATTTTCTTTATGACCATGCTGATTGTAATTGTAGCATTTTTCATTGAATTTTGCTTTTCCATTGCTCCAACATTTGTTTGAAGTATGACCAATTTTTCCACAGTGATTACAAGTAGGTTTCTGATTCATTTGAGTACCTTGTTTGGAGGATTCACCTTCCTCTTTGTATCCAAGTCCTACTTTTCCTTTTTGCCTATGAAGGTTCCATTCATACACCTGATCCAAATCTTCTTGAGATTTCAACATTCTTTCATTGATTTTCCTTTCAGTATCTAGGTCACTTATCAATCTTAAATTGATTTGCTTTTTAGATCTCAGTTCCTCTCTTATATTTTCATTTTCTGATCTTAGAGTCAAGATTTCTTCATTTGCATTGGAGACTTGATTAATAAGGTTTTCTAGCTGAAGAGTTTGATTTTGGATTTCATTGTTCTTTCCATCTATTTCACTTTCATCTTGTTTCTTTGTTCCAAGATTTCACAGAAACTTGTTGACTGAATTTCCTGTTCTCTTTTTAATTTTCTTACTTCTTCTTGTAGAGATCCATTCTTATCTAGAAGTTCTTTTGCTTCATTGTTTGCTTCATTTGAGCTGCTTGAAGGGAAAAAGTCTTCAATCTTTTCTTCAACATACTGGTGGTCATTCATCTGATTTGCAAGTTCCTTCCTTCTTTTTAGGGAAAGGGAAAGATGCTCTTCTACTTCCTTGAGTTGAGTTATGGCCATTTCCAGATCTAGCTTTTCATTCTCAATTACTTTGTTAAGTCTGAATATCTCCATTGTCTTGAATCTTTTCTCAAGCTATCAAACTTTATTCTGAGAACCACGTAGCTCTGATACCAATTGTTGGAAATATTCAAGACTAGCTAGGTTACTGAGAGGGGAGGGGTGAATCAGTAACTTCAAAACTTTTACTAATTTTAGATCTCAACCATATTATCAATGACATTAAATTGATAAGCTAATTGTATGCATGAGTAATAGAAAGAATAAAACATTCATAACACTTTGAACACAGAGATTTGGTGACCCAGAAACCTTCCAAATAAAAAGTAAAATTGGGGTGGGGATGAAACCCACTAAACTTCAATACTGTAGTATAAAGTTTGCTGGTTAAGGCTTACAATGATCACTTCTAATGATCTACCCTGTTAGGAGCAATAAGGACTGCTAGGTCCACCTTGTTAGAGGATTTACAAACATACAAAGAAGTATGCACTTGGTTAAGAGATTTTTGCAAAGACTGTTAAGTCTACCCGGTTAAAGGATTTGGGGCTGATTCACCTGTTAGGATGAAACAATAGATCTCTTACTTGCAACTATTCTTGCTGATTGAGATTCTCTGATGTACTGATCACCTTCTATGATAGATATGTCTCTGTTGCTTCTTATATTGTTGTATCCCTTTGTAATTCGCTTATCTTTGCCTTTCTTCTCTTTTTCGCTTCTCACTTTATTTCACACATTTGGATAGGATACAAAACATTGTTTATATATCAATCAAAATAATTACAAAACAATATCAAAGTCGGCTCTAAACAAGAGAACACAAGTATTACTAAGTCGGCCCAAATATAGTGACTCGGTTACTGCAAACTAACTCAGTGAATTTTTGATATGCGGCATCCACTGCGTTACTCGGCATCATCATGCACTTAG